>JAJJWX010002401.1:1200000-1800000 GCA_023529315.1 Papaver bracteatum | reverse complement strand
TTAAAACCACGTAGTAGCACCCTCTAGTGACCAGTGATCGGTAAATTTAATAGAGGAAGAGGCGTTAAACTGCACTAAGAAAATGAAACTAGATCCCCTATGAAGGTATATGAAGGTGCCATGATTTACTTAATTTTCTGCAGAATCAAAAGTTGAGAGTCTTGGGACATCTCTACTTCTCATGTACTGTTTTCTTATAAACTCACTGTTTTCTTATAAACTCATACGTAAAGAGTTCTCTATGTCTGTTTTGTTCTTTAGAGTGACTAATTGAACTAATGTGATGTCTAAGGTTCTGGGATCTTCAAAAAGACATGCATTATCATTTGAGAACAATATGTCATATTCAAACAATGATAGAAACTATTCTTGGTAGAAAATACAGAAAGAAACTACAGCTACTTACCTCCTTTCCACTTAAATAAGGAACAGTAGAGGTCTGAGGGTGTATCTCTTTCTTGTTTGAAAGAGATGGATCCATGTCCTGTACATTTAGAGATATTTGAAAGTTATTGCTGAGAGCACAAAATTCACACCAATGTGTGGTTAAGTAGTATAATTGCAAAGAATAAAGATACACAAAGGTAATGCAGCACAAACTAGCCTTTTCATTGTACTTGAATGGATCACCACTGGGTTGGTTTTCCAAGTCAAGAAATCTTTTATCTCCAATGTCTTTCACGTAATTTTGAATTTCTGATGCTACTAATGGAGATGATTGATGCTGCTTGACATAAACTACGTCTCTACCACCGATTGTTGCAGATGTGATGATATGTGTGCCGAAATTTTCAATGAAGCTGTAAGAAGAAAGCACTTCCTATTCAGATATTTAAGATGCACTTTCTATCTATATTAAAGATGCATTTTGGATGGGTTACCTTGCTAAGGACGATGGATCCCAAGAGCTAGGGACAGCACGAGTTATTTCCTCACGCAAAACTAATGAACTCTTTGAAAGTTTAACTTTAAATAGGGAGATAAAATATCCATCCATGGCAAGGGATTTTGTGGCTGCTGCATCGACTGGCCAAGAACCAGTGAAATTGAACATAGAGTTAAAGCTTCCAACGGGGATGTCACCAAGTATACCGGAGTTTACATTGAAAAGTTCTGCCATCTGAATTCATTGAACAAAGGTGTACAACTATAAGTATCAACAAGTATATCCTATTAAATTCAATATTGTAGGTCGCAAGCAAGATAACTATAATCAACTGAAAGTAGGACTGAAAAAAAGACAATATTGCAGGTTTATTCAATGTTGTTGCAAGATGAAACTGAGGATTCTGCAATAACATATTCAGCAATTGGTGTATATATTAAGCATAATGTAAATATCTTATCAAACCTGTCCTGCAGTAGGACCAATATGGGCAGTCCCTGATCGCTGGCGCCCTCTATTTTTACTCTAGACTCTGGCCTAATGAATGAATTGCAAGAGCAAGGCCAATCTTTTATTTGGCTTTGTTTGCTTCTTATCTTAAAGCCACCAAACAAGGGACGTTTGAACTCATTTATATGATTTATTGTCAATCATGAAGCTATCCCTTTCAACAGAATCAACAGAACAACTAGGATCTGTCTAATAAGTACAATAGTCTCACCATGGAAAGAAATAACCAAGTAATCCCATGTTGGTAAGAATACAACTGTCTATACTGCATTCCCAGCATATAGACCCAACCAAGTATCAGGAGAACAAGAAATTTCAGCTAAGGAGGACCATCAATGTAAGTGGAAAGATTTACAAATAGTTTGTGAATTAAGGAGCAAGTGTAAGATCCAAAGATTATTCGAGGAGGAAACTGAAAACACAAAATGATTAATTCCGTTCTACAGGTACATATTCCACTAATATTACGACCAACATTTCTCGCCACAACACAGGTTATCTTACAAAGGAATGGCAGATATGCATTATCCTGCTGTCCCACATGCTACGTACACCATATTTTCTGCTGCGTTACTTATTTGATCTCTCTATTGAGTTCCAAAGTGTCAACTGATGGCACAGAACAATCAAATTTCACTATCTACCTTTTACTCACAAATCCTTTCTTATGTGGAGAATGATTCCCTTAAGTATGAGTATTGCTTTCTTATCTTTTTCTCCACATCAATCTCACTCTCAACAAGATGTTTCTCTGAATGCGTCGCCAGATTAGTCGCAAGACAAACAAATCTACTAATTATCATTTCTACATTGCTCAGGAAGACTAACTGCTGCTTACCCTGAACTAACCGTAGAAGAGTCTCCACCACTAAAAAGGAGCTTTGCATCCTTCAGAACTAAAACTGATAGTGGGAATCGAATAAATACCCCTTTCTATTTAATTAATGTACCCAAACTGATATAGGTTTCACATATTGTTGTGACCGTAATGTCTTCTTACATTAAGAAATGCATCCGTTCATCATGCTAGAAGAACTATTGGGTGATAAACGCACGGAGACAAGATAGATTGTGCCTAAACTCAAAGCCAAGCTATTCCAGTCCTACGAGGCTTTGACATATTCGCATTTTTGAGGAGTGCCCATGTTACGACAAACAAGAACACTACACAACATAGCATTTGATCAAATGAGGTAATCTTAACAACTCATCTCAATAACAACAACATGTAAAATAAAAATATGAAACACAAAAGTAATTATGACAATTCCAACAAGGGAAGTCCAAAATCATTTTAAAGTTATAATGCAACTAAGAAATTCAGAAATTCTTGTAACATTTTAGCTTTATAGGGTTCCAATATCACTACTTTAAATGACTTAGAATGACTTCAATTGATGAAAAGACTCTTTTTATCTCAAATTCATTCATGCTTCATATACTAAAATCAAAATACTAAAAAAGGGGGGTTATAGTTTTACCTCATGAAAAGTACGAACAGGAGTTGACTCTCTAAAACTCTTCCCAGGAGTGTAATCAATATCAACAGATACATTGGGGAAAACAATACCACCAGTATCAACAATAGAAAGATCCCTTGTATGATTTTCATCGATTTGTATTAAACGAGAACCAGGTGCTCCTTTACAGTAAAGTAATCGAATATCAGAAGTAACATCAAAACCTCTACCTAAAGCCTGGATTGAGTTAAATAGAGTAGTCGATAGAGCTGAAGAACTACTTGAACTTGTTTTTGAAGGTTCTTCCATTTTATTTTATATTTGAAAGAAAATACAAAAATCATTAATTTCTTAACAAACACAGATGATACATCTCTGGGTTGCTTTTGGTTTTTAAAATCATTACCTGTATCTCTCTAAATTTTACTTGTTATTTAGTACTGGTATTTTTCTGGTTTTTTGTTGTTCAAAAGGTAATAACATTTGACTTCAATGTCTAAAAACGCGTTTTCTTCAATGAAATTTTATGATTTTAAAAGAAAAACATTTTTTTTTTGTTTTTTGGATTTTAAAGTTTGACTGGTCTTCTTTATACGCTAGTCCTGGAAAACAGAGATTAACTTGAACTACTCAACCTTGTTCGTCTCTACAAAAACATTCAACAATGATATCTCTTTCTCTTTGGTTGTTTTAGTGCTTGTAGATTTTGTCTATGACTTGTATTTCGAAAATGCTTTGTGTACAGGGAGAATCTCCCGGGACAAATACCGTGTGAAAAAAGGGAATGGGACCCACTTTATCAATCTCGATGTTTAGAGAGCTGATCTCTGTCGTCCATTCCCCACCCGGGATTTTTCACGGTTTTATACTCGGTCCGTGTAGCATCACTCCTTGTATTTGGTGTTTCATGACTATGTATGAATTTTATCATGCCAGTAAGTTAATAACACCTTCTTGGCTGGTTCTATAAGTAATAATTAATTACGGCCATCAGTACTTTAAGAAAGTCCGGGCAGCTAGCCGTACTGGGGCACAGTTTTGTGGGATGCTCCCAAATTATGTCTCTTAGCATTTGGAAGCTTTTCACCATTTATGGCAGGTTTTGTTTACGAAGAAACTTATCGGCAATTTGTGTTGTTGTAAGAACAAGGGTTATGAGATTGAGAGTCTCATTCACAATGAAAGACTTAATCAAATTTAACCAATTTTTTGACCAAATTTGGTCCTACTATGGGTACAGCCGTAGAGGGAAAATCTCTTTCTCCCCAAACTCAATCGAGATCTCGTTCAGTTGATAGAGGGAGCGAAACTCTTGGTTTGCCGTTTGGGAAAAACAAAAGAAAACTATTTTTTTTTCTCGTGCAAAATGAAAATGAAAACACAAGGCACTTAATTTTCCGTTTGAATTGTTTTTTCTTCTTCCTTAAACGGCTCTTGGTTAGCAGTTTTTCTACTTTTGGTCTTTAATCGGCTAACAATAGTAAACATAAAGTGTTTTTCAACTAAAGTGACCGTTGAGTGTGGACTGTCATTCCATGTCAAGTCAGAGGCATTATTTCTGCAGACGGCTCTTGGTTAACCGTTCTATTTTATTTTTTAAAATGAAGTACTTTGAACGGCCAATAATATGACATGTAGAGTCTTTGTCCTGTATCCCATGGTCAATTTCTCACTTTTTCCAATAGACTTTCGCTCGTTTAGAAAGGTATAGATTATAAAATAATCTATCATATAGTCCTTGCTCTAAGAAGATCTAGATTACCCAGGGGTGAGCATTTGTCACCTGACCTTGATCCGTATAATCTAATTTTTATAGGCAAATATCCAATCTGTGTATTAATGTATTGGATGCAGGCCTGGAGTTAAAACCCCTATGGAAATTCACATTATTAGGTTAATAATATTTTATTTTTCGATTATATCTTGTTCACTAATGTTGATACTAATTGCTTAACTGAAATTTTAGTATATAAATCTCCTAACATGATTATACTCGATAAAATCAGAATTCTAAGTTTCCATAATAGAATTTGACAGGGGAGTAAAGGAAATATTAGCAAAAGTTGTGTGTGTTTGAGTTAACATTATCGATCATGATATGGGTAATGGGATCTTAAGTCTTTTTTTTTTTTGTCTTATATATATTTTAGATATTGATTATATAAGAAATTCATTGGATCATCTGCAACCAACCCATCGGATGCTGGATCAAATGCGGATATTAAAAGTGAAATTTGTCGTACATTGGATTGGATGTGGATGAGACGAAAACTAGACCAATCCACACCATGCTCACTCTTTCAGTAAACAAAGAATATAATGGGTGCCGAACCGACATATTTGCAGAATCTTATTTTATATATCTTCTAACAAGCCCACGTTTTGTCTTGTAAAAGACCAAAGCTCAAACTTATTACTAGGAATCCTTTAAAACCTTATTGTAACTTAACTTATGTACTCGCTGAGATGCACATCATTAAAGAGGTTTATCCCTTTATCCCTATGAACAAAGGTCATATGTCTCCAAAGTCCAAGAAAATGATTTCAACCTGGATCCAAGAGATTACAAATTTGTTCTTAATAAGATCGAAGTTCTTTCGCTACTCCTTAGTGTTTAGCTTATTAGCTTGAGTATTTTATACTTGGATGTGTTGTGTAATATTTCTAACAACAATATGTTGGCACCGATACAAGGGGACAAAAAAATTGTTCACAGTAAAAAGCCATTAGTGTAGTTACTTATTTTAATTGAGCAATTAGCTCTAAGATCTTTGATAACATGACATTTTTTTATTTTCATTTACGATTCAACAACTTTACCTCATGGACATTTACATATGGTCTTTCAATTCAGCTTGTTTAATTTATTTTCAGCATTCACTACTTAATTACTTGTGCGGTTCTTTACATTCAGTCTTTACGAGCTTTCAATTACTATATGTGTTAGAGAACTGCTCGGTCGAACTCGCATGCGTTGCTATCTCAAGCATGTTTGTCAATGTTAGTGATCAAAATTATAAAGTCTTGATTTCTAGTCTACTATAGCTAAGGTCTCGGACTAGGATAGAAAGTGTAGTTGAGCTCAAGAACTCCATGGCAATCATCATACAAGACGAAGGACTACTCAAGGAACCAGTGGATCTTCATCGACTAAAATGAACTTATCTATCACTCAAAAGTCTATGTACTATATCTCCTATCTTGAGACAAAAGTCGTTTTATTATATAGACTAAAGATATGCACGTGTGACATTTCGAGCTGAGTATATCTCGCTTATCTATTTCTCGAAATGTGTGTTGGTAAAGCTTTTGCTTTAGCTAAGTTCATCTTTGCCTAGTGACGAAAGTCATATTATGTTTCAATCACTTTGGAAATTACTCTGTCGAAAACTAGTTTGTGAATAACAACTATATGACGTCCTCTGAGAATGTTTCAATGATTGAAATAAGAGTTTAGACAATATAACCATTGGGGGATATAAACATTGTTGTGGTAACACATATATGTATAAGTCCTTAGCACTTGAACCGAAGTTTGCGAACTTTGTTGATCAAGTGAAAACCGGAACTTAAGCAGTCAACCCAGTCCGCGAACACAGTTCGCGAACGTGCGTAGTTCTTGAACCCGAGAATTTATGCTGGAGATGTAGCTCGGTTTCAGTCCGCGAACTGATGGAAGTTCTCGAACCCGAGAATTTATGCTGGAGTTTGTGAACTTCAACCGGTTATGTGAGTCCGCGAACGCAGTTCGCGAACGAGTGTAGTTCTCGAACCCGAGAATTTCTGCTGGAGATGTAGCTTGGTTTCAGTCCGCGAACTGATGGAAGTTCTCGAACCCGAGAATTTATGATGGAGTTTGTGAACTTCAACCGGTTATGTGAGTCCACGAACCCAGTCCGCGAACTTGAGTGGTTATGTCTAAAAACGATGTTCATGAACTTATTTAAATTATCTAAGGAATGCTATTGCAAACCGTGGTTTTATAGTTCATGAAATTGAACAACTCTCTAATTAGTTCATTTGAGTCATTTGGACTAGTTATGGTAAAGAAGAATATGGTTGATATGAAAGTTATCATTTGGCTAACCATTTGGTTGATTAATATTGAACCAACTATTATACACGTTTGGGTACGGTTACACAAACCCAAAATCATCAAATACATGTGTGTATGGCAAGCTAAGTTTTCGATCTAACGGTTGAGAGATATTATCTTGTATCTAATCAGGTTTTCATCTGACGGTGAATATTGAATGCTTTGTTACTAAGCTATCATTGATTGCAAACCCTGATTTGAAAGACTATATAAGGGAGAACTCTAGCAACTGGGAAACCTAATCCCCACATATTTTTTGTGATACTAGTTTGCTAAGCTAGAGTCGATTCTCCTTTAACCTTTGGTTTTCTTCTTCTAAAACCAGGTTAACAACTTAAAGACTTCATTGGGATTGTGAAGCCAGATCAATGCTACTTTTCTTGTAGCTGTGTGATCTGATCTTGCTATTTCTATCATACGAGTACAATTGTAATAATTAGCTTGAGATTTCTATCTCTGATAGGCAAGATATAAAATTAATCACAAACATCTTCGTCTCATCATTTGTGATTCTACAATATCTTTTTTCGTTGCGTCGATTAAGACTATTGTGAGTTGATTGATAAAACTGAGTTGTTCTTCGGGAATATAAGTCTGGTTTTATTGATTGGTTCCTGTTCACCTTGATTTATCAAAAGATGGAACAAAAACTCATAGGTTTATTCGCGGGAGACGAATTTATCTATCTTGTAGACTTTTCTGTGTGAGACAGATTTGTTTGGTAAAGTCTTCGACTTTGGGTCGTAGCAACTCTTGGTTATGGGTGAGGTCAACTAAGGGAATCAAGTGCGCAGTATCCTGCTGGGATCAGAGGCGTAGGAGCATAATTTTACTTTGGATCAGTGTGAGATTGATTGGGGTTCAACTACGGTCCAGACCGAAGTTAATTTGGAGTAGGCTAGTGTCTGTAACGGCTTAATACAGTGTATGTTTAATATGGACTAGGTCCCGGGGGTTTTCTGCATTTACGGTTTCCTCATTAACAAAATTCTGGTGTCTATGTTATTTCTTTTCTGCATTATATTTTGTTATATAATTGAAATAATACAGGTTGTGCGTTGTTCAATCGATTAGAATATCCGACCTATTGGTTGTTGATTTAAATCGATTGACACTTGGATATTGGTCTTTGGTACCATCCAAGTTATCTCTCTTTGATTAAACTCGCGAATCATATTTGCTTGAGTAAATCAAATCGGAAGATTGAGATAATAACTCCTTGAGTATTTTCTATTGATTGAGTCTAGTTAATTCTCTAGAAAACAACTCGGAGTTGCCCATACAGATTGTTAATCGAAATATTGGGTGAGTTTGTTAGAACCCCGCTTTTTTAATTGGTATCAGAGCAGGCAAACACGTTAAGACCTTACTAGTCTGTGTTTGTGGCAATCTAAGTCTGTGGACGAAATCTCGTTTGCGCATACCAAAATATCTCCTAAAGCTTTTGTGTATGTCAAGTATTTTGAAACACCTCAAAGGATTACTCCTTAGTTGATTCTTTCGAATCCCGAGGTAGAAATAATGCTCAATGTGATAATGACATTTCTTTCTCACATGAGATATGTGACACTCTGGCAAAGGCTGAAAAGGAGCTCACCAGAATTTCAAAACATACAGCTGAAGATATTGATTTTAATAATCATGACCAGCTCATTAATGAATTTGAAAAGTCTCTTGATCGAGAACGTGATCTACAATATCATTAAGCCCTTCTCTAAGAATATTGAGAAACTTCTTCAAGAAACTACTCTTCAACATGAAAAGATTAGTACTCTTGAAGATATTATCAAAGAGGACTCAATTAGAGAAAAATGTTTGATCGAGACTCATTCATCATATCTCAACAGACTTCGTGCTGAAAAAGAGAAACTATGTGCATCTCTTACTCTATCCCATGAACAGTGGAAATCCTTGGAAAAGGAAAACTCCGTCTTAAGGAGAAAATCCTCTGTACAAACTAACTCTGGTGACGTTCTGTACAAGCCTAAGTATTTTCTAGAAGAAGATTGTGTCAAGAAAAGTTTACATAACTTACAATCTTGTCATATGGCTATGGAGTTTGAACAGGTGCCAGTTATTACTTCTCCTCCGTGAACCTGTACTTTTTGTGGGAAAGGAATCACTATGCTATCCATTGTTTTGCAAGAAGGAAACAAATTTCTAAGCTTCATAATTTGCTTCTCTTCACTGTCAATTGAACAAATAGTCAGTCGACTAAAGCAGTGAATTGTATGTCCACAAGAAACTAGAAATCTTATAACAATGATATCTACTCTAGAAATCATCAGAAGGAATATGTTGGTTAATTCCTCATGTTTATAAGAATAAGTCTGGTAAATCTAAATCTAGAAGATGGATTCCTATCTATTCTGATCCTCTTGAACCTATTGTTAGAGGTCCTAGATTTAGTCCTTCTAATAAGTATGCTAATCAAGCAGTGTCTCATCTCTCTAAAAAGAGCACATATCAAAGACAGAAGGATAAAAAGGTACAATGTTCATTTGATGAGCTAAAGGCTCGTACTTGTGTAAAGTAATCACAAGGTTGAATATCTCACATACAAAAAGCCTAGTTGTGGGAGAATTGAATAGGTATACTCCATAACTAAGTAACTCTGATTATCTAGCTAATCTCTTATCGTTTTTAGAAGGATAATTGGTCAAACACTGGTTAGTGAGTATTTTTCCTTTTTAATATACTTAGTCAAAACTTTTTTTAAATAAAAGTGTTTTCTTTTTCCATGTAGAGCTTTGTGAAAAACCATCCTACGGGTACACGTACGGTTCGGGTTATCCCTTAAACATATCTTGTAACCCAAAATCTCTCGAGTTTTTCTTTATATACCTATCCTATTGAGTTACTCTTATTACTCTAGGTTCCATGTTATCAATGGCTTCTTCTTCTTCGTGCTCATCAAACTCTTTTCTTGTTTGGTTTATGTTTGATTTGTTTTCGGTTTGGAACATCTTAACTTTGGACATGATTGGTTAGATAATTAAAGAATCTAGTGTTGTTATTTGATTTATAAAGTTTATTATGTTGGTAAATCTATGTCAAATTACCCCTTTGTCGGCATACATTTGTTACTAAATTTAATGCCGACAAATTCTAAAAAATGCAGAATTCATGTTTTTATGACCATACCGACATGGTCAAAATTTTAACAATCAATATGGGTACTCTGAATTTTCCAAACCATATAAATTTTAGAGTTTCGGTATTAAGTTGTTTTTTAGTAATTATACCAGTATTTTGCATTTTTCAGACCTAATTTTTTTAGCAGTATTCCGGCGTTGTTTTTAATTTATTTACAATGACGACATATTTACTATTTTTCTTGTATATGTTTTCTGCATTTTCGGCGATGTTAGAACACTTTAATCCTATGCCGACATTGTAATATTGGAACTTAATCATGCCGGCATTGGCACGTTCATAGAAATATCAAAATATCATTTAATGATTTGAATTCAAACTTCCAAAAAAATAAAATGTTGCATTAGTGAACCACATATATCCAAATTACTCATCATTGATTCCACACATATGAACTTGTATCTTCTCTTGGTTAATTGATAGCTCCAAAGCATCCCAAAGTTAGTGATTCTCCTCATACAATTTCATCAATTCCTTTGAGTCATTAGGGACTATATCCTTGTTTTTAGTCATCGACTCATCACACAAACTAGTGGCAATGGAAAATTTTCCTTAAATTTCAGAATAATGAAATGATTGTTGTTCACGAACGCCAAAATAATTCTTTTATTCTTAAGAGATCCTTCGCACTTTTTACACTTTGGTGTATATGTTGCTTGTACGGTGGGAAAAAAATAATGAACAACACAATTAAATGTATCCGCCACTAGATGTGCACACACCGGTATTCTTATCCAATATTGAGTAGGAAGGAACTTCATCTCATTCTCGGGCCCTAACATCCGAGCATACAAACTATCAAACCCTTCTCCATCATTAAACAATTATTCATAAAAACCCTTCTTATTGAGTAGTTGAGCGGCAATCCTCGTTCCAGCATATCGGCATAGTGTCATCCCTTTATTAACCGTCGAATCAAATATTCCTAATTGTTCGGTCACAGCATGATAACCACAATTTATATCTCCATCGACATCATCCGTATATACAATATACTCGCGTATAATCTCGGAAATTTTCCTTATGTACGTCTCTATTTTGGTATGGTAACTTCTAGTGGGCCTACCTATTTTGGGATCCTTATATATCTTCATATTACCAATTTGTAACTTTATTATCTCAAATCCATCCTCTGCAAACTCTAGACTTTCAATTAGTTGAATATATGATGAGAGTGCGTACTTTCTTGGCCGACCCCTTCGCTTTGGAACCAGAACTACATCAACTTTGGTCGTGCCTACGTAGTTTTCACCATGTTGTTATTGTTGATTATATATGGGTTGATTCCCTTTGGTATGGCTTCGGAATTTTAACCTTGTTGTGCTTGAATTGATGTTCCTTATTCGTCCTTCCCTTTTTGTTTACAACCGCCTCTCCATCAACTAAAGTTGTGGCTTCGGAATGCTCTCCTTGTTGTCCATGGTCACTTGATGTTGGTACCTTCGTCGGGATACCCGTCCCTTTTTTTTGAACCTCTGCTCCATCAACTCTAGGTGTGATATCCGCATCCTTGGCTTTTTATTCTTGTTCACTCGATGTGGGTACCTTCTTCGGCCAACCCGTTTTATTTGCAACCAGCACTCCATCGACTTTTGGTGTGGATATGAAATTCGTCATTTGTTGTTGACTTGATAGCGGTTTCTTCCTCGACCTACCCCTTTTATTTTGAACCGACACTTCCGCGAACCTTGCTTCTGAAACCTCATATGAGGTTGGATCTCATTTCTTACTTGCCTCAAGTTCACATTCACTTTGACTCATTCGTTTTAATTCTTTGTTTTGTCTTCTCCTTGCCATTTTAGGTTTTGGTCTACCGGGAGGCTTTCTGAAAAGGCGAGGGTACCCAGATATACCTCAATCTAAAACTTTTCTACCTATAAGTCCTCTTACCGAAAGTGATTGTCTATAGACTGAGTCGAGACAATACAAGAAATCGGTATTCACACTTTGTGTGATCGTCTATGGATACTAGATCGAGACAATACAACAATCAAAGTATGATTACATGATAATAGGTTCATACTTAACCAAACTCTATAGGATAACTATCAAGTAATACAAAATTAACGTTTATGTATTTTACTTCTAATTATAATAAAAATAATTAAAATTGCGGAAAAATAAAAGTAAAAGACACATCAAGATTTTGTTAATGAGGAAACAGCAAATGCAGAAAACCTCGGGACCTAGTCCACAAAAGAATACTCTCACAATTAATCTGCTATACAAAATCTAAACCAACTTCGTATAGTTGAGACCAAACAACTAAACCTATATAGTTCACCTAGTTTCTTCAGTATCCATGTGCTTCCGACATTCGATAAGTGCACGCACTGGAATAATTTCTTTGGTTTGTATTCCAAATAGTAAAGGAACAACAAATATGTTCGGCAACAACTCTATTCAATCTCAGTGATATGAGTTTGACAAAGGCTCTTCTGTTTACTCCAATAAACTCCTTTGTCGGGTTCTAGATCTATCTATTCAACAACTACCAAAGTAGTCGTGTTTAGACTAAGCAGTCAAACAATATGGAGTCTACCAAGATATTATATAGTGATGCCGATCTACGCAACTAATCAATAAAATCTATCAAAGATAAACCGATTATAGTTGAATCCCAGTCGATCAAGTTTTGTGCACACCAAATATTATGAAACCAATAAGAAATCTTCTTTGTCTTCAAATCTTCTTAGATCTTCAATAAATACTTGTACACCACAACTTGAATCTCTTGTGATCAATTGCACATAACGGAGTCTATTAACAATGGATTATCACAAGACGTCTTTAGATCTACAAACAGTTCTAAAGATCCCGTCGACACTTCGATCTAGTTTGAGTGAATCTTATATCAGAAGAGAAGATTCTCAAGAATAAACAAACTAGGTGCAATCAAAGTTCAACAACCGTTAGTCAATCAAATCAATTGAAAACTAATAACACTGCAATTATCTATTTTCCCACCAACGGTACTCGTAGAGCTTCTTGATCCCAAAGAAGTATTTAATCGAGCGGTCATAAGAGATTTCGCCTAATTAGGTTATTTTCCTCTCCGAATAGACGGCTCCACCAGTAACAACACAACATGGTAGTTTTGCTGGCTCTTAGGATTAGTTTTCTCAAAATGCAAACTTAGGTATTTATAGACCAAGGATGTTTGGACACCAAGGAATTTCCAAAGCCGAATATTCTAAAGATATGCAATAAATGCCCAAATCGGTTTTCATAATTCCTGGAAATGCTCTGTCCAATATCTTTCGAAATCTCACTAGAAAATCTCTAATTAGTAAATGCACATTACCAATTTTTATTCTCCAGATATATGCATTTAATTGCTGGTAATTTAAAGCATATAAAATTAATAACCTTAATTAAAAGATTCTTAATTTATTTCGGTCAGGGATCTCCTTGAGTTATTAAGGAATATCTAATTAAAGATAAGAATTACAGAACATGTTCAAAGTATGTTGACATCTTTTTTTTTGTAAATCCTATTTCATATTTACAATCTTGGAACCGATTTACCACACTTCCAAACGAGTTTAAAATTGGTTCATCTAATTTCCAAGAACTATGTGATTGATCAAATATCAAATCAACAATCATGGGTTTACGGTTTTACCAAACACAAGGATCGGTTCTACCTCCATATAGTTACTGGGACCGGTTACAATAGTTACCAAGATCGGTTACATCAATTACCAAGACCGGTTACCATATTCTCATGGTATTACTTGTGATCGGTCACACCACTTACTAGGATTGGTCACACCAATTACAAATATCGATCATACCATCTTAGGTGATTACTTAGGATCGGTTGCACTAATAAAAGTCATACCAATGCATAAGTCAGGCACTGTGAATAGTTTTACCAAGATACATAACATTATGATCGGTTCTACTAATTCACACATATTGGTATTCCAAAGATATGAAATGAATAACAATACCAATAGCCTAGCGATTTCCCTTTCGATTCACAAAACAAGTTTATGAAGTACTTCCTTTAAAAAAATGTAAGCATTGTTTCCTAGAATGAAATCTTCATCCTTTACCCATACACATAATCACAATAGCATTCATCCGATTATGTCGATGTCTTATATACGAAGTTCTAAAGATAAGCGTTATACTTTGTATTATAATTCCTTAATACTATGTCTAACTAGAGTATAATCATTTACATCTTCGTAGTTATGTTTTCAATATAGCACTACTTGAAAGATATGTTAGGAATGAAACAGTTCAAGTCAAAATATTACTAACCTCAAGTGGAAGGATGATATCGTCGATGTAGCTCTTTACTTCTTCAAATTCTTCAAGTCTTAGAGTAATACTTTTATTTCTCATATCCTAGTCTTTCTAATTTAACCTATACGAAGTTGACTCTAGTATATAATCAAGTGACTCTTTAAATGAGTTTTGATCACTAAAATATGACAACCAAACTTGACATACCAATGCTTGGTGGGTTCAACTGAGCAATGCTTTAACACTTTCCCTTTATTGGTTCATCCATTTGTGTTGTCCATGGTCGAGTAATCAACCTTAGTTAGCTCAAAAATACTTGACAACTAGCCGAGTTTCCACGTGAGTAAGCGTCGAAGAATTCATTTGCTTCGTTTGTATCCCATGGTGATTGTCCGGGATCTTCCGTAGGGGGAGGGGTGAAAGAGGGTTGCTTCCAAAATGGGTTTATAGCCTCAATAGGTATTACATCTTCATACTTCACAAGCATATGATGACACGGAAGCCCAATGAATACATGTCGGGACAAATACACACATCACCCAGGTTGCCGTAGTTTATCTCTTATATCATTTGTTTTATCATATTTTTTATTTCCCACTGAGACATATTGAATTTTATTCCTCGAAATAATCTACCATATTGAAGATATTGAGTCATCCTTTCCATTGAGCTTTTCTCAAATTGCTTCTTGATCCTATCGATATCACTCTTGAAGTATTGCTCTATTGCCACGGTGATCGTAACAAGTCTCCTTGGTTAGACTCGAGGAGACCTTTAAATCTCCCATAAGCAGACTCCGCGATACTAGTTGCTTCATTACCGTAGTGTCTATACCATTTTGTACATGCACGCACAAATTTTTCTTTGTACTTATCCAACCATTACTTCCGACAATACGAGACGGTACTTGGATAACCTTCGTTCCTATTGGAAATAAACTTGTTCAAATTCTTTTCGTAAGTATCCTCGGTAAGAGAACAATAAACTTTCTCCCAATCTCTTTGAAATTCCTACCACTTTTTATGATTTTCATCATATTCCTTGTCCACTCGCTCTGTAATCTTTTCTTTTTCTTTTTCTTCTTCAGGTGATAGTTTGTTCATGTGAACGTGTTCCTCAAGTTGAAAAATCATTCTCTTCTTAATATCCGCCTTAGTGGGTTCAAACAAAGCATGACAAGTTTTTGTCACATTGGTACGTATATGATATGTACAAAGGAAATTTTGTGCATCCGGGAAGACGTCAGCTATTGCATTCATTATTGAGTCATCGTTATCGGTTGTGATGACCCTTGGAAGATGATTTTCCCGGAAAAGTAACTTCAATTGTCTTAATGCCCAGTTATAATTATAATCCAGACCGTCTCGTAATAAACACCAAGCTAATGGGAATGTTACCTTGTCTGATGTTTTCCCTACGATGTTGAACAATGACATATGGTATTTGTTTTTCTTATAGGTGCAATCCATCATAAGAACACCAAAGCATGTATGAGCCAATTTTACAATCAAGGGATGCACAAGGAAATTTTGAAGGGGCTTGTCCTCCGGTCCTCTTTTAATGATGCGCATGTAGTTGTGATCAAAGGATAGCTTCTCAAATTCTTGCATAACCGTCATACCTTCCTATTCCACCCTTCTAATAGTTTCTTATACGCTATAAAGACAAGAAACGTTCGTCGCATCCTTAGCCTTGAAGTCGCTGAGAATTTGTCTTTTTAAGACATGCTTTGGTCAATCTCTTTACATCTTCCATTTCACCAGGTTTTAGCTTCGCAACTAAGGTTTCACCAACAAAAGTTTCCGAGTCCTCATGGTTATGGCAGCCGAACCACACTGTACATTTCCATTCACCGCCTCTTAAATTGAATACAAGCTTAAAGGGGCAATTATCCTTCCTCAAATGAGTCATATATACCCTATTAGTCTTCTTTGGATATACATAGCCCTTTCTCTTGTGGCTATTCTTCTCCTTCCATTCCCCACTTATCTCGCAAGCCATCTCAAAACGAATCTTTGAACCTTCGGTATTCCTCACCAGTACACATATATTCTTAATAGATATCTCTTTAGCACAATCAATTGCTTCATGTTTAAATTTTATTCCCTACATAAGGACAACCATGTGAAATTATAAGGCTCATTATAAGCAATCCCTTAGTAAAGTTTAAAATACTAAGTGAAAAGTATTCTTTGGTAATATACCGGAGGCATGTTATAGTACTCCGACGTATCCCGACCAAGCGGTTTTGAATTTGTTGGATCATTATATGTCACAATCTAAGAAACGAATGAGAAGAAAATTAAATTAGTTCAAAAAGAAAAAGAAAAAGAAAACTATGTCGGACAACAGTTCTGGCATGCTCGACTGTTTTACCGGCATTGACTACATATGATCGAACTGAACCGACAATCATGACCAAATTTGAAACTCTTCCGGCATGATAATCTCATTGGATATCAATGCCGGAAGACTGTGTGCCGGTACGCTCTTTAAATAAAGTTTAGCGCCGGAAATGTATGCCGGCGTGGCCGATAATTAATTAACCACACCGATATTTAACTTTCGAGGCCACCAATTCCTGTATGTTTTTTTTTGAGGTACTGGCATAGTAACTTTAATATTGTACCATGCCGGTAGCATATTCCGTGGAATATTCTGTTGGAGGTAAAAACTAACTTTTTTACCGGCATAAGTTTTTTGGTTGAAGACAATGCCGACATTATTTCAAAATGGGGATATTATTGGTCGGTATGGCTGTAGTATGAATACCATGCCAGTATGGATGCTGCCGACATTGTATCCATATTACGGCAATGCTGGCACTGAGCTTTTTCAGATATAAAAATGGTGAATTCAAAGAAAAAAAAACCTAATTTTCCAACTCATTAACCCATGTACCCGAGTATTTGGAGTACTTGTATGTGTATCTTGTTTACTTTCTTGGGTTGGTTCTTCACGAAACTCTCCATGCTCATAAAAATCATGATTCAAGGGTGTTGGTTCCACAAATAATTGCAATTGTGAATTTTCATCATTAGTTGGTGATTCAAGATATACTTTTTGTTGTAGTTGAGCTAAATATTCAGCAACATTTCTCTCTTCACTATCATCCACCATTTTCACCCAAAACCTTTCTCTCAAAATTTTCCCTCCTTCTACTCTCACCAAAATCATAATACACTAATCATTTAACAAATAATCTTATAAATTTCCTAATTATAATAACCACTAAACCTTATTAGTGAGGGGTAGATTAGGAATTAGTTAAAATGCATGGATAAGGGGTGACTCTGATTTACTATTTAAAACCCATTTTTGTCTTCATGTATCCCCCAATTGCACGTTCTTAAAATTTAGTATGATGCCAACTATAATAAAAAATTGTGCAAGTTCTTTTTTATTTCAAAATATATAAGAATCATCATGGTTGAATTTTAAGACGTTGATGACACGAATAGAGTCGTCATGGTTAATAAGTTTGTATCATAACCACTTAACATAGTCATTTTGGTCTATAAATAAGAACCGTGACAATTTTTTCATGATTAATTTTTGTTTTAAAATTTAAGAATCGTTATAATAAAAACCTAATGACTATTTCAAAACTGACAAGTCGTTATGGTTGAAATTTAAGACCATGACTACTATTATTTTGGGTAAAGTCGTTATGGTAGATAAATTTATATAACGACGATTTGGTAGAGTCATTATTATCTATAAATTTGAACAATGACGACTTTCATGATCAATATATGTTTTAAAATTTAAAAGAGTCGTCACTGTTAACATTTATAATAACGACGACTCAAATATTTTTACCAATGTCGTCAAGGTCGTGATGGATCGACCATGAATACTACCCAATTTTTTTTTTAATTCAATCGACAAAAGATACGTTCAAAAATGATATACTAAGATTGGTACAAATCTTTGGTCGGTAACCTAGCAACAAGCTGGGCTCCAACTCCTTTTTGAATAGCAATACATAATCTATGATAAATAAAACTACCAAAACCACTACTAGCGTCATTGCTAACTAAACAATTCTTCAGGCGCTTGTAAAAACACAAAGTATCTTCACCAAGTTCCCCTAATATAGAGAAAGCTAGAACCCCCAGTCTGAAACCATGTACTTCAGACTTGTCTAAGTATTGAGTGCGTTTACGCGAAACAATACTAGAATTAGCTTTTCCTGGGACGAAAAAGCGAGTGCCTTCACCAGTGAAGGGAGAGACAACTGTGACATCCATACAAATATCTTTCCCATTTTCCCAGTTAAGAACAAGGATATCTGCAGGCCGTAAATCTTTATCATCATCAGACAAAAACCAAAACCAGACTAGCTATGAATGTAGTGTCCCCAAATACCTAGCAGAAGATGAAATACGAAGTTTTCCATCAATCAATCAAATAGAGTTTGGCTGATAGCTCATGTAGAGCTATTTGGGTGGGCATACAATTCATAAATGTTTGGAAAAAATATTATGAATGTGTGGACTCGAACCTCCGTCTCGAGGTTCCCAAACCGAGCACCAAACCACTGTGCCAATGCTTAACACTAAAAGAACTAAATAATAACACTAAAAAGAAAGTTATTAAAAAAATTCTTTTGAAAAAAATGATGTATTAGAAAAAAATAATTTAAAAATAAATATAATACGTTGTTGAAGCTTAACTTGCTAGTTGCTTGTAATAATACTCTTATCCAATAATAACAATAATAATAATAATACCGTTGGAGAGAGAGACTCTCCGGCGAATACCCAGGCGATTGTAAACCTGAGTTACCTTTCATATTATTATACCATCATTCGCCCTAGATATTCCCCTAAAATCTTTTCAATCAATTCATCTTCCAATTTCCCATCTTTTCATCTATTGATTGATATATTTTCTGCGCTGAACACCCAAACTTCATAGATGGTTACTGCAGTTACCTTTGGTACTACAATGCCGAGAACTAGGCATTCATCCTCATCCCAAGACCAACAATCAGATTCTGACGAAGAAGTTCATCATGCCCATCATACAGATTCGTCAGATACGATGGCTCACTGCCCTTTCAAAGATTTTGATGATTGTCAAGATGGTTGCAATGGTCGTGGCTATGCAAAGACATCCATTTTAAGGCATATTCGGGATCAACATTGGCCTTCACAGGCACGTACACTGATATGTAAAGAGAGAATCAACACTCACCTTAGGGTTTATCTAGTATGGGAACGACTTTTGTGTCACTTACCGATGTGGTTATGTGGAGATTGCATGAAGGTACAGTCATGGAAGAGACCTTGTCGACCTCACTATGGCAGTGTATTAACATGTCCTTTTAATGGTAGGTCTGCAGATTTTTTAATACATGGTATACCCAAACCTGTGGAGGAATCCCCTTCTTCTTCAACGACGAATGCTACTGACATTCATAATGAATCAATTGGGCTTTCCCTGGAATTGCTCGACCTAGTCTATCAGAATCAAGTATCTACAATTGCCAGTATTCCACCTAATATAGGCTGAATTTTTCCAGGGTTATGAAAACTGCATTTAACAAAGTGCTTGTTCAGCCTAAAGAATTATCTTTATGGCTGCAACTTCTACTGCTTCCTATTTGTACCTTGAATTTCTATATGCCCAACAATGCTAATGAAGAAATATCAGGCACGCGGAAGAAACTTCAGATTGCATCAATCAATAATGCTCTGGCTGAATGGGGATAACCCAATGGGTGTGTAAAGATTGTCCAGAAGATACTAGAACATGCTCGGTAGAATCAACTTAGGCAGCAGCAACGCAAACAGCCACTGCGGAAGAAACGCAAAACCAATGTGGAGGCTTGACAAAAGAAACTAAATTATGGCCATTACACCGCTGCTATACGTATCATGTCATTAGATGGAGTTGCTCCTTCCACTCCTAATACTCTATATGAACTGCAGCAGAAATACCCGTATGCACGGCCTCCTGTCATACCATCTGATAATCCTTCTACCTCTCCCATATCTAGGGATATTCAAGATGTTTTGAAAGCGCTGCGGAGTTTCCCAAAGGGTACATCATGTGGACGGGACGACCTTCACGCTCATCATCTGTTAGATGCAACTAGTGGTGCAGCAGCTGCTGTGGTAGATAAACTTCTACATTCCGTTACTGGCATTTTTAATCTGTGGCTTACAGGGCAGTGTCCACTTACACTTGGGGAATACATAGCCAGTGCACCTCTAACCCCTCTTATTAAACTAGGAGGTGGAATTCGACCGATCACAGTAGGTACAATCTAGCGTCAATTATGCTCCAAACTAGCAGCATCAGCAGTCCTTAAGGACATGACAGCGTACCTCGGCAATAACCAATTTGGGGTTGGTATTTCATGCGGAGGTGAGGCTATCATACACTCAGCTAACAGGATTTTAGAAATGCAAGGTTCCCATGATAATATGTTTATGTTGTTAATCGATTTCGCTAATGCTTTTAATATGGTTAGCCGGACTGCTTTAATCAACGAAGTGAGAGCCAAGTGCCCTGGTATTTCAAAATGGATGGAATTTTGTTACGCGCGTCTAGCCAAGCTGTACTACAATGAACATACATTATCCTCCGCACAAGGGGTTCAACAAGGAGACCCTCTCGGTCCCTTACTATTTTTGCTAGTTCTTCACCACCTTGTATGCAAGACAGCAGTGCAATGTCAACTGGACCTCCATGTTTGGTACTTGGATGATGGTACGCTAATTGGGGAGTCCACTGAAGTTTCAAGAGCACTACAGATACTTCGTGAAGATGGCCCGACCAAAGGGTTATGTTTGAACCTCCGGAAAACTGAATTTTTATGGCCAAAAATAGACACACGTTGCACTGACCTTTTCCCAAAAGAGATAGGCAGGCCGTCAGATGGTGTACATTTACTTGGAGGCCATGTGAGTCTCGATGATCAGTTTTGCAGCAACACTGTTCTCTCTCGGGTGGACAAGACCATCCATCTGATATATTTCATTAAGAAAGTAAGCGTCCCCCAAGCTTAAGTCTTACTCCTTCGCAACTGTGCTGGAGTATCGAAATTGTATTTTATTATGCATACTATTCGACCACAAATCATGCAGTCTGCACAAACTCATTTCGATGCTCACCTCCTATAGTTTCTGCAATGCTTGATTACAAGCGCCAGTGCCGGTTCCAGACCATTATAATAGCGACTTGCAACTCTTCCTATTACAGAAGGTGGCTTAGGTATATATACAATGGGTGACACCATTCAATATGGTTACATTTCCTCATGTTTCCAAACCAAGCATCTTCAAAGCATCATTTTAAAAGGTAATGCAGATCTCAGTCCTCACTTATACACTGCGTTGGATCATTACATCAGCATTTGCGATTTATCTTCTTCGTCTTTCAACATTGGTGATGTCGCCCCACAGCCCATGCACCTACTGGCGACCCGTTACTATGTTGCGATCACGAAAGATATACCATCCACTTTTGTTATGACTGAGCTCGACTCCGTCCTCTGGAAGTGCAACAAGAAACCTCATGCACAAGATTATCTTAAAGCCATCCCTGTTCAAGGCCTTAACTAAGATATAGGTTCTCGACAGTTCAGGTCAGTGCTCCAATACCGTTTAGGTATACCATTGTTTGCTGAGGGTAGCACTTGTTCTTGATGTAAGAGAATCATGGACCGTTTTGGCGACCACGCCATTCATTGTGCGAGTGAGGTTGGCTTGAAGTACCGGCATGACATGGTACGAGATCTGTTTGCTGAGTTATGCTATAAGGAAGGTGTAGCTGCCAGAAAAAAAAGTGTCCTTTGGCCTACATCAGATAGGCACACCCCTCCTAAACCGGCTGACATCATGATATACAACTAGGAAAACGGACGAGACATATGTTTCGACATCACTGGTATTTCATCATTCTCAAAATGAGGTAACCGTGCCTTTACACCTGGTTATGCCATCTCCGCTACCATCACCCGTAAACGCAACAAATATGTCGGCCTATGTTCGTCTCATGGATGCGGATTTGGTGTTCTAGCATTTACAACTTTGGGAGAATTGAGTGATGATATTATTACTCTCCTGAAAAGATTGAAGAATTGCATGGCTAGCCATGATGTCAATAATAATTTGGGCAGTTTCATGTTTCATAGATTGGGCATCATTATTCGGAAAGGTATCGGGGAGCAACTTGTAGCGCGTCTCCCGACCAAATCTTTGTAAAGTACTTACGTTTTATTTTCTTAATAAAAGCCTTCGTGGCCCCCTTTCATAAAAGAAAATAAATATAAATAGGATGACGCATGTCAAAATCCTAAGGTTAAGTTAATCTTGTCTTTTGACTATATTGTAGTCACCCCTTATCCACCTTCCATGGATGAGGATGGGGATCAGTATACCTCTTTTAATTTCAATGTACCCCAATTAAACGAGGTAATTTTAAGTCTGTGGGTTCTCTGGAAAGATCTTTATTTTTTCTTTGATTCCAATCAGGTGTTTATTGAACATCATGATTATTTTTTTTAATCAAATTTTGAACATCATGATTCTTGATGAAAATTATCGGTTTTAATTTTTCTACTTAGAATCTTCACCTTTGGCAGTCAAAGATCTTTTAGATAACTATACAACTATAGTTAAACCATGGTTGACTGGCGTCACAAAACGCCAAATACTCTAATTTGGTGCTGCTAGATAAAGCTAGATCTAGCAACGCATTCAAAAAAAAAAAACCTAGTTGATAAGGTCATGAGATAGTCAAGTGAAAAGTCAACCCAAGTCAACTGATTTTTCCTTTGATTTCTTGTTTTCATCTGCCTTGATTACTTCATTTAATGTTTGTCTGAACATTTATTGATTTGGTTTTGGTCTGAATTGTTTTTCTTTGATCGATTTATTCTGTTTATTAGTCTCTTTTTTTGCCCTAATTTTGATCTTTCTTTTTCTTTTTTGCCTAATTCATTTGTTTTTCTAATATTTTTGTTCTCTTAATGGCAGATCAATTACTTTAATCTTCTTATTGTCCAGCATCGGTGTTGCAGCAATTTCCAATCACATCAATTGGCATATTTCAGGTTGGCTTCATCAAAGTTGGCATATTTACAGTTGACTACAGTTAATTGCAGTGGTGCTTTGGTTTTTAGGTCTCTTTATCAATAGTAGTAAACAATTTGATACCTATCCTCATCGACTTTATCATCATAACATTTTGATATATCCTGATCGATCCATTTGTTTTGCTTTTATCCTCTGGGTTCTGTCCATCTTGTTTATTCTTATCTCTCTGATTAACACCTCATACAACCTTTTTTACTTCCTTTTGACACCTCTTTCTTACATAACCTATATAAATTCTGATCTTTGCTACTCTTTTTTCATACCCTTCCCAATTTCAGTTTCTCTTTTTTTGTTCTCATAGCTAGAAATAATATTAATCATCTCACTCAACAAATGGAGGAGACTTCTATTGATGCATATACGATTACTCGAAGGGTTGTTTCTTATTCTGAAACTGCTATATTTACTGGTATTAGAGATTGGAGATTTAGTTTGGCTGGAAAACTTTATGCTCCAGGAATAACATCTTGGCAGGATGCTGAAAGAGCTGCAAAATTTATTTGGCCCCATCTTCGTCGAAACTATCAATGGTATGTTCAAGTTAGAACCCTGGATTCTAACATATTTTCTATCAAGTTTACTTCTGTTGATGATAAAAATGCAATACTTTTGGTGGATCATGGAATTTTGATGGTTATTTGATAGTTCTAAAAGACTGGAATCTTACCATGGATTTTAATCTTCTCGATTTCTCTGTTTCTCCATTTTGGCTTGAGTACAAGTACTTATTACCTGAATTCACTTATGTTGATGTCCTTCGTCTCTTTGGAAGTATTCTTGGAGAAGTCAGAGTTGTCGAACCAGATGGTATAAATCCACCCTCTTCATCAAAGTATCGCTCTTTGGTTTTAATTGATGTTACAACTCCTCTAATTTCAATAATTTATGCTGCTAATGCAGCTGGAGTTACAATATGGGTAGGTTTTTTCTATGAAAAACAACCATATCGCTTATGTCCTAATTGTAAAGTTCTAGATCATGAAGCCAATCCTTGTGATGATATGACTCAAAGAAGAATTGAAATGGAAGAACTAGTTAGAGGCTTTGGTTTTGCTGAACCAATTTATCCTCAGTATAGAAATCTTCAAGAGGAAGCTCGGCTTTTTATACAACATGGATCCCAAAGAAGATCGAGGTTGAGACAACCTGATATTCTTCAACAGCCTAGGCCTTATGATGGTATGAGAATTTCTCTCTTCTCATCTACTGATCATGACATAGATTCCTCTTCGAATACTACTTCAGCAGTTTCCAGACCTTCTTCTAGTTCTAGACCAATATCTACTTTGGCAAGTGAAGTAGCTAGTACTAGTGGTACTTAAAAAAGGAATCAAAATATCACCACTTTGGTAATTACTAATGAGCCTAATGTTTTTGCACCGACTTCTCCTATTGCTCAGGATTTTGATAATGTTGATCAGGACTCTGCTTCATCTTCTCTTGCTATTCAAGGAGATACCAGTTGGGACATTGATGTTGCACATGCTTCTAATGTTCAGAATAACACTGATGCTTGGCAACATGTCTTAATTTCTATCCTTTTAAAATTTGTTATTTCTGTTTTTCACTGTGAAATTTTTCGTTTTCCTTTTGGTTTAGTTGGTTTTTCTATTTCATTTCTGTTTTCTACTTTAAATTTTTTACTTCTTGTGTCCTTTCTCTTTTTCGACATGAAAATTCTCTCTTGGAATTGCCAAGGCATAGGAAATCCTCACACTAGAGACTATCTTAAATTTTGCTTGACTACTCATGATCATGATATCTTTTTTCTTTCCGAAACTAAAGCCCAGTCTGATAAAATGAGACTTTATCTTTCACATACTAGATATCCCCATTATTGGTTTCGTCCTTCTATTGGACTCTCTGAAGGAATTTCTCTTGCTTGGAAACAGGGTATTGATGTTGAAATTATGAATACAACTCGAGATACTATTCAAGCTATAATACACACTCGTGATAATAACCCTGATTTTTAATCACTTTCATGTTTGGTGCTCACAATCTCTCTAATAATGATAGTCAATGGAATTATCTTATTGGTATGCAAAATTTTGTGAATCTTCCATGGGTTGTTCTTGGTGATTTGAATTTCACTATGCATGATTCTGAAACTCATAGTCATAATAATCATACTCATCATGCTAGTCATGCTTGGAAATTTATCCAACAATTAGGCTTGATAGACTTGGGTTACACGGGTTCTGACACTACTTGGTCCAATCATAGAAGTGGAGATGATTATATCTCTGTCAGACTTGATAGAGCTTTAGTTAATAGCCGTTGGATCAATGCCTACACCAGTTCTCATCTTCAACATCTAGTACCAATTGCATCAGATCATAACCCTATTTTGTTACATACCTTACCTAATCTCAGTAAGTATTCTCCTTTTAAACTATACAAGTGCTGGTTTCAAATACCTTCTTGTATTACAACTATAAACCAAAGCTGTCAATATGAATTTATGGGTTCTCCTTCATACCAGTTTTCTAGTAAACTCAAATATACTAGAAAAGAGCTTCAACGTTGGAAAAGACTTTATTTTGGTAATATTGAGGGTAATCTTCATCGCATTCAAACTCAGCTTCAATCTTGTTATGAAAATAACATGCTGCTACAAACCCTGAAGTTCAACAACTGAGTTCTTCTCTGCAGAGTTGGTTATTCCATACAAAAAGAATATTACATGCAGCAAGCTGGAGATAAATTTCTTGAAGCTGGCAAGAATACTTCTTATTTTCATTCTTTGGCTAATTTTAATAAAAGAAGATCTCACATACATGCAATTCAAGGCCCTCTGGGTATTTGGTATGATTCTAGAACAGAAATAGAAGAATTTTTGCTTTCTCACTTTACTGCAATAAATGCTACTTCTAACCCTTCTCCTTAACAAGATATTTTGAATCTTTTTACTCCTTGTATTTCTGAGGCAGAAAATCAGTCGCTTATTCGATTTCCTGATGCATAAGAGATTAAGGAAGTGGTGTTTCATATAAGACCGTGGGATTCTCCGGGAAATGACGGCTTCCAAGCGGCTTTCTATCAGGAATGTTGGGAAACTATTGGCTGTGAGGTAATTGATATGGTCCAACACTTTTTCCGTAATAAACATATGCTTAGAGCCATAAACCATACATATCAAGTTTTGATACCTAAAATCCAATATCCTCAAACACCTTCTGACTACAGACCCATTAGCCTTTGTAATGTTAGCTATAAGATTATTTCCAAGATAATAGCTAGCAGATTGAAATCTTTTTTGTCAAAAATCATTTCCCCTACCCAAACTGCATATGTTTCAGGCAGACACATAAAAGAAAATATTATCATTGCCCATGAATTGCTTCATACTACGAAGACAAAAATGATTAAACATGCTCTTGTTGGTATTAAGTTGGATATGTCGAAAGCGTTCGATAGGGTGGAATGAGTCCGATTTTGTGCACACTCCTTTGCGAATGTGCACGTAACATTTCAATCTCCACAGTCGATTACATTTAGAGAATTATGTAACGAGGGTCATGATTCTAAACATGGGGGTTATGGGCCCAACAACTAACTAAACAACCAATGAAAAGGATGTGTCAAATATACACTCTTTAGAGGAGTGTGCACAAAATTGAACTCGGAATGGTCCTTTTTAATTTCTAATCTTCGACGGTTAGGTTTTCATGATAATTGGATAACTATGGTTGAGCAGTGCATTTCTACTTTACTAATTAATGGTTCTCCAACAGCCAGTTTTTCGCCTTCTCGTGGTATTCATCAAAGGGATCCCTTATCTCCTTACTTATTTCTGTTTGTTGTGGAAGCTTTTTCTAGGCTGCTGCAACATCATGTGGACACTAGATCTCTGCAAGGTTTGAAAATCTCAAAACACTGTCCAGAAATCAATCATCTGTTTTTTGCAGATGATTGTTTGCTTTTCTTTCAAGCAAGTTATACTCAAATGCATCATCTGCAACATTTATTTCACATCTTCGGTTAAGTTTCGGGTCAAGTTATCAACATGCAGAAATCGACTATCTTTTTTGGTAACCACACTACTCATTCTCAGAAGAATAATATTAATGGTATTCTCAATCTGAAAATAATGGGTGTTGGTGAAAAATATTTGGGGATTCCATTATTACTGCATAGGTCTAGACATCAAAATTGTAAAGGTATTCAAGATAATATGCAAAACAGATTACAAGGCTGGCAGGGTAAGATTGTTAATCAAGCAGGTAGAACTACTCAAATTAACAGTGTTTTGAGTTCCATGGGTATGTATCAGATGCAGGTTTTTAAGTTGCCAGAAACTACTATCCAACAGATGGACAAAATTCAAAGAAAATATTGGTGGCATAATTACGGCAACTCAAAGTCTCCTAGATTGATATCTTGGGACAAGGTGAGAATTCCTAAAATACTTGGTGGTTTAGGTCTGTAACATTTAGGACATTACAATTCTGTTTTTTATCCAAGCTAGCATGGAATTTAATCCACAATCAAGATGCCTTGTATGCTAAAATCTTGAAGGGAAAATACTTTTCTCACAATGATTTGCAGTTTTTTCCTCCTCTGGATTCTGTTAACTCTAGCTGGATTTGGCAAAGCATTTGTCATGGTCTCCAAATCAGTTTAAGGTATGCAAAATGGCAAGTGGGTATATAAATATATGGACTTCTAACTGGATTCCTTTTCTACAAATTGCTCTTCAAGATTGGAATGATCTTCATTTATCTGACTATCAATGGGTTCCTCAGCTGATTGACAATCACACAGGTCAATGGAATATTTCTCTTCTTCGGATGCTTTTTAATCAGTCTCAGGTGAACTCGATTCTCACTATCCCAGTTCAGTTAGATCAAGAAGATAAACTTATATGGCCTTTTACTTCTGCTGGTGTGTTTACTACATCATCAACTTACAAATTGCTTTGTCAACAAGATCAGAATGTCAGTTCTACACTTGGTTTGTCTCCTCAATTCTGGCTAAAGTTTTGGAGATTGACAATTCCATACAAATTTTAGATATTTTTGTGGAAAGGTTTGCATAATGCTCTCCCAGTTAAAGTAAAATTGTTTCAACATATGGGTTATGCTAGTCAATGTTGTGTTCTCTGCAATTCAGCTCATCTGGAGGATATTGATCACCTGCTTTTACATTGTCCCTTCTCTCAAGCTATCTGGAGACATTTTTTCCCTCATCAGTATAACTACATCATGCAATATCCAACAATTCTCTCTTGGATTCAAAGTTGGCAGCTGCAAGAGTCTCAGATAAACATTCACAATACCCCTCTCTTAATTCATATTAGTGTTTGCATTATGCATATGATTTGGAAACATAGATGCACATTAATATTTAGTAACCTTACACCTAATCATATCACGGTGATGCATCAGGTTACATTTTATATTACTCAACATCATTTAAATATTGCATCTGTTTCTCCTACTCATTCTGCTAGAAATAGAGCTATTGTGAATGCTGCTTGGAAACCTCCTCCTTTGAATGTTTCGAAAATCAATATTGATGCCTCTTTCAGTCCTCAATCTTTACTTGTTGGTATTGGAATTATATATAACAAGAAATAATGCAGGGCAATTTGTCATGGGAAAAGCGACTTTAAGAAGAGCCAGTGATATTCATCAAGCAGAAACCTGGGCTTTATTAGAATCTATGGACCTGGCAGCTACTAATGGTTGGAGTAATGTAGTTTTTGAAACTGATAATCTTAATATCAGTTCTTATTTGCAGAAGCAGTCTCCTTTACCTCCTTGGCAGAGTACACCTCTTCTTAGGAAATGTGTAAACATATGCAATATTAATCCTGTTTGGTCTTGTGTGTTTGTGTATAAAGTGTGTAATAAAGCAGCATATGTTGTAGCTAAAGCTGCTCGTAAACAAAACCTTTATGGGGAATGGTGGTGTACTCCACCAGACTTGTTAATTGCTCACTTGGCTTTTGATGTAACAAATACTAGTATTTCTGTGCAATGAAAGTTTTTCCCTTTGTTAAAAAAAAAAAGCTAGATCTAGCAGTACAAGAGCATATTTTTTCTTCCATGTTTCAAATGCATACAAAGATTGAGATTTGGAATGCAAGAGTCTGAGGTATGCTTTTGTTGAATAAACTTTGTTCGACAAAAAACACTGCACTACTTAACAAAACCACCGCACTACTTTACATTAGTAGAGTTTGATATACAACTATTTAAAACAACTACAAGAAGAAGATATAAACCAGCTTTTATATTTTATCACTAGGTATCACGCCAGCCTGCGGCCGGCGCTCAACCTGTCTGATCGCTTTTTTTTTGTTACTTGTTTTGTTTTTAACCATTTTTTAATATGAAATTTATTTAGTAAATATTATTTGCTTAAAACGATTGGTATAGTGATAACAAAAGTTGGGTTATAGATTAGTCGGGGCATGCATTCCTATTGTTTCATTGGTCGCGTCAAATTATTCGGGTACCCACATATTTAGTTGGTCGTATCATATTATAGTGTGTTGATCGAGTTAAATTAGTTGAGGGCTACAGCCCGGCCGTGGCTCCTCAACCCAACAATGGCCGCCTAAGTTTGAAGTAATGATTAACGGTAACCCATAGTGATGCTCATAGGAAATTAAATTGGATTAAAAACCTAAAATACTCATAGGATTGAAAGACCAAATTACATCATTTAGGGGAGAGATCACCAGTTGTTTAGGCTTTACACATTAATCGTGAAGGCATAACCATGCACGGACCCATCCCAAACGTATAACCTTTTTTGTTTTGGAAATTCATTATAAACTTTTGTTTTGGTAAATCGCTCTCATCTCTTACGGTTCTGCAACTGTGCTTTGACTTTTTTTTTGGTAATCTATAAATTTAGGGAAAATCACTTAACCGTATATATCTAACAATTAGATAAGGAAAATCACTTAACCGTAAATATCTAACAATTAGTAGTGTTTTAGTACGTGTTTTTGGTGCCTCTGCGATCACCGAGTGTATTGCTGTTTGTTCCTTTTTTCTCTGGAATCGAAGTGTTGGTATACGGTTAAGTGATTTTCCCTAAAAACTGAACATGTACAGTTTAAAAAACATTCCTCTCGCATGTACAGTTTAAAAACTTTTTTCTCTATTCCTTACAAAGAGTAACCTAAACATAAACAACAACAAAGTGAAGGGAACTAAAAAAAAGAGAAAAAGAAGAACCTTAGGATTTTTGGTTTGTTTTTAGCCACTTTTCTACTAATATAGAAAATCCTACCATGCCACTTTCCTCTCAGAAACAAACCATTTCAGGTTGTCATACGTCGTTTCGATTAGAGCTACTTTCATACTGCACCTAATCTGGTCACAATGAAATAAATCATATTGAAGAATATCGCATGACAATAGTACATCGAAATAGTTAAAGTATATGCACACCCATACCTAAGCTAAGACATGTCTCCGAACAATGGAATTGTTTGCGTGGTGCCTTACTCAAATTCAATGCATATAACAGACTTGCAAATAGTAAACCACAAAATGATTATTAACAAAGATCTGTTGGGTTGTGTTAGCGAACTTATCTTACTCAAATTCAATGCATATCGCATATCCGAATGGGTAGTGCCCATCTTACTCCATCAAGAGTAGTCGTCTTTAATTCACAACCATTCTTGCTAGCTTCTCCCTCCTCCCCCTTTCTTCTCACCTTCAACACCACTACCTTTCCCCTTTTCACCACCACCATCTTTTCCTTTGTCATCGTCTTTCTTGTGTGGAACAACCGCAATATCTCTCTTGAGTTTTCTCTTTTATGTCCTGTTGTAGATGTCAGTAGCATAATGCCCTGCAAAACATTAAAAACTGGGGGTAAATCAACTGAAACCATAAATCCATAAATTTATACACATCCAAAATATTAATATGAAATTCCGAAATTACACAACACCATTAGCACGGACGAATCATAGATTTACAGTATAATAAGATATGAACTTCTAATTCGAATCCGAAAAACTAAACTTATAGCAAAGTACGGTACCCAAATCCCATCAGAGCTAACTCCATGCACGATTTTATTTTAGCTGATATTCCAAGTAAGAAAACTTACTAAACTTTTGCACAATCGGAAATAGCAGCACCAGTTTGAGCTAATGGGATAATTTAAATACTAGGGGTAAATCAGCTGAAACCATAGATTCATTGAAACCATTAATCTATACACATCCAAAATCTTAATATGAAATAAAGAAATTACACAACACCATTAGCACGGTTGAATCATAGATTTACAATATAAACTTCGAATTCGAATTTGAAACCTTAACATAGAAAAGTACGGTACCCAAATCCAATAGCCTGGTCAAAATTTGGAAATCTTATAATTAACGAAGAAGTTTAAATCATAGACGCAAGCTGAAGCTTTTCTGTTCATGTAAGCAACTCATCAAATATATATCCTTAACTAACTTGTGTTGTTTTCCATCAAATCGATACATGACCATATGAAAATTCAAACTATTTCAATCTAACTGGATCAAAGTATCAAATTAATTTAACTAACTTTCCATCCTCAACAATGTCTTCTCCTCTTCTTGCTACTTTATTCATAATTCATACCAAGGACTGCAAATTAGTGGGGGTAATGTTGTTTATACCAGTGTAAGTAATGGACTTGGTGTAAGATTTTTAAGACTTACACCACCAGTCCAACACTCCCACTGCCACCACCCCAACAACATCACCGGTCCAACATCCCTACCACCACTACTATTGAGTTTCCCAAAAATATCTTTTATACTTCTTCTTAAGTCACATAACCAACATTCAAGCCCTAGAATTTTTCTGATATGCTTAGGGTTTTATTTTCTTCTGTATACTTCTCTATAAAGTCACATGATCAACAATAAAGCCCTAGTATTTTTTGATTTGCTTGGGAAAAGCAGAAGATCACATTCACGGCAGCAGAAATTCCGAAAGAAAATTTAAGTCATACATCTCCATTGGTGATCACAGTGTCTGTTGTACCAACAAGAAAAGAGAAATCAATAAGATCTACAGAAGAGTGGGCTGTGAATATGACTCGGTGGACGCAGAAGTTCTGTGGATATAATGTTTTACCACACATTCAAGAAAATGGGATACAAAGATGAAGAAATGCTTAGTCCAACATATCATATTCATGGATTTGGAAAATCTTTAACAAAACCTAAAGGTGAAATTGTAGTGCACCACTGGGAAAATAGAGACGCAGGTCACTTTGTGCGTGGTGGATATGAAATCACCTTATAACATGCTATTGGGAAGACCATGGATACACGCAATCAAGGCTGTATCATCAACTCTACATCAGTGTTTAAAGTTCCCTATGCCTAGTGGAATTGGCGAAATTAGAGGAGATGCAGATTATGCAAACAAGTTATGTTTCCAAAATGAAGTAAGGAATTGTGAAAATGAAATTCAATTATAAAAAACAAAGAGAAAAAGTGAGGAGAGAAGAAAAGAAAGAAGAAGAATTCAAGATTTACATGATAAAATCAAAGAAGGAAAAGGAATATTTGGCGATGTATCGCGATAAAATGATGAACCAGCGAAGATAATAAAGGCACCAACACCAATGGGAGAACATGAAGCTAGTTATACTGCAGCAAAACCAACAAAAGAAGTAAATGTTGGAAGTGAAGAAGACCCAAAGATGCTGAAAATTGGAACTAAGATGGACGTGGAGGAAGAAGAGCAAACTCAAACCTTCTCCGCAGAATACGTAGATATTTTTGCATGGAATATGGATGAGATGCCTGGAATAGATCCATCTATTGCGTGCCATAGATTGGAGATTAACAAAAATATGAGACCAATCAAACAAAGAATAAGATAGATTGCAACTACTTATCATGCCAAGATAGAAGAAGAATTGCAAAAGATGCTTGATGCAGGAATTATAAGGCAAGCGAAATATCCAGAATGGATCGCCAATATGGTAGTAGTTCCCAAGAAAAACTAGGGGATAAGAATTTGCATCGATTTTACTGATTTAAATAAAGCATGTCCCAAAGATAGTTTTCCCTTACCAGATATCCCGCAGATGGTGGAATCTTCCGCAGGAAATGATCGAATATCTTTGTTAGATGGGTACAAGGGCTATAATCAAATCCCGCTGGTAGAATAAGATCAAGAACACACTGCATTCTTTGCTCCCAGAGGATTATATTGCTACACAAAGATGCCTTTTGGGTTACGAAATGCAGGAGCAACATACCAAAGAATGGTGGAAAAAGTGTTCGCAAAATGGATACATAAAACTTTAGAGGTATATGCGGATGATATGTTGGTAAAAAACAAAGAAGCTAAAAATCATGTGCAGGACCTAAGGGAAATTTTTGATCAGATGCGACTTTTTAATATCAAAGTAAATCCTGAGAAATGTACTTTCGGAGTATCATCTGGGAAATTCTTGGGATATATTGTATCAAAAGAAGGAATACAAGTTGACCCTGAAAAGGTGAAATCAGTTCGAGATATGCCAACTCCAAAGAACAAAGAAAAGATGTGCAAAAATTGAATGGACTTTTAGCCTCACTAGGAAGATTTATTTCACGGTCATCGATAAATGCAAGCATTTCTTCAACATACTAAAGAAGGGAACAAAATTTAAATGGATGATTTAATGTGAGAAAGCTTTTCAAGGAGTTAAGGAATATTTGATGAATATATCCATATTACGTAAGGCTGAACCAGGAGAAGAATTGCTGATATATCTTGCGATAACTCCACATGCTTTAAGCGCAGATTTTTGCGAAAAATGACGCAGAGTTGAAAAACCTATTTACTACATCAAAGAAAACATTCAATGCTACAGAGAATAATTATTCGAAGATTGAAAAGCTAATTTTGGCATTAGTTTATGCAGCTTCTAAACTTCGCATATATTTCCAAGCGCATAAAATCAAAGTACTAACAAAAGTACCAATCGAGTCAGTAATGAAAAATTCAAAAAGATCAGGCAGAGTCGAAAGATGGAATGCACAAGTGGGGCATTTTGAGATCCAATATGCAATTTTATCTTCGCCAAAATCTCAAATTGTCGCAGAATTTCCTTTGGAGGATGATGAAGTCAGAGAAGACATGATGGATATAGAAGAAGAATATGGGGATCCTAGAGATCTTTTAACAGAACCAAATAGGTGGGAGATATTAGTAGATGGATCATCCAATGGAGTGGGAGTCGTTTTTATTTCGCCAGAAGGTGCAAAAATGGCATTTGCATTTCGACTTGAATTCGAATCTACCAATAATGAGACAGAATACGAGGCTGTAGTACACGCTTTAAGATTTGCGATAGAAATGAAGGTGGAGAATACAAGAGTTACAAGTGATTCACAATTGATTATTCGCCAAATTGAAGGGGAATATGCAACTAATGATATATCTTTGAAAAAATATAAGAAACTTGTTGAAGAATTATCTGCGAAAATTCCAAAACTCAAATGGAGGCATATTTCAAGAAGAGATAATAGGCTTGCAGATGCTTTTACGTTTATATCAAGTATGATGGTAGATCCGACTGCGAGAAATATAAAAATACAAACACTCATAGCACCGTCAATTAATAAATAAGAAGAAGAGGAAGCTGAAGCAATGGTAATAGAAAATAATGGCAAAGAATCAAGCTGAATTATTGCAGATTGGCGTGCGGAAATTCACGCATATCTAGCAAGGGGGGAGATACCAAGGAACAGATTGGAAGCACATAAATTAAAAATTAGAGCAACAAATTATGAGTTAAGAGATGGGGTATTATATCGAAAATATTTAAATGGGCCTTCCCTCAGATGTTTGACACAAGAAGAAGGAAAGCAAATATTAAAAATGCTACATAGTGGGGATGCTGGTAATCACAAATGCATGGCAGATCTTTAGCATACAGAACTAAAATGCAAGGTTATTATTGGCCATATATGCATGAAGATGCAAAGAATTTATCAAGAAGTTGCGAGGAATGTCAGCGATTTGCAAAAAGAATACATGCACCAGGTGAAACATTAACATCTTCAAAAAATGTTTGGCCATTTGGAAAGTGGGGTTTAGATATTGTGGGACCATTTGTACCAGGAACAGGGCAAAATAGATACTTAATTGTCGCAACAGATTACTTCACAAAATGGGCGGAAGTTAAGGTAGTACATCATATTCGTGATAAGGACATTTTCACATTTATATTTGAAAATATCATTTGCAGATTCTAATTCCAACGAATTGGTGTCAGATAATGGAAAACAATTTGAAGGACAAAATATAGAGATGTTACTTAATGCATTCAAGATAAAGTGTGGAAAATCAACTCCTTTATATCCATAGGCCAATGGTCAAGCTGAAGCAACTAACAAAACAATTGCAGATATTCTCAAAAAGAAGTTAGAAGGGCATCATAGAACGTGGTGTCAACAAGTCCATAATGCAGTTTGGGCTTATAATACAACACGAAGAGAAGCAACTGGGGTATCACCTTTTTGTTTAACATATGGGGTCGAGGCAGTATTACCAACAGAAGTTGCTATTCCTACAACAAAAAGAGAAGCTTGGGAAAAGAATCTTAGTGCTGGTATGATTCTATACAAACTTGATGAGGTAGAAGAGAAGAGAGAAAAGGCACTACAACATATGGAAAACTACCATCGCAGATTAGCTCGTGAATATAATAAACGAGTAAAGAAGCGTGAATTCCAAGTTGGATATTTAGTTCTGCGAGAAACACCAGAATATCAGCGAGAAAATGGAGGAAAATTAGCGAAAAAATGGGATGGGCCATATATAATCAAAGAAATAGTTGGAACTAGAGCATATAAATTAATGGATCCAGAAGGAAGAGACATGGGTCAAAGACTTGGCAGACCATGGAATAGACAATATCTAAGAAAATATTATCAATAAAGGTTTGAAAGACTAGAATGAATGGATTACACGCAAGAAATTGCGAGAGAATAAAAGAGATGTTCTATAAGAACAAAGTTGGCTGAATATAAAAGCTATTTTCCGCAATAATTTGTGAGATAATTAAAAATTTTAATGCAAATGCATAAGACGGGCGAAAATCGCCTAAAAATATATAAGAACGGGACGAACTTTTATGGCGTACACCTTAGTTCGCGGATTCTATTCCGTAAGAGGCAATGTCCTTAAAGTGCGTTATAAGGGGGGTATCTCTTTGCATGGCTATGGGAAAGGCTATACCGCTGCTGGAACCTAGTCATGGAGATTTGGGATTATAGAAAATCCATCCGGGAGAGATAACTTGGATTCCCAATTATATAAGGTTATACCCTGGTTGGGCGTCCGAGAGTCTCTCCTAAGGAATGCAACGTATGATCAAGGCGCCGAGGTACACGGTTGAGCTGTGGGTGCCAGGGATGGATGAACCTACCCTGGCCATCCATGGAAAGTCTTGGCTTACAATGTGTTCGGCCTGAAGAAAACCCCACTTAGGGTGCAGTCTTGTAACTATAAGCCATATAAGGCATAAAGGACAAGGCTGCGAAAACAACTGGTTGTTGGCAGAACCGGATGGGAAAGTGCTAGTCTTGTATGGCCGATGTATAATCCTTGAAGAGGCAACCGGGGGGAGAGATAAGGGTGATACCCTCCATTAGGGAGTTGTGTATCAAAAAAGACGGCAATGTCATGTGGCTTTATATTCGCAAGAATACTTAGGCCCGTCATATTGCCGCGTGACTGGCCAAAAAGCCTAAAGAAAAATGTTAAGATGAGATCAATGGGTTTTTGCGATAAGATCAAAATATGAGATAAATGAAATCAAATAATAAGAGGATATAAATTGCAAAGACATCCTGCGATTTCATCGCAAAGACGGCAATGTCATAAGTCTTAAAAAGCAAAGAGAGATTAATCTCACAAGATGGCTTAGATTTATCATATTGTCGCAGAAATTAAAATTAAATGATAAGGCAAGATCAATGGATTATTACATATAAAAGTAAGAATGTCCTGCGATCTTGTCGCATAAAAGTGGCATAATAAGACCTTTAACTAAGAAGGCAAAATAAGACCACAAGAAAAGTTATATCTGCGAAGCATATAACAAATTCTTCGCAGAAATATTTGCGGTAATTCATTTATCATATTACAAATTGATAAAAAGAGGCAAGTATGGGATTTCCTACAAGGATAACAAATAAAATACTTCACAAGGAAGATTATGAGGGGAAAATATGGGGAATATAAAACAATATTTCATTATCTTCCTTGAGAAGAATCAAAATAATAAAAAAGAAGGAAGATAATCAAGTTACAAGAGTTTATGAAGATTGGATTTAGAATTAATAAAAGTATATAAATCAGAACAAGTGATTGAGTTACAAAAACTTCAATGTTTCGCAAAAGGAGCAGGAAGAAGAAAGATTCGGAAATTACAATCATTCGAAGAACAGGGAGAAGAACAAGAAATATTTCGCAGAAATACATGATAAGAATATTCTTCTCTAATTTCATCATTCTTGTTCACCACTATTTTCTTCACCAACATCATCTTTTTCAGTTTGAGTTTTTCCATCACCAACGATTGTTTCATGAGGAGGATTTTGTTCTTCATAAGGAGGATTTTGTTCTTCTGCTTCATTAAGAGGATTTCTTTCATCCTCAGGTGGACTTTGTTCATCTTCAGAAAAATCTTCTTCATTGCTTGAATAATTTATATCTTCATCTATGGGATGAGGAACTTCGTTATCATCTATCTCCAAGGGTTTGATCTTTATAGGAGGTAAAGAATGAGAGAATAGAACATTATTTATGAAAACCTCAGCGCCTAAATGAGCCTTGCGGAGGCAATTCTTTTCTAGATTTCCGATCTCTATATCTTTGAAATACTCAAGATAGTCAAATCTTCTCAATGCTCTGTTGTGAGAATTGGAAAGCGCGGTATTCTTTTTGCGAAGTTTGGCTAACTTCATAGACATATCAGAAATTGAAGCTTGAAGATGCTTCTCAGATTCTGCGAGAGAAAAATTGCATATTAGATGGAATTTTCGCGAAAAATAAGATGAGAAAATACAATGAAGTAATTAATAGATGAGGCAGTCAAAATGACTACCTTCCTTTTGTGAAGATAAAGTGTGAATTATATTAAAGAAGCAACTCTTCCATCGGTTCATGGCATCATCAAAAGTATCCCCAACCTTACCTTTTAAACGAGATTTTATACTTTTGTCACAATTGCGAAGATAAACATTTTCTTCCTTCAGTCGAGTACAATCATCTTTAAGATTGTTGACTTTTACAATTAGAGCTAACCTACCCTTTATAAGCTTCTCTTGTTCAGCAGCAGATGATTTAGTTATCTTTTTAAGTTCATCTTTCAGTGCACGAAGGGATTGCTCTTGGTCCTTACACAACTTTTGTAGATTGTCTAATTGCTGCGAATAAATCTTTGTTGTATCCACAAAACTACGTTTCTCTTGGGATAAAACTCTGTTTTCATCTGATAAAAATTCCACCCTCAAGTTAATTTGATTTAGCGAATATAAAAGTTGGGTGGCTTCATTATTTAGACGATCTCGTTCATGAATTAGTTGATCTCGTTCATGAATTAGCTGGTTGTTCTCATTCTTAAGATTATTTATCTCGTCAATTGAGTATGTGTGAAGAACATTCAATTTATCAAATTGATTCTTCCAAGATTCTTTCCCAATTCGGGCCTCATCAGCGATTGTTTCCCACTCAAGTATCTTCATTAATTGGTTATGTTTTGAAGCTAAATATGCATCAACAAATAAATAAAGGAAAATTGAGTACATAAAAAAGCAAATATTTACAGAGGCAAAAGCAGAAGCAAGAAAGTTATACCTTTTAGATCATCATTTCTGCTGCGAAGAATTTCACAGTCTAATTCAGAATTGTGAAGCTTATGATCGAGAAGTTCACACTCCAAAGTTTTTGCTTGAAGATTCTTCTTCAAAGTTTCAACCTCATCTTCTAAGGCAGTTAACGAAGATGAAGAACCGCAAGACCCAAGATGCTTGCTTAGAATCATATAAACATCCTGTCTCGCAGGATCTGAAGAAGATTTCATAGCATCATTTAAAACTTCAGATAATATTTGAAAAGCAGCTTCAACCCCTGTTGCTATTTCTTGGGAAAAAGGAAGAGAAGTAGAGGAAGAAGTTTTGGCGATAGTAAGAATGGAAGAAGGAATTTGATTGGTCGCAGTTATAGTTTCATTCACCGCAACATCATCCACCGCAGATTCCTTAATTGCAGCTTCGTTTACCATAGTTTCATTATCTACGACTTCATTCACCGCAACCTCATTAACCGTTGTTTCATTTACTATAGTTTCATTCACCGCAGTTTCATTTGTCACAGATTTATTTCCAACTATCATAGATTCATCCGTCGCAGTTTTTAAAATGTTGGGATTATCAGAGATAGGAATATTAGTATCAATAACTTTATTAGGGGTCGATGAAGAAGTAATATGGGTATTGAAATTCATGCAAGGAGAAGAAGAAGATTTATCTTGCGACGGAACAGGTTTTGCAGGTAAAAATTCAAGAATATCCACTTCATCTGAAAGAGCTTTAACTTGACGAGAATGCTTAAGAGGTTTAGGAATATTCCCTTCATTCTGCGAATAATAATGTAGATAAGAAATAGAGGCAACAATATTGTTATTTCAAAGGAATGGATGTTTCTTACTACCTTATCATCCTCAGATCTTTTCGTCTTCCCAACACGCCTTTTCTGAGAACCCTTAGGGTTAGGGTTTTTGATAGTAACTTTAATCTGAGAAGTGGTATTACTGAAAAAGATGAAAAAATATGAGGATTATGAAGAAAATGGGGCGATAAAGATAACATAACATGAACAAAGTAAGATTCAAGATAAGAACATACCTTTGAGTCTCCATTAGAGCAGCAGCAGGAAGGACACCAGGAGAGAAAAAGTTGCAGACAAGAAAAAAGAAAAAGGAAAAGTTGAAGAAAAAAGAGAAAGTGAAAGAAGAAAGAAATACTCTCGAGTGGGACATTATTTATAGATGAAGGATGGGTAACAAGGTTAATCGGTAAAGATTGACGCGTGTCAGTAGTAAAAGCGTAAAGTAGGGAACTTTGTCAGGTAAAAGATAAGGAGTTGCGGCAAATTAAAAAACTTAAATTCTCATGATATTTATCTTCTTCGCAGAAAAGATATGAGAAGAGGCAAGATGTAGGATCAGAATATTGTCACAACAATATTCCTGCGAAATAAACAACAGTATTGTGATACATTGATAATAAACGACTGTTTTGCGATACATCAATGATATTCTGCGAGATATCCAAAGATGACTTAAACAATGACGTAATGATTGAAAATGACGGAAACACGAAGAAAGTGTGACATGTCTACGATATATCAATAAAACCTGCGAAAGATAAAGGCGGTGCTAACTGCGATGTATCGCAGTTACTCAGATCCGAATTGAAGGGGATCTTAGCTGTAAATGAGCTGTCATGAGCTGTAATCCACTATGTAAATACCTATATAAAGGGGATAAATAGTTCCAGAGAGGAATTTTTGGAGGGCTAGGAAAGTTTTTAAGAGAGAGAAAATCTTTTATCAATTGTTCTGTGTTCTTGATTTCTGTAATTCCTTAAGATCAAATAAATGAAAAAGTGTCTTTAATCTTCAAATTATGTCATAAATATTGATAAATTCTTGAATAGGGTGTAGTGTGGGAATTCCTGCAACTACAAAAGGTAAATAAGTTTTACATATCCAAACCACTTGTGCCTTGACTTTTCCCTCGTATCGTATTCGAATTTGTAAGCAAAATATATATCCAGGGCATAAGGGTACCTTGGTTAACTACAACCACTTTGCCTGAGTGAGCTTGACATGGGAAAGAATCTCAGTGATTCCTACATGATCAAATTTCCTACCTTAGCTTCCATTATCACTGCCACAACTGCTAAATGCTAACGTGGATCAGCTAATTTCGTTGGGTGTAGCCATTCACCTGTAATGGAACCAAAAATTAAATCAATAGGTTATCCAAGCTATAAAAACTACAGAAAAGAAATGTCACCTATGATAATAACTTTAATTCATATGTTCCATAACATGTTCATAAGTAACTATCATCTTTATGCAATGCCAAAGCATTGCCAATGGAGTCTATTACTGTATTGCATATTTACTAATAGTGACTAAATTTTTTCTCATGTATATTCAAAAATCAAACCATACCAAATGCTAAAAAGAACCTGGTGGTTGTAATACAATTAGACGTGTTTAAGAGAAACGAATCACGGAACTTTCAAAAATATATAAGAATGAGTTGTCATAGACTTGAAGTAGCGACAGGTCGAAGTGAAAATTATTTTACTTATAAATATGCAAAAAATGAACCTAGAAAGGTGAAAGTATCATTGTTGGATACCCAAAGTACACCACTCATAACCACTGACCAAAGAACTATTTACCTTTTGCATTCTCGTATTTCCCCTTTAAGCTCTTTATTTGTTGACTCTGCCTACTGGAGTTCCTAACCTTCGATTGTCCCTGTATACAACAAAACATCCATAAGCAAAATATTTTTTAGAGAAGCTGATGCAGGTGTTAGATGGCAAATTGTACAGCTTTACATAATTCATTCTTCAAAATTCATGTAATGATATTGTAGTCCTAATTACGGAAAAAAAATAAAAAATCAAAATATCGAAACCAAGAGGATAGAGAGAAATCATTGTTAAGGACACAGAGGTACATAATTCATGCTTCAAAATTCATGTAATGATATTATTGTCCTAATTACGGAAAAAAAATAGAAAAATCAAAATATCGAAACCAAGAGGATAGAGAGAAATCATTGTTAAGGACCTATTGATACTTTTTCTCCTGATTACGAAGAAAAATACAGTAAAAAAATATATCTAAGATAGAGAAAAATCAAATTCGTACATGCGATCACCAAAATAGTACAATGCATAAAACTTATGTCGAAATAAACTCCAGTAGGATACTGCGATCATCAAATTCGTACCCATTAGGATCTCCATTGTTTCCTTTCAAAGTAAACTCCAGTAGTTTATGTGGTGACACTGCATGTTATTGAGTTTAGAAGAAAGAAAGAACAGATTAGAGTAGAAAACAAGTAAACGAACTCAGAAAAATTATGCTCAATCACATCTGATTTACATCATAATTAAAATTACTTGAAAGAATTTCTTTTAATAAGCTATTTTCTTTTTCTTTCTGACCCTGGTATAAACAAAAATAATCTAAAACACTTGATTTTTTTTTGCTAGCCCGGTTAAGGCTTATATATGCATACCGATTAAACAGAGACACGAACAATATGGGTTTGCCAGTGATGATACCTGATTGGATGAAGTTGTTGTTGTGCAGGTATTGATCAAAAATGGCAGATGCATATAACCAAAAAAGTAATTGAGGATGCATCCAAGGATTCCACTGCACTTCTTTGATTAAAACCAATGACCAAAGTGCCGAGAAGAGAAACAACAAATCGATTCAAAAAATCCAACAACATAATGGTATCTTCACTACGACAAACCTATAAAAAACATGATTTTTGAAAGTATAAGTAATTCTGAAATCGGAATTCAATTAAAATTGACAGGGGAAAAATAGAGAAATATTTGAACCTGGATTATTTTTTATCGATTTCTTCATCTGGTTGCAAATCAAGCTCAACCTAACTCTTATCATCATCCAAGATCTCTCAAACCCCCATCTTAAATTAACTCATTCTCATTCTTACCGAATCAGACACAGGCTCAGCTACTCTTCCCAAACTTAACTCATTTTCAATTATTTTGACTTAATCATCAATCTCAGTACTCAATAACCCTTATCTCGGCAAACCCATATCAATTTCCGCTCTGATTCCCTCTTCAGTTTCATCTGCAATTTTTTGTAAAACCATAAGTCACCAAACACCGATCAAAAGTGTTGTAAGTGAATTTCTGATTCACTCTCTTAATCTCTATTGCTGCTTTTGTTTATGTTCTCCTCGAAAGAATTACTTCTGGCAAAAAAGAAAAACGAATCGGAGGTTTAGGGTTCGCGGAGAAGCGAGTCTTGAGCAAAAGAAATTCAATGTAGCCTGGGAAACAGATTTTAGTTGTTTTAGATGATATAACCCGATTAAAGTTATGGTAATTGTATTTATGATAAACACTGAGATAAAAAAAATGGAAAGGTATTTAACGTTTTTGACAATTTTTGTATTTATGGTAAAAAAAAAACGGAATTCTGTCTTAGCCGTGAATCCTTTTCAACCGTCTAATGACTTTCCGATACGGAGCTTCCCGACCTTCGGATAGGTCCTAAATTAAACGTCGTCCGTCTGATAGCTTTTGTCATCATGGACATAAACCTCATACCTTTTTATAACAATGATATCGGATATAAGCAATACAACATATACCAAAACCACAATTTATAATATAACCGATGCAACTCAACTTGTGACTATTGGGAGAGAAAAAGGATTCGCTCATTTACGTGAGGACATGTGATTCATTTATACTGCTTTAGGTTGGATCTGCTCAAAGTCGAAAACTTCGAACATAAGGCGCCTCACATCTGGCTTCCCATAGACAGTGTAAGAAAGCCCATGAATGGCTTGTTGAACTGCAGTTGTGGCCGGATTCCTGAGTCTGCGGTTGTGTTCGTATGAATCCTGGACTGATTCACCATAGAGAATGAAGCGGTGGAGGTGTTTGTCTCTCAAGTACCTTCCACAAAATTTGTTCAGTAGAAGTCGCCGATGCTTCTCTTGTAACCATCTTCCAGGGGCATCAATATGCTTCATCAGCAACCTCTCTGCCATCACAAGATCCTACATATTTTTCACAAAAGAAGATAAAGGAAATATTCAGGAATGATATCATGACAAAACAATGTAGTACTGTTACAATAGAGACAAAGAGCACAAAAAGTATTCTGATTAGTTTGAAAAAAAAAGGATCAAACAGATTCAGAGTATATAGGCATTTTAACTTGGGTCAATTCCCGGATCAAGTTTTGGAACAGAATCCTGAAAAGGCTCAAAAATTAAAGCTCTTTCCAGGTTTTTTAGTAGTATATGTCACCGTGTTCCCAGTTACTTAAACGCGTGAAAAACTTGATAGACAGATATATTTTTTAGGATGCACTTGTATCTTCTTTCCTGATAACTCGTGCGATCACAAACAAGACGCATTTTTCCTTTGGTTCAATGATTGCTTCTGTTATTCTTCTAGAATTAGGCTTACTAGTTGTATATAAAAACATTATCTAACATATGGTTTCGAAAGATATGGGTAAAATTTACATAAATTTGGCAGAAGTGCATAGTTAGGACTTATTTAGTCAAACAATATCATGATGTACAAGATGCATCCTTCGAAATGAGTAGCAACATTGTACAATGCAGGATTCCAAATTTGGATAGGCACATCTATAGGACAGATGAAGTTTTTCTTGATTTAATGATCATTATTTTATGTAAAATATAGCTGACAGGTAACCAAAAACAAGAAGTTCCAAGTATAGGTTGGCAGCATGTTAACCCCTTTCTGCAAAGAAAGGTGAAAATGTTAACAGGCGGAGGTGGAAAAGCGAAAACCTTCAAAAAGGTCTCAAACTCTTCTAGATCAATGTGTAAAAAGCCCATGTTTCTAGGTACTGCAGACCACTTTCACCACATGCAAATATCAAACATCTCAGAATTTTCTCAATGAATTGTTCCAGACAGAGACAGAAGCATAAAGGAGAAAGCGATTTAATATACCTGAATCTTTTGACCAACATATTCCAATCGTTCAAAGCAAAACCGAGGATGGTCGAACTTGTATTTTGATGGGTGCATGAAGCATAACTGCATGAAGAAAATGTAAAAGAGTATATTAGCGGAGTCGGCAGGTAAAAAAGGTTCTTCAATAAACGTTCAACATGCATGATCAGATTGAGAGCTGATAACCATATTCATCTTGTTACCCAAGAAACACGTTTACCTAAGAATTTATACTTCAATATGGAGAAATCATGCCACAATCTTCTGAAATTGGAGCAGATGCTTAAGATTTGTATAAAGTAATGTTTCCAACTCTCATTTATCATAATATTAGATTGTAGAGCTTTTGATAAACCATTCTCAAAAAGGTCCCCATAGGGCATTCATGTCCCTTTTCTAGCTCTACTATCCATTTGTACTCACTCACTAAGAGGATAGTAACACCAAAATGGTGAGAATAGGAAAGGCAGGGAGCATAAATATGATACCTGTAACCCGAGTCCAAGTTCAATATTCCTGGCATCCGTAATTTCTGGAATTCGATCCGTCATCCGCAAGGGGTATCCCAGTGCTTGCATGACTTGGGGTCTACTCTCGTAATCCCAGATATTACCTCTGAATCGATGCATCCCAGGGGGAACACATGCTCTAAAAAGTCTGGGCTGTGCAAAAAGAGTATCTTCTGGAGGCTGCATAGAAAAGAAGAAAGAGTACATTTAAAAAATTGAAATTCCAGACATTTGAGAGAAAAGAACTAATAGAGAATCAACCAAATGCCCTCAAAGATTCGAGTATTCATGATTGGGTGCAAAAATATCGTATTTGCAACCTTATTAGTTTACTCCATAAAATAAGCAATTCAAACCAAATTCAAACATGAAGATAGATGCTTAAGCTTCAAATTTGCATAGTGAGTATCATAGAAGCACAGATGGGGAGAAAATGCATGAATAGCTTTCACTAACTATCATGGCAATATCCAAGAGTGTAGTAACGATGAAAGAGCTATAATACATTAAATTAAAGATTGTCATATAAAATGGAGCGACAGAAACAAGAAAGGAACTCAATTTCCCTTGCCTTGTAGACAGCAACATCTTGCCAACTGAGCTTGTTGCCTTCAAATTCGACCGAAACATAATCAACATCTTCAAGTTGCCTCCGCAGTTTCGGTTGGCAACTCTCATCATCTGGGTCCATTCCAAATACCTCAAAAAGAACACGATATACTTCTGGCATGCCAAAGCAAAGGTATATTGCTCCAAATAGAGCCCAGAATACAGACCTGGTCACATCACAAGTAAAAAGGACATGGAACCTTAGCTTGTGCCGATCACAAAACAATTTTAGTGCTAGTCTGAAGTCTCTGGTATGAACCGCAGTAGCTAAAACCCGCTATAGGTTCACAGCCTTTCCAGTACCCTAAAATATTTATTACCATTATACTAAATTCATCAAACTGTTGTTATCATTTTGATATATCATTCTTTAAAAGCTGTGAGAACTCAACAACTTGTGACTTATCTAAAATGAATAAAATGCTGATGAACATATTGCTGTCCATAAGTAACCTACGCTTTAGCTTCAAGTATATTCATTAATAATTCCCGCAAACAAGGTGACAACTGTCAGCCTAGCTTAGTCTATGCAGAAAGACTGTGAATTTCAACTGAAAATGCTACATTTGCTTAAATTTGATGTCCATTAGCAAACATTATAGCCAGACATCTCATTCAAGAACAAGTTAGTCAATACAACAAGGCCATTTCTGTGATTCTCAAGTCCATCAACAGGCACATGAGCATCTACATAAACATACCAATCCGAAACTCACAATCACAATTTTAAAGGAAACTTACTTGACAGGCGGTTCTCTATCTTTTCTGATCAACTTATCCATATCATCAAACGGAAACACCAAATTATGCAAGCTAGCAGCTTTAATCCACTTAGGTAAATATCTCTTTCCAATTAATCCAAACACTCTTTCCCTCATTGGAGCTGGTGATTCTCTTGGATATCTCTGCAGAAAAAATTCGGCAAGCGCCAATTCAAGTACATATTGACCTAAAAACCATAACCTTGAATGCCCTGACCTAATATGTCTAACATTTGTTCTCTCACAAGAAGGATGTTGAAAAGCTAAATATAACAATGTATCAAATTGTTTAGCTGGATTATCATCACCTAACAGCTCAGTTGGTTCAAGCGGATAACCTAGAGCTTGTTTAGCTTCAAGAAGATATTCATCAATCCAAGTTTTATCACCAGTATTTAGACGATTAGACGGCAAACAAGAACTTAACAAAGGGAATGCTTTAAGAGACATTTGTGGACTATTTAGAAATCTGTCAGCTAATTTTGCATCATCTAATGGAGGTTTAAGAATGAATCTTTTAGGTGGAATTTTCTTCTTTGGGAAAGCAGTTTTTTTACGTTCATTTAGTTCTTTGAGAAGTCTTTGAGGACTACTTCTTGGAAGTTCTGAAGGGTTTATTGTGACAGCAAAAATACGTGAGCTTTGAGAGATGGGTTTTCTTGAATTAGGGTCTTTGAAAAAGGAAAAAGGCGATAGAGAAGAAGAGAATGAGAAATCAGATGGTGATAGTGAGTTGAGATGTTTAAGTGGGGATGAAAGATCCATGGGGATTGGAAGTTTTTAAAATGATTTCAATTACTAGATGAAGTTAATTTTTTAAAACAGGGTATTTTAGGATTTGAGATTTGGGTTCTGAGAAGCCATTGATGGAGGTTTTTGGTGGGTTTTGCAGCTTGTAGTTCATGGGAGAAAGAGAGGGATTGGATAAGGAGGGGAAGAAGGGAAATGTATTTCAGCGCGGCCAATTTTTGGTGTTGTATTTGTATATCGTATTCCTCGAGTACTGTTAGATGACGAGTCTAGAGAGTTTGAGTCGTTGATTTTTCAATACTCGCCTGCAAGAGAGGGTGTCCGTAATCATGTCATTTTATGAACAAGGTTCCAAGGGCTATGGAAGTAGGGCTCGAATCGTCTGTCCCTGTTCGAGGTCCTCTCTCATTTTAATTTATTTTTTTATTATTATTTTTTTATTTTATTTAATTAATGTTAACATTATGACGTGTGACTCTGTGATTGGCTGGGACAGGGAGGGGGAGGGGGTTTTGGTGACAGATGATTCCTGGCCATGGAAGTAGTATGCTCCCAAGTCAGCCAAACTACTTCAAATGCAAGAATTAATTGGGGTCAGAATAAATAATTGGGGGCCTGGAAAAATTTATACTCACACCCAAAATTTTAAGGGGCTTCCAAAATATAGTTGAAAGTACCATTTTACCATTTCCCTAAAATTAAACCTAAAATCCTATTAACTTTAAACCCACCTCCCCATTTCATTTAGCCTAGCCGACCCTTCTTCTTCTTCTTCTTCTCCTCTCCCCCTCCCTCTCAGTTCCTCCATTAACGACCGTGATAAAAAAAAAAATCATCCGATTCCTCGTCGAAATCGTCGATGCGAAAACTTTAATCGACGATTAACTTCTTCTACAAACATGGCACGTACTAAGCAGACTGCGAGAAAAGCAATTGAAATTCTCAATCTCGTTGATACCGTCAACGCAACGTAGAAGTGTTCGAGTTCAAGTGAGAAATCAAAACCTCCGGACAATCAAATGGCTCCAATTAGAAGGTATGTCCTTTAGAACACCATACTCTTACTTGGGTTTTAGTTGAATTTGATGTTCTGCTCAAAATTAGTGTTTGAATCGAAGAAATATATTTCTCAGGATTGAAATCGTTAACAACGAAGTTTGAATGTCTAACGATTTTTCATAGCTTCTTAACGATTTTTCATGTTCGGTTAACGATATATGATCTGCATGTTGGACTTTGTATAAATCGTCCGCCATTAGGGTTTCGATTTAATGATTCCTGCTGTATAATTATTATTTTTGTTTGAATCGGTAGCCAATTCATGTTATTTTAACGATTCTTGACATGCAAGTTTAAATCGTTAGCCAATTCTTTTCGTGTAAACGACTCCTGTGCAATTTTTTGGACGACTCTTTTTATTAATCAACGACTCAATAGGATTCGAAACCACCAGCCTGTTGCAATAATTGTAATAGTCGTCTACATAACTTGGAATGGTTAACGACCTTGTAGGACGACCAATTATAAAAGTGAACGACTCCACTCTTTTTTTTTTTTTAACTACTGTCTTAAAAATAGTAAGAGTCGTTCGTTAAATTAGCTTGAATGGTTAAGAAATAACGAGAAATCGTTAGGCATATAGAAAGAGTCGTTTGGTTTTGGTTAGAGTCGTTTGGTTTTTGTTTGAGTCGTTTGTTTTTATACTCTCACGTTTGCACGACTCTTACATATTTTTGTTGTTGGCCTTTCAATAACAAGAATAAAACGGATAAGAATGTCTTGTTTACTCCTCCGTCCAGACCTCCCCGCAACCAAAAATACCTTAATGCGGGTCATTTACGAGGAAAAACACCGAGTGAGGTATCCTTAATTATCCGCGAACCTAGAGAACCATGTGATGTTATATCTACAACCCCAAGCGACGAAGAAGAAGAAGTCGCGGAACATGAAGAACTTCATTTAGTAGGTCAATATACTTCTTTTGATGATGAAGAGGATGGTGATCAAGGTAATGCTGGTGATAGATGGAATGGTGGTGATGTATTGAATGGTGTTAATGAGGTGCCATAGATTGAGGAAGAGGGGGATCAAGGTAATGATGAGGATGAGGATGAGGATGGAAATGGTGGCGGTAGCATTGATGAAGAGGATGATGAGGATGATGGTAATGATGGAAATGGTAAGGAAGTAAATGATGGTGATGATGATGAGGAGGAGGAGGAGGAGGAGATTCAGGAGGATGCTGCGCAACCACAGCCACAGCCGAAGTCGAAGAAGAAAGTCCCAATTAAACCAAGCGCGCAACACATTCCACCCACGTGTTTGCAACTTACTCGTCTTCCCGGTGGGAAAGCCAGAGGTGGACCTAAAGATGGCGGGAAAGTTCTATTCGGATATGATACCTCGTGGGGCCGTATCATCAATGAGACAATTGTAACAATCTCAACTTTGGTTTTCATATGATTTGTTGATATTTTATTTCTTATTTGCTAATTTTTTTTGTTTATCTTTCATAGGATCATAAGAATGCCACACGTCTTTTTAGACACCAGTCTTCTTATGCAAAAATGAGAAAATGGCCCCTAGAAGGTGAATGTCCAAGAGTGAGAGCCATCGTTGAAAACTCAGGTTTGTATGTTGCCGTTCAGAACTCCGTGATTGCATATGACAAGGCTGCAGTTTCATGTTTTACTGAGAGGTTTTACGGCGAAGTCGATACATTCCAATTCCCATTTGGCGAGATGGTGTTGATTCCCGAAGATGCAGAACAAATTCTAGGATTGCATGTTGAGGGAAAATCCACGGAAGATGTGTTCAAGAAAAACCTAGAGTGGGGAAGAATTTATGCATTAACTAAGAAGTTGTTTGGATGGGATGAAAAGAAGATGGCCGGCCTTTTTGTGATGGGAAATAAGTACCCAAAGAAAGAATTTAAACTTGTTGAGATTATAAAGATGTATGCAGGATCACTTGAGAAAGACGGAGGCAGAGAACTACTCTCTGTTTTTGAAGTTCGTGCAACGGCAACCGCATACTTCTTGTATGTCCTTGCTTCGGTTATATTTCGCGATAGCAAAGGAAACAGAGTCAGCGTCAACCTTCTTCAACTTTTGGATCCCTTGGATGATGTGAGTAAGTATTCATGGGGGACTGCCATAGTAGCACATTTGAACGCTCAGCTAGCAAAGGCATCGCGGGAAAGAACCTCTCAAATCAATGGGAATTTGACTTTACTTCAGGTAATCTGAATTATCAAATTTGGAAAATGTTCGTAATATTTGTCGTTCTATATTTTCAAATATAACATAATTTTTATTGTTTTGATGTTGTTTTAGGTGTGGATTTATGAACACTTCCCCTCTTTGATCAGAGGCGATGAGGACATCCAATTTGTGCCAACATGGAACAATACTAAACCAAAAGGAACCCGATACAAGTACACTGGAGCTCAGGATAAGGAGGAAGCGCAGAAGTTGAAGTTGCTAGTCATGCGCGAAAAATTGGACAACATGACAGCCAAAGAGGTAACCTTTGATCCATACAAGAAAGATAGAGTAGGAGGATTGGAATATCTTGCATATTACCATGGCCCTCTGTTTTACCCTTATGGATACTCGATGTACAATCCACATAGAGTAATGCCTCAGCTTGGGTATGTTCAAGATTCACCCGATGATGATTATGAACCACCATTCAAATATAAATTAAAGAAATGCAAGGCGGACAAAAAGGCGTTGGTTGTTGGTTATGAACCTGAGCCTGTGAATGAGCATTGGAATATTATGCATTTGGGTACTAGTAGGGTACATATCTCTTGGTGGGAGAATGTTAATGAAGGTCATGAGGTAACCGATGATTACATGGCATGGTATGAAGGCTTCTCCCACGATCGAGTGATAAGTATTGATCAGATTACGGGTAGGAGGAGCAACAAATCATCTACAGCCGATACTAGAGATGACTCTTACATTCTTAAGCTCATGGTAAGTATTTATTTTTCGAATTTTGATAATCATTTACATAAAGTTATTTTAATTAAGTTAATCTAACTCAGTATTTGAATTCAAATAGATGGAACGGATGAAGATTTTTATGAAGTCATTTTGTTGCAAATCCGACAAGGGAGAAGTGATAGAACCTGAGCAAAGTCGTGAGTACGCTGAGTTATGCCAACACATTGAAAATCCCCAAGCAAAGAAAATATTCGCTGATTTGGAAAAGCAATGTAAGAGGACATGGAGAACAGCTAGCCAACTAGCAGAAGAACGTGCACAAAAGGGAGATGTTGATCATGAAGGTAGTGGTGAAGAAGGTGGTTTTCAAAGGGGCAGTGTTGGACAAGGTCCTTCAAAGAAAATTCGGACATCATCAAGTCAGGGAGGTGAAGGCAGAGGTAAAGGTCGAGGCAAGGTAGATGTCGAGGTCGAGGTGGTAGTAGTGAATGAGAAGAACTTATGTCTAAAACTCTAAAGTCTATGGTTAAACATCTACAACTTAAGTATTTTAGTATTGTCGACTTTTACCTACGTCTTTCTTAGATACATCTTAAGACTTCCAGTTACGCTATCGGTATGTTGTGTGGATTGGGTTTCCTAACAATTTATCATGTTGTTTAGAAGTTGTTGTGCTTATATGTCTTTTTATGTGAAAATTTGTAGAATCTTAGAGCTTCCCGTATTTTAGTCGGCGTATGATTTTTTGCAGATGGACGACTCTAAGAATGACATTAGAGTCGGCAGCAACTACTTAGCAGAGCAACGACTCTAATCGGAATATGAAACTATCCTCTGTCCAAATTTTTTGTAGGGTCGTCCATTTAAAAAAAAAAAATTCAGCAGTCGTCAATTTGGTATGAAGGTTCGTCTGGGAAAAAATATGAAGAATTGAGGGTCGTCAGGTTTATTATGCAAACTTAAAAGTTGGCACGAAAATGGACATCTATTTCATTAAGGAAATAAGTTTACATCAACGTTGCATTACATGTTATTCCTTTTCCTTGTCCGAGAGGCAACTACTATTGTGGCTTCGATGTGATAAAACTCCTCTCCTCTCCATTTGGTATATGCAGCTTGGGACGCACGCCTATCCCCTTTGTTCCTCGACAGAAACTCGTTGTAATTAGCGCACAATCTTATAACGTGAATCGTCCTATCACGAATATGGGACGGTAGATAATCATAGCGTAGTTTCTTGTTGTAATTAGCGAAAGGACTCCAACCAAATTGACTCCAAAATATACTCTCATCTTGACGTTCTTCTGGAAGTTCTTTGAAGATGTAATAGTTTTTAACCCATTCGGTCTCTTCCTCGACTTTCTTGAATACTTCCCGGCGATGCGCTTGTTCTTTGCCTCGTTTTTCAGCCTCGCGCATCTCTTCTTCTTCCTTGGTAGGATATGGCGTAACCGTGTATTGTTTTTTGGTAGGTCGCATGCTTCTTTGGCGTATCACTTCTTCCATTGCCAATATTTATTTGGTTGGTCGCTTGCATCTTCTCAGTATCCTGTCAATTGAATTGGTAGTTGGTGACGAACTTTCCATTGAAAAAATGATAAACTTTGAATGTTTTAGGTTCTATTAAACAGAGCTTCGTTGAATCTTTATATACAAAAGCCCCAACGGCCATTTTTTTTGGGAAATGGTATCTCCATATAGAGCCGTTTAAGGGATATATATTGGGTCGTTCGTTTCAAATCAAACTTCACCGACCCTGTAAAGTGATTCATAGAGTCGTTCGATTATTAATAAGACTAGTAATGACCCTTATTTTCAAAACAAATAGTGGACCTTTATATTTGGAGAACAAGGGTCGTTCTAATTTATGAATACTGATCTAACGACCCAAGTTAATGAGGTAAGTGTCGTTATGTTAAACTGCTAAAATGTAAACGACCCTAAATTAAGTAAAAGGTTTACACTGATAAGTTGATTACACCAGATAAAACACATGTTAAACTTCAAAAAAATACATCCAAGTTTTCATGCATTGTACTTCAAAAAGGAAACAACTCCTTCCACATTTAGTCGCACATGTGAACGTGTTAAAGCATTGTACTTTGTGTTCCTTCCAAACCATTCCACATGTTAATTCCAAACTCGTATTGGTTTGTCCACTCCTTGGTGTAGTCTCCCCAATCACCATAGGCCACCCGTGGTAAAGGACATTATTCGGAAATCTTCAAACCTATGTAATGGTTATTGTTGACATGTGCCATTACAATTCTCCTTTTATTTATCGGCGCGTCGCACCTAGTTCTTGAGGGTACTACATACAAGACGCTCCAGGGAATCCTTTGCTGAATACAATTACCACACAAGTGAATGTGTCCACTAGAAGTTGTCCACCAAAAGGAATTTGCATCCAAAACTTATAACTGGCCTTCTTCTAACCCTTCCTCCATTTCACGTTTGATACCAACTCCCTAAATTTCAATTCCCTTTGTTTTTGATCTCCTTCCATGAGCATTGTCAAATAAAGTTGTTTGTCCTCAACTATTTTTTCCGCCATTATTTTCCTTGCATATTGGATTTGGGTGAGCTTAAGTTTGTCTCCCTTGTCAAAATGGCCTAATTGTTCCGTTGCAACATGGTAACCACAATTACCATCCCCATCAACGTCGTCGGTGGATATAAGGTGATCTAAGATGACATAAGGAAGTTGGTCGGTATACTCTTTATATAAAGTGTAAGCAACACGATGTGGTCTTCCTTGCAAATCCCTAGGTGTCATAGGATTATCCTTTATTCCTCTTATCGTCAACATACCACTAGTTTGGCTTTGCTGGGTATCGACCGCATGCTCAACAATATCCATATCTTCATTTTCTTGTTATTTCGACCGACCCCATTTCGTAGGAATGAAAGACTTTTCGTACTCATCACATTCCGCCTGGACATGCTCATGACGTGATCGGTCTCTATCGGTACCCTCATCATTGTTAACAGTTTCTCTAAATGACATTTTTGTTGTTGGTCCACCGGGCGGTTTTTATTTGATTGGTTCTTCTTCAAACCCCAAGCTCTTATTGGCGGCTGGCCACAAGTTAGCAACCAAAATGTGTCTTCCTGCACAATTCATTTTTTGGTATTTTTCGCTGATGTACTTTCCAATCTCCAAGTCTCCAAATTCTTCATCGGACAAACCCGTGGACTTAGGGATGAATGATAGTTGCTTCCAGAATAGATCGATATCTTCAAGAGGAATGTAATCTTTGTACCCACCAAGTTTATGTTTACAAGGGAGGCCGAGCCAAACATCGGTTGTACAATTACACTCTGTCTTAATCACCTTTCCGGCCTCCGCTTTAGCTCTAAAATCTATAAGCTGATCCATCATATAGTTAATTTCCCACCATGATACTTGGTTTGCTACCAACCGTAACAAACATTTGTCCCTTATGTGTTGCATCAAAAAACGGTCTTTGCTCAACTCCATCTGTTCCAAAAATAATGAGCTTCGGTGGTTCTTTCCTCTACGTAAATCAACCTCACTTGTTCCAACGCCCAAACATAGTCCGGTATTTCTTCTTTTTCCATAAAGCACCATGCAACGGTAAATGAATTTTTATCCGAAGTATGGCTTACCACGTTCAACATCGGCATGTTATACTTGTTTGTCTTATAGGTGCAATCTATGAAGAGGACATGGTAAAACACTCAGCCAAATCCACCATCCTTGGATGTGCAAGAAAAATATGAGTCACTTTCTCATCCGACCAACCTTAGTTTGCATGGCGTAGTTTAGTGTTTCCGCTAACCACTCCAATCGTTGATTTGGCTGCTGATTGTGGAAATGGTGGACAAATTATCCTTATCTTCCGCCCTTATTGCATTTAGGATCTTGTCTAAACCCCTTCATCCGTCGAACTCTATCCATCCGATATGTAGTTTTAACCGAGCATATGCGTTGTGTCCATATAAACTTGTGGGTGGATCATGGTTGTGAAGCCCGTTTGGAATACTATACACCGGAATACATCCGATTCATGATGTCTTTTGAAAACAATCATAAACGGACATTGACACTTCTTCGATTTTGTGCGGTAGACCCTAGTCGTTTTCTTTCATACTTGTAATTCTTGCCTTTGTGACTTCTCCCTTCTTACCCGCCTCTCGCATACCATTTCCATCATGTTACAATCGACGTGTCTACTTTGAACAACCACATCTTCTCTTTGCCTCGAGGGATAAGCCACTCCTTAATGTCATTCTTGGTTAACCATGTCTACATTGAGCAAAAAATTACATTAGACAACAATGTGATCACTAATAAAATTATTTGAATATATAAATATACCGATTCGGTTAAGGTAAACGTACCAAATCAGTCGTATAGTGTCGGAGGTATCCTGGACCCATTGTAGATATGGGTACCATATCGGGAGCTTTGTCGTACTACCAACTGAAACAAAATACTAAACTATCACCATAGGGTCGTCCACATACTATATGCAAAAATGACGACTCTTTCTAAGTAATGTTAACGACTCTACAAATATTATTAACGACTCTCAAACATTAATGGTAAGTTTGACTTTGAAGAGTCAGCACAAACCATAATTAGAGTCATAGGGTATCTAATTATAACCATAAATTCAAAATCAAAAATATGTTTGATTCCTAGGAGCAGTTATTGCTATTTTTTTGAATAAAGTGACATATTTTGCTATAAATAGAGACCTATTCTCTTCCAAACTTAATCACCCATCACTTTCAATCATCCTAAAGCAATCACACATCACCTTCAAACACTAAAAATGGCTCAAAATCAGTTCAATGACCTAGAAGATGTTGCTATTTTCGCAGCACACACCACTCTCACCAACTCGTATCAAAACACCAATGCTTGGTGGAAACGTGTGTTTAAGGTTTTCAAAGCACTCAACGGAAATCGTAGTAGGAGGACGCTCCCACAGGTAAGGGAAAGGTACGCTTATTTATACAATGAATGTGTATTGTTGAGAAACGAATCAAAGCTTGTAGTCTTTCTAACCAAACGAAGACCGTATTGAGTAGAGTAAGTTTGTGAATCAATATGCCGTTGATCAAAAATTATTAATTTGGTTATGATTATTCAACAACAATAACTTATTAAAATAATTGTTTTTTCAATATTCTTTGGGTCGGACTCTACAATACGAATTAAGGTACTCCATGAGTTTTTGCACGAAGACTCTGCCACTGCCTCGAGGAAGTTGAATGGCAATTCCGAATATAATTAATCTCGTATACAATTTCCTTATTGAACTAGCTCTATGTATTAAACTATTATATGTCTTTCCCCGATGTTTTATTTCATAGCATGTACGTTTTTCAATTCAATAATACAAAGAGTTCAACAAAATATCGAAATATGGCCGACACCATACATGGGTCGCCAACGAATATTATGAATGTGGCCGACACCATAAAACTACCAATATTTTGCAACATTAACGACCTTTGTGAAACAAAATGACCATTCAAAAAGAGTCGTTAATCGCTAAAAATTTGCTGCCGACCCATTATGTATTTTAAACGACTCCAAACAAAGATTAACGATTTACGGTTTTCTTCTAGATTCGTTTTAAGAGTCGCGACCCACTATACTACCATCATTTATTGGTGAATTGAACTCTACCAAATGTGGTTGAGGCAGTTGGCTCGTTGAACTCTATAAAACAGACCCATATCTCACCTCTTCATTACAAACACCATAACTATCAACCTTTCCTTTTCCTTCGATTCATCATCCAAGAGTAAAATAAGAGAAACACAATGACTCCCCCTATATCACGAAGAGAATACTTGGAAAACTATGATAGTCTAGACAAAGAGATTGATGAAACATCGGATGCTTGGTGTAAAAATCTCAACTCAAGGTCTTTGAAACAAGTCAAGGAACGCTTCAAAGAGATAAAATTCGAACAGGTAAAACTTATCCAACGATTAGATTTGTACTACTAGAACTGAAAAGTTTGAGTTACACGATTGCTACTTTATCTTCCATGGAACCGTATAATTACTTCAATGAAATGTTTCCATGGAAAAAATACCGTCAATATTAGAGAATTGTTCTCATTAAAAAAATTAAAGAGCCGCGCTTATGGTAATGCTAAACTGACAGACCGAGAGCTCAAAGTAAAACGTAATTGTGTCTTTATAAATACATTCAACAAACGACTCCTAAATATGAGAGTCGTCCTATCCGATTTTTCATAACCGACATTAGAGCCGTAATTTTTGGGAACATGAATGACGCATAACCCGACATTAGGGTCGTTTATGAATTTCGTAAATACCCAACCACTCTTATCGTCAGAATTCTACCCACCAAACGACCCTCACTGAAGTTGCATGGTGTCCAATAGAAAATGTGTGTGATGAGCAAGAGACTTTCTGTAAGATAAAATCTCAATCGTAATGAGCTAGGGATATAGTCTTATCTCTCCTGAAATGGTTAGAATGACCACTACTATGTAACTCCTTAATAAGGTGTTCACGAATGGAACCATCGAGAATGCATAACCGACTACCTTTAAAAAGAAACCCATTATGTAAAATAAAATTGCCTGTACCTTGTTGTGCGGGGGACATTTCTGCCATAGTAAGGAAAAGTCTGGATCGCTAGGATACAACTCTTGAAGGGAGTCAAAGGAAATCACTTCATCACGGATAGTAACAAGGAGTAATTCACGAGCACTATGATTTGTGAAACGGCTTAGTGCATCAGCAACCTTGTTGTTCAAAACAGACTTGTGCTGAATAGAGAACGTATATTCTTGCAAGGTAGAAATCCAACTAGCATGCATTCTATTGGATGGTGATTGATTCTGAATATACTTGAGGGCTTGGTGATCAGTATACAAGATAAAATCCTTGTGTATTAAGTAATGTCTCTATTTCCGTAGTGCACGAATCACGGCGTAAAACTCTAACTCATAGGTAGACCACTTTTGACGAGTTTCAGTGAGTTTTTCACTAATAAATTCAATGGGTTTACCTTCTTTGGATAAAACAGCACCAACTCCTAATATGGAAGCATCGGAATGTACTTCAAAAAGCTTGTAAAATCAGGTAGTGCAAGGATAGGAGCAGAAGTAAGTCTTTCTTTTAGTAATTGAAAGATTGAATCAGCTTTATCTGTCCATAAAAATCTTTTATCCTTCCAACCGTCAGTAATAGGGGTTGCGATAGAGATGAAATCTCTTATAAATCGACGGTAAAATAAAGCTAAACCATGAAAACTTCGAGCTTCAGAGGTTGTTTTTGGAGTAGGTCAATCACGAATAGCTGTGATTTTTGGATCATCTACTTGAATACCATCAGAAGAAACAACGTAACCCAAAAACAGAACCTTTGAAGTGAAAAAATGACCTTTCTTCAGATTGATAAACAATTCATTCTCCTTCAGAGCATTGAAAACAACCCACAAGTGAGAGCGATGTTCCTCTTTAGATTTAGAATGGATAACATTGTCATCGAAATAAACAAGTGGTAATTGAATTATTGTCCCTATTTTTGATGGGCTATACAAATATCCTTATCACATAATAATTATGTCCCTCTTTATCTATAATCCCATCAGGGGCCCATCAACAATTTATGGACTTCCAAATATACCCCTACTATATAATTCAATTAGAAAATCAAATTTCAGTTATAAACGGGAATAAAAGTTGAAAGGAGCTGAAATCAGTAAAAAAAAATTAAAATTCAATTACCACATGAATCGACGAGAGCTAGGTTAAGATATTGAAATTCTTCTTCTTCTCCTTCTTATTCTTCATCTTAATAAACAGAATCAGATATTCTGTCTCCGTTTTTCAGTCAACAGAATCAACAGAAACCACTAGATTTGTTTTCGTGAATCAAATTGGTAATGTTGATGTTTATTTGAAGATTCAGAAACTTTTTTTTGATGATTGCATGTTCGTTTCATAGATTTATTTGTCCTTACTTTTGATTTTAGTGTTTTGTTAATGTTGCAGAGATCGTGATTTATGTTGGAAGATTGATTTCGTGATTATTCTGTTAGATTGATTGGTTGATATTCATATAGTTTGATCTCGAGATCCTTATTCATCTCTTAAACATGTACGTTTTAATTTTGATTTGTTATTTATAGTTTTTTTCTTCAATCTGCTCATGAACTTTGGTTTTAGGTGGTTTTATGTTTATGCTGAAATTATGAAGAAATTTGTTTGTGATGAAATTTAGACACTACTGATTATGTTTTTGATGAAATGTACATATTATTATGGATCAACCTTGATTGTTGATACAAAAACTGGGATGATTTTTATTTTATCTGTGTCAACTGTTGTTGTTGATCCAAAATTCTGAACTTATTTTGTGTTTTTATTTCTTTTGGTAGATTGCAGGTAATCATAATGCATTCATTTTGTTGATAATATAGCTTTTATTTTAGGTTTTGTCACATTCTACATTGTATTTTACTTTCACTAGGGGGGGTAGCCCCCGAGTGAGGTGCGACGTAATATTATATGTAGCTTTGGGTACTTTATACTGCTTTCTTTTTGGTTTGCATTGAAATTCATGCTTTAACTACCTCTTATTGGATGAAATGTGATATTTTACACAGATTTATTGGATCAACTGTCATTGTTTACACAGATTTATTGGATCAACTATCACTATTGATCCAAAACTATGATTGTTTACACAGATTTGTTAGATCAACTGTGACTGTTTACACATATTTATTGGATCAACTGTGATTGTTGATCCAAAACTATGATTGTTTACATATATTTATTGGATCAACTGTGACTATTTACACATATTTATTGGATCAAGTGTGACTGTTGATCCAAAACTATGATTGTTTATATATATTTATTGGATCAATTGTGAATGTTTACACATATTTATTGGATCAAGTGTGACTGTTGATCCAAATTTCTGAACACCACTATATGTTATGGTTGTTGCAGGCCAAAGATAGTAGTTGCAGAGTTCAAATTTTTCAATCAGACCGTTTCGCATCCCGTTTCAGCATCAACTACTGTCAAGGAGATGATAAGTGTGGTGAAACAAAATTGGCCTTATGTTCCTGAAGACCTCATTCTCTTTGGTTACACTGTAGAAGGTATTTCAAATGTCATCAATCACGATTTGGATTTGATGTTTTTCATCCACTACTGCAGCTCACAAGGGATTGACTTGGTGAAGTTTGAAATACAGTTAAGGACTTATGTTGATTCTATTTCTTCATCATCTTGTTCTGCTCCTGCTTCTGCGTCTTCGTCGTCATCAAGTTGTATTTCAAACGATGAGGTAGTTGTTGTGGAAGACGTCACTGATGATGCATGTTTGATCAAAAAGGTCCCGAAGAAGTCTGATGCTTGGGTCAACATCTTAACTGGAGTAGGGCAGTTGTTTGAAGGTGGTATTGCTGAAGTTAAGGACTCTGTTACAAAGTATGAAATGTGTAGTGGTCACAAATACACAGTAGTTAAGAGTGACTTTGTACGATACACTGTGGAATGCCAGTTCAAAGAGTCAAAAAATTATCGCTAGAGGTTTCACGCCTCTCTCCTCGCCAATTCAAATGTTGTATTTCAATACAAGAAATATATCGCAGAGAATTCATGTAGTTTAGCTTCTTCGAATCCATCAAAAGTTAGGATGAGAAAATCGTTTATGAAGAATATATTGGCAGATGATTTACGAGCATCGAAGAAGAAGAAAACTGATGATGATGTTATAGATTTATTCCGAATGGAATATGGAGTTGACCTCACGTATAGTCAGGCATATCACGGTTTACAATTCACCAAGATATTTCTTTGGGGTGATGACATCAAGTCATATTCAGACTTAGTTTGGTATAAAGATGCAATTGAACATTACAATCCTGGAAGTGTTGTCAATTTTGAGTATGATAGTATGACGCGTCAGTTCAAAAGGTTTTTTGTTGCTTTTGAAGCTTCCATAACTAGTTTCAACAATTATTATCGTCCGATGATGTTTATCGATTGTACCTTTCTCACTGGGAAGTTCAAGGGTGGTCTTATGGTTGCTTGCGGAAAAACTGGTAACCAACGTATGACTTTTAACCTTTTACTATTTTTCATTTTGTATCCATGTTTTTTTTAAATTTTTTTACTGTTGATCTATCATTATGCATTCATTTTGTTGATAAATGTAGCTTTTATTTTAGGTTTCTCACATTCTACTTTGTATTTAACTTTCACGAGGGGGCATAGCCCCCGAGTGAGCTCCGACGTAATACTATATGTAGCTTTGGTTAATTTATACTGCTTTCTCTTTGGTTTTGCATTGAAGTTCATGCTTTAACTACCTCTTATTGGATCAACTGTGATTGTTGATCCAACTTTATTGGATCAACTGTGAATGTTCAAGCATGGATCAACTGTGAGTTTTGATTAACTATGACTATTGATCTAGAACTATGATTGCTTACACAGATTTATTGGATCAACTGTGATTGTTTATCCAAAAACTTTTTTTTTAATCAACTTCTACTATTGATCCAACTAATATGGATCAACTTCTACTGTTGATCCATCAACATGGATCAAATTCCATTGTTTATCCATCTAAAATGAATCAACTTCTATTGTTGATCCAACTGAAATGGATCAACTTTGTTTGTTGACACTAGTTACTGGTCACTTATTTTTGTTTTTGGTCACTTATTTTTGTTTTTTCATTTTTGTAGAAATCTATCCGGTTGCATTTGGAATTGTTCCTTGTGAAAATTGTGAGAGTTGGGAATGGTTCTTAACCAATTTGAAGGGTATTATTCGTGAAGATCGTCCACTGACCATCATATCAGATCGTGGAATCGGCCTTTTGAAGCATGTGCCTAAAGTATTCCCAAATGCTTTCCATTCCTACAGTTTGTACCATATGAAAGGAAATATTCCAGTTCCAAAGGGCAGGAGAAGACAAACTGCAGTCAAGTTATTCGAGGAGTGCTACACTGCATTGACAAAGGAAAATTTTTATGCTGCCTCGAAGAGTATGAGTAATATAAAGTTGGATTCAGTGGTTGCTTGGATAATGAAGATTTCACTAGAGAATTGGGATGCTCATGCATTTCTAGGAGAAAGGTGGGGTGAGAACACATCAAATATTGCTGAGAGTTTTAACAATGTTATTAAGCATGATAAGACGCTTCCAGCAATTGAGCTTCTCGACGCTATTCGTGCTAAGGTAATGGAGCATAATTACAAGGGGTTATTGGAGTTTAACAAGTGGACTACAAGGCTTACTCCTCATAAGCAAGTAAGGTTTAACAAGAGGATAAACGCCTGCCGTTCATACAAGTTTCGCAGATCAAGTGAGAAAGTATTTGAGATCATTTCTCCAACAGGAAAGCATAATGTCAACTTGGATTCTAGGACCTGTAGCTGCAAATGGTGGCAAAAACATAGCTTTCCTTGCACTCATGCAATGAAAGCCATGTTGCAGATTGGAAATGATGAACCATACAAATACATTAGCGCTTACTATACTTCTGACTACTGTAGAAGGTTGTACTCTCGACCCATATATCCTATTCCGGACTCTGAGAAGCCTCATGGAATTAATAAAAAGGGGTATGTTTTGCCTCCCAATGGTGGTCGAGAACAAGCTGGAAGGCTTAAAGGTGTTAGGTATATGGGTAGTCGTGAAAAGGTACGCAAGAAGAGGAAGTGTGGCCAGTGTGGGATGCTCACCTTTCACAACTGTCGAACATGTCGCAGAGCTCCTTTGGTTCCTCGTGCACCAACGTTTCGCAAGGAGTCTCATTCCAGGATAATCAAGTTCTTGAAGAGGATGTTGTTCTGAAGTTTTTTGGGTTTATTCATATTCTGAACAACTTGTTTTAGGTTTCTTACTAGTTGGTTGTTTTCTTTTTTTTATATATTTTTCTGGTTTGCAATTGTTATTTTTTTAAATGACATACATTCTTAGTTTGTTGTTATGAATTTTATTCTTTTGTTTCTCAAGTATATGTCAGTTTTCAGGTTACAGCTTTATTGATTTTACAGAAAACATACTTATACAAATGGTATCAACTGTATTTGTTGATCCTTTTTCTGTGGATCAACTTCCATTTTTGATCCAACTAAAATGGATCAACAATGGTTGTTGACACACAAAAGAAACAAAAAAATTGAATGGAACCATTTGTATTTTCTAGTAAACTCCTGAAGCTATAAATACTTGTAACATTCTTTCATAATCATAGCAACTTAATTGGATCAACAATGGTTGTTGACACACAAAACAAACGAAAAAATTGCATGGTTCTATCTGTATTTACTAGCAAATCCTCAAGCTATACATACCTGTAACATTCATATTCAGACCACAAATATATCCATAATAATTCATTCATAATGGTTCATAATAATTCATTCATAATCAGACCTACAATAAGTTTTACTTACTAAGATAGATACTTTTAAAACTACAGTTATATTTTCTTTACAGAGCATTCACAAACTGTGACATCAAGCTCACTCTAATGGTTCAACTGAGTCTTTAACAGAGTCATTAGCAGAATCAGGAAGTTGGATTATATCTTTAACAGTGTCAGCAGCTGAATCAGGATTCTTCCATGCATCCAATTCTGACAAAATTGTTGCTGCAATCTTCACTCTCTTCTTGTTCAACTTCTCATCTAAGTTAGTGGTTTCAGATATATTTTCACAGTTTCCACGCTTTACCAAATTCTTCAAGTACATGCAAGTGTGCAGTGCAAAATCGCATCCGTCTTGTGCTGGTACGGTATAGTGTGAAAAGCTTGTTTGTATTTCACCACCTGTCTCTGGATCTCTGTGGCCCATTTCATTCAGCACTTTAATCAGTGGTACTATCATCACAAGATATTGCCAATTATAAGCCGCATTATTCCTTACAGAGTTGTGCACTATCCATTTCCCTTTTACCAACGCCAGCACCACCTAATGGTATCCAATACCTTTCTGATCAGTTAAGCACATTGGTATAATGATGTTTGTGTCTTCGATATTACCAGTGTAACTTTTCCTTAGCTTTTCTGGGATCCTACATTTCTCTACCTTAGCTATATTTTGCGATGCTAACGTGATTCCCAATATTGGATATATCAATATATTTTTCAAATATATTAGTTTGCCATATTATGAATCATGTTAACTAGAGAACTATATATCATAACAAGTAAATTTCACTTGGATCAACAGTGGATGTTTACCCCATTCACTTGGATAAACTCCCATTGTTGATCCACAAAGAAACCAAGATTTTCTGCTACTTACATAATCTAAGTTGACTTTCTTAACTAGAGAACTATATACCCTAACAAGTAAATTTCACTTGGATCAACAGTGGCTGTTTACCCCCATTCACTTGCATAAACTCCCATTGTTGATCCATAAAGAAACCAAGATTTTCTGCTACTTACATAATCATTTGTTGAGAGAATAATATGGTTCCTGTATTGAGGTTATGCGGTGATTCCATCTTTGATTTCAGCATGGTGGTGTAGTAATCAATAATCTCACCGTGAATGTTTCGATTATTCATCAGATGCTATATATGCTTTCCATTGATGATTACTTCCACATCAGTATTGCAGAAATAAAAACTAAAAGCTTTATCGCTGCATTTTCAACAAAAAAAATGAAAATATAATTAAAAAGAACTATCATATAACCCAAAAGAAAAGCTATGTGATCTGAGGTGTATTACATACCATTCAGTTGCATTCTCAAAGAACGGCTAGATGATTTTTTTTTCAGCGTTACTGCATTTTTTCCATAATTTCAGTCTTTGTGGCCTTGTCATCTTTTTCGGTTTGGGTGGTGTGACGTCAATGACAAGCTCGTCGAGGTCAATTACTTCCCTTTGTTTCTCCACCTTCTTCTTTTTTACTTTCCCACCTTTCCTTTGTCCCCTTGTTCTCTTAGGAGGTATTTGACTTTGAAGTTTATACGTCTTTATCTTTGGCCTTTCTCATTTCTTCACCTGTTTTACAAGAGAACTGATTTTCTGTTCTTCTGTTTCTGATGCTTTTGCTTATTCTTTTTGATCCTCTAATTATGTTTACTCTTCAGTGTGCTCTTCAAATACATACACATTATAAATACGGTTCAACCCTCAGAGTATTTTAGATTGTGATTATTTCCAGAACAATCCTCTTCTGTTTCTTATGTTATGCCATGTACCTCATCCATTATTGCACCGAAACTCGGCATGCTACCTGTATGCACATACCCAGATTCATCTGGTTTTATTGTTGAAAGTGGAGGAGGGTCAAGCATAACCATTTCCATTTGAATGTCATCATTTTTCTTCTCAACGGACGGACTCTTCTCTTTCGTTGGTATGTCATCTTTCTCTTCTACTATTCCAGCAGATATTGTAATGTTTTCAACCAGCGAATCGAGCTCTGCATTGTTTTCAACAACAGTATTGAGCTCTACATCATCATCTTGCCTTAGTTTTTTTTCCTGCATGAAAGCCTTCCTTCCAATTCCCCAAATTTTTGGCACTTTTCGGTTCTTCCCCCGGAAACTTCATTCCAGTTTCAAAACCCTTCCGCCAAATCTTCTCTTGAGTGTCCAAGGTATCTTGAGTTCCCAGAATACTCTGAGTTCCATCTTCAGTTCCCAAGGAATCATTCATTTCTTGAGTGTCTTCATTGTTCACAGCCAATGGATCTTCGACTTCCATGTTTACTCTAGTTTCATTCCCATATGTTGGTTGATCATTCGCCGCAGAGTTCATTTCATGTTGATTTCCTTGCCCAGATGATTCTCCTTATTGTTTCTTATGTGTGAACAAATCTTCGAATTCCAAACCTTTAAATTCCTTCCCTGTATACGCTGGTTTATTCCTATTCAGTGATTCCTGAAAAATTCTTTCCTCTACCTTCCATTTCTCTATGTTCTTGTCAATATCATCAAGTCGCTCCTGTTCTCTAGCTTGCAACTATAGTTTGTCCTTATTCTTCTCATACAACTCTCTCAAGAATAACGTGCTCTGGACAAACTTTTTAATTTCAGCCTTGTCCATGTAATGAATCTCATGCTTGTCACAATCACGAAAGATGTTTTCTTCCTTTAGATCCTTTATCCTTGTCCTCTCTTGTTCCAACTCTCTTGCAGGTGTCGATAGTTCAATTAAATAATTCTCCTCAGCAGACACTCGATCAACAAAGTCTTGATGAAACTGCGAAGCATGATCAACACAAATCAAAATAGTGTATCCAGTATATCTGGATCAACATTGGTTGTTGATCCCATTCACATGGATCAACTTTCATTATTTATCCACAAATAACTGATAGTAAAACTAGATCAACATTGGCTATTTATCCCATTCACAAGGATCAACTTCCACTGTTTATCCACAAAAAACTTAGAATTGGAGGAGCTCAAAATAGTGTAGACACTAAAACTGGATGAACATTGGATATTGACCCCATTCACATGGATCAACTTCCGTTGTTGATCCACAAAGAACTGACAATAAAACTGGATCAGCATTGGCTGTTGAACCCATTCACTAAAAAAATGGTACATTTGTAATAGTAAAAAAAATTATCGTCTTGTCGAACCAAGTCATATCAATTGCCTTCGTATTCAATTTTTTGCCAAAGTCACTTGCAAGCTGCTTGCACAATGCATGTTGGTTCCATCGTAGGAATCTTGGAGTTGAATTTTGAAATCCCTCCATTTTGGTTATGTACTTATCGGTATGTTCGCAGAACCAACACTGCATAATATAAACAACAATGTTAGTTTTATCCAATAGTATGCATTTCACTCTCTACAACAATAAACATTTTACTTTTACAAAATTAATTTTTTTTCTTACCACTAAGAGAGTTGTGCAGCCACCGATATCTAATTGTTTATCCTTCTTGTTTGTCAGGTTCGAAATCAAACATTCCACAACATGATCTGGCCATGACACTTTGTCCATCAGTAAGATATGAGGCAACCATTTCTTTGGGAAGGTTGTCATACCAGTATTCGGGAATAAGAAAACCGTGCATAACCACATACCGAAAAGTCTTACAAAATGCTCCGGATCAGATTCATTTTCTGCTGCATTTTTCAGTTTGTATATAACCTCAGCCTTCAATATTGGTTTTGGACAATCTTTTGGTTTTTCTGGTCTGAACTTTTTATTTAAGAATTCGATGTAGTCAAGTCCTTTCTTCGGTTGCAGTTGCTACTTCAATTTTTCACTCTCTATCAGTCTTCTCATCTTGAATATCAAAGCGAAATCTCTTGCTTCCAGAGAGCACTCTTCGTTTTCTCCAAATTTGAACTTTCTGGTTTTTTTATCAAATGCACTCATCAACAGATGCATTGCAAGATTAATCTTGTTCATCCATTTACCACTCATACTCATGTCTGTTACATAAAATGGGATAAATAATTCTCAATATGGAGATTCCTTCAGTGTTTTTGCAAATTTCGGTTTCTTCTTCTTATTTGCATCTTCCACTTCAAACTTTTTGCATAAAAAATTCCCCATTTCAGCCAATGGTTGTAGACCTCCTTTGATTCTCTGTTCGTTTGCTCTCGACTTGCCTGCACACATGAAACTCAAATCAGTTTCCTTTTCATTTTTGACAATAATCGTTTGTTTTCTCGCATTCTACCCATAATATATTTTCATGAGGGGGAGTAGATCCCGAGTGAGGTGCGACGTATAAATATGTGTAATCACAGTTCATGCTTTAACTACCTCTTATTGGATCAAAAGTGATATTTTACGCATATTTTACACATAATGTGATATTGGATCAACTGTGGTTATTTACACATATTTGTTGGATCCACTGTGATTGTTGATCCAAAACTATGATTGCTTACAAATATTTACTGGATCAACTGTGACTGTTGATCAAAAACTATGATTGCTTACACATAATATTTCATTAAAGAGTCAATGTTTTTACCTTTGAGCTCTGGCTCTGGGTTGCCATTTTTTGCTACTTCTTCATCTTCATCTGATTCTTCTTGCTCCTCTTCATCGGACTCTGATGCCGATTCTTCTTATTCTTCCTCAACTACCTTCTTATTTTTCTCATTTTGTTGTGGTTTTGATTTCTCCCTTGACCCGACTGCATACGTGAAGCTCAATCATTTTCATTTTGTTTTCAATATTTCAAACAATATAGTTAGATATACCAGCACAAATTTTACAATTTATGTTTTTACCTTTGACGACTTTCTTCAATTTGCCCTTTTCTGCTTCTTTTTCATATATTACAATTTTTTTCTCTTCTTCTGATTTTCGATCATCTTCATCTGATTCGTATTTCCCTTCTTCTTCGGATTCTGATTCTGATTGTTCTGTGTTAGAGCACTGCTCGGTCAAACTCGCATGCGTTTCTATCTCAAGCATGTTTTTCAATCTTAGTGATCAAAACTATATAGTCTTGATTTCTAGTCTACTATAGCTAAGGTCTCGGACTAGGATATAAAGTGTAGTTAAGCTCAAGAACTCCATGGCGATCATCATACAAGACGAAGGACTACTCAAGGAACCAGTGGATCTTCATCGACTAAAAGGTATGTGGAGACTTGAACTTATCTATCACTCAAAAGTCTATCTACTCTATCTCATATCTTGAGACAAAAGTCATTTTACTATATAGACTAAAGATATGCACATGTGACATTTCGAGCTGAGTATATCTCGCTTATCTATTTATCGAAATATGTGTTGGTAAAGCTTTCGCTTTATCCAAGTTCATCTTTGCCTAGTGACGAAAGTCATGTTATGTTTCAATCACTTTGGAAATCGCTCTAACGAAAACTAGTTCGTGAAAATAGCTATATGACGTCCTCTGAGAATGTTTGAATGATTGAAATGAGAGTTTAAACTATATAACCATTGGGGGATATAAATATTGTTGTGGCAATACGTATATGTATAAGTTCTTAACACTTGAACCGAAGTTTGCGAACTTTGTTGATCAAGTGGAACCAGAATGTGAGCAGCAACTCAGTCCACGAACTCAATCCGCAAACCCAGTCCGCGAACTGGCGTAAGTTCTCGAACCCGAGAATATTTGCTGAAGTTGAAGCTCAGGTGCAGTCCGCGAACTGAAGGAAGTTCTCATCCCGAGAAATTTTGCTGGAGTTTATTAACTTCAACCGGTTATCTTGAGTCCGCGAACTCAAAAGGTTATGTCTGAAAACGTTGTTCATGAACCTATTCTTAAATTACTAAGGGATGCATTTGCAAACCGTGGATTTATAGTTCATGATTAATGATTTGAGTGAATCACATCGTTTTTGATTCAATTGTGTCTCTTGTAGTACTTGAGATCTCATAGCTATTGAACAACTCTCTAACTAGTTCATTTGAGTCATTTGGACTAGTTATGGTGAAGAAAAATATGGTTGATATGAAAGTTATCATTTGGCTAATCATTTGGTTGACTAATATTGAACCAACCATTGTACACGTTTGGGTACGGTTACACAAACCCAAAACGTCAAGTACATGTGTGTATGGCAAGCTAAGTTTTCGATCTAACGGTTGAGAGATATTAGCTTGTATCTAATCAGTTTTTCATCTAACGGTGAATATTGAATGCTTGGTTACTAAGATAACATTGATTGCAAACCCTGATTTGAAAGACTATATAAGGGAGAACTCTAGGAATTGGAAAAACTAATCCTCACACACTTTTCTTGGGTGATACTAGTTTTCTCTAAGCTAGAGTCGATCTCCATTAACCCTTGAGTTTTCTCTCTAAATTCGGGTTAACGACTTAAAGACTTCATTGGGATTGTGAAGCCAGGCCGATACTACTTATCTTGTAGTTGTGTGATCTGATCTTGCTATTTCTATTGTACGAGTACAATTGTAATAATTGGCTTGAGATTTCTATCTCCGATATGCAAGATAAAAGTAGTCACAAACATCTTCGTCTCATTGTTTGTGATTCCTCAATAATCTTAGCTGCGTCAATTAAGTTTATTGTGAGGTGATTGATGAAACTGAGCTGTTCTTCGGGTATATAAGTCTGGTTTTATCAATTGATTCCTATTCACCTTGATTTATCAAAAGACAGAACAAAACTCATAGGTTTATTCGTGGGAGACGAATTTATCTATTACCTGTAGACTTTTCTGTGTGAGACAGATTTGTTTGCTAAAGTCTTCGACTTTGGGTCGTAGAAACTCTTGGTTGTAGGTGAGATCAGCTAAGGGAATAAAGTGCGCAGTATCCTGCTGGGATCAGAGGCATAGGAGCATAATTGTACCTTGGATCAGTGTGAGATTGGTTGGGGTTCAACTACAGTCCAGACCAAAGTTAATTTGGAGTAGGTTAGTGTTTGTAGCGGCTTAATACAATGTATATTATCTGTACTAGGTCCCGGGGTTTTTCTGCATTTGCGGTTTCCTCGTTAACAAAATTATGGTGTCTGTGTTATTTCTATTATGCATTATATTTTGTTATATAATTGAAATAATACAGGTTGTGCGTTGTTCAATAGATTAGAATATCCGACCTTATTGGTTGTTGATTTAAATCGATTGACACTTGGATATTGGTCTTTGGTACCATCCAAGTTATCTCTCTTTGATTAGGCTCGCGAATTATATTTGCTTGAGTAAATCAAATCGAGAGATTGAGATAATAACTCCTTGAGTATTTTCTATTGATTGAGTCTTGTTGATTCTCTAGAAAACAACTTGGAGTTGTCCATACAGATTTCTAATCGAAATATTGGGTGAGGTTGTTAGACCCCCGCATTTTCAATTAGTATCAGAGCAGGCAAACACGTTAAAGACCTTACAAGTCTGCGTTTGTAGCGATCTGACTCTATGGACAAGAGTAGTATCTTTGATAACACAACACCAGTACAAAGGCACTCAGGTGAAGTTCAAAGATTTGAAGCTTCTGAGAAAAACTCTGTCAACTGTCCTGTGACTGAATTTACATTTGACTGGGAAAAATCTCTTGATGAGAAATTGGATGACCTTTCAGATGACAGTGATTCAGAAGAAGGACCGAGTATTAATGAGGAAGTCTCACAATATATCAAGCTGTTTGATCATAAGCTAAAGATAAAACGGTCAACAGCCTGCCTGAGAAAGTATATGGCCCCTCTTTGTCAAGAAAACAGAAAATTGAGAAAACTCTTTAAAGGATATGATGGTGGGTATAATCTCCTAAAATCTATCATTAAAGATCGTGAAGAAGATGTTCGTACAAAAAGGTCTGAATGTGACAATCTTCTCCGAAATCTCTATGTGTTGAAAGAAATACTTCCAGATACTGAAGCAAGATATGACTCTCAACAGAAATGTTTCAATGACAAAGAACTCAGACTTCTTACTAAAGAAAAGTCATTAAAGACTGATCTTGCAGCTTCCCTTGATAAGGTAAAATCACTAGAAGAGAGTCTGAGAAGATTCAACACTAGCTCAACGAAATTTACTTCTATGATTGGAGCATGTAAAGAACATCGTGATACACGTGGTCTGGGCTATAAAGGAATAGACGCTCCAAAAACTAGTAAGATCAATTTTGTCAAAGAAGTCGATAATTCTTCATGTGAGAAAACGTTTGCAGCCTGCAATGTGCCTAAGGAAGGAATGTCTCCCAAAATTACTCACAAGAAAACAGTTAAGAATAATTCCTTCAACTGCTATTACTGCGGAAATAAAGGACATCCTGAGCGAAAATGTTGTTTTCGATTAAGAAATAAAAAACTTCACAACGTTCTTATATGGGTGTCTAAGGAAATAATTAAACCTGTTTCTCATATTGTTGGAGTAAAAGGCACATTCAACAATCAAGAAAACTATCTTGATAAGTCATCTCGCATCCATGACTTTGGAATACAAAATATGAATCAAGGTAGAAGGAAGAACAACAAATGGGTAACAAACAACCCTGAAAAAAGAGAAAAAGGCACAGGAGAAAGAAAAAGAGTTCTAGTTCCATGTCCCCTTCTGTGAAAATTTGTGAATCCAAGACTTTTGTTCCAGATTTTCTTCACATAAATAATCGAGTCTCAGAACTAAAGACAAATATAAGCAGACTCAAACGGGGCATCTCCAAAACATGGAAAGTTGCTAACTCAGATACTCCTAGTTCCACTTCCAGTATAAGTTCTTCACTTTTGTTGAATAACTCATCTCTATGTTGTTCTAAAGGATAAGTCAACCATGATGGGCAAAGTGCTCATCTTACCACACCATGACCGCTTTTTGAAGCATCCTTATTCTGAAATAAGAAGGATGCTCTGTGCTCTCAAGAAAAGTGTCTTGAAAAAGATATCAAAGGTGTATGTATTGTTCCTTATGTTAAGGATTTATTTCGAGTCTCCTTCGAAGTATGTTCAATTGTGTTTGTCAACAATTTCATTGTTGAATTTTTTTTCTTGTACTCTTCTTGTTTGGTTCTCCACGTTTTTGGTCAACTTTGACCACCTGTGCATGGCCACTAAATCCGCACGATTTTTCTCGTGCCTAGGGTTTTATATGAACCCCCTTATATATGTTGTCAATTGACACTTTATTCTATAAGGATAAAAAGATTCTACTGGATTCTTGACACAATGGAGAAAAGCAACAATGAAGTGATAATGGAGGAAAAAGCTATTGAGTTTCATGAAGACCTTGTTCTCATAATCTGTCATCAGGATATTGATCATGAAAACAAACTACCAGTTCATATGTCTCTACAATTGGTAGGAAATCTTCTTCGTGATTTTGAAGTCGTTCGTGAACATCTCGGAATAGCAACAAGGAATCTTGATTTTTTAAAGAATGAACTGAAGAAAGCATCTAATGAACTTACTATTGTTCAATCTTTAGTTGCAAATCAAGTTCACCATATTTAGTAAATCTTCTATGTTTTCTGTTTCATTTAGAAGAATAACTAGTGTTTTGGAATAGCCATGATTGTGATTACACATAGCTATATCCAATGATTTCATCTTCTTGTTTTTAGATTTATTGGTTTAATTCTAAACTGATTTGGAAGATGATGGTTGCAGTATTAATATTTTTGATTTTATATATTGCAATATTTTGATGGGATTTGTATGTTTACGTCTGTGAACTTGGTTATCCCATATTTTGCCAAAAGTAAAGTCGTTCACGTATTGGTATGCAGATATTGATAAAGGAATGAATGGACTTTTAACAAAACACAAAAGTTAAGCCTATATTGTCAATTGTTGATGTAAGATAGGTTAAAATCTTTTGTGATTCAAGGATAAAGTCTATTATTTCACTTTGTGATGGAAAAATAGAATAGGTCCTTGTTGTGTTATCCATGGTATAGAGCTTAATTGTTCCATATTTTTATGTATTACCATGAAGGTTCCATTGTGTATCTCATGTTGAGCACGATACGACCAAGTCGATTTTTTTATTGGCATGGTTGGTTGTTCCATGAGATGATATATGTTGAGCATTAAGAACTAAATTAATCAACTTGTGTGGTTATTTAGTTTGTATTCCATGAGTTCTCTCATGTTGAGTACATGTACGGTTAAGGTTGTCATTTCCTATGATAATCTTAGTCGGGGTTCCATAATCTCTTATGTTGAGCCCAAATGAGCTAAATCAATCATCTTGTGTGATTATTTAGTTATCACTCCATAGATTTTTCTCATGTCGAGTGCGGAAAATTGAATTGATTACTTTGTAATTAGTTTAATTGTTTAATCCGGTTAGAATATTTATGGGTTTTCTTGTGAATAATCTAATCGATGATTTAAGTCTCCATAAGTTTACTTGTGTTGAGAATATTTAGTCAAATTAATCATGGTTCGCTTTGGTTAATATGATTGAATATTTTGGATTCCAAATTCATACTTGTATGCAATTTGTTGAGTCTAAAGAAATCCTTCTTTTCTCTTGAAATTAAGGTCGCTCTTGTTGTTCCTTTGGGAATGACATCTTATGGGGGATAGTTCTTTTGAACTTGCGCTTAAATTCCAAATCTTTGTGGGGAGTGCGGCTGTGGAATTTTTAGGGGTTATCTTGTATCTTTATAAACTCCTTGATGAATGCATTTAGCCTCGGCTTTATGATTGCATCCAAACAAGATGATAGAACATTTACCTTTGGTCATAAAATATCTCTTACGGAAATTTCATTAGGATCTCATTCTTGTACCCTTAACAATTTTATTGACAAAAATGGGGAGAATTAATTGTAGTTCACACTACAAATACATATGGTTTTCGGATCATTATGTAAGGGGGAGTGGTTTCCATGTGAGATGGAGTATTGACTAAGGGGGAGTGAAGTATCACCATAGTATTGTTGTTGAAGTTGTGATGCAATTGGACTTTAACGTTGTGTAATAATACTATGACACTGTATAACAATGATTGAGAACCAATGCTTTTCTCATTGTTATAGCTACGGATTTTCAACAACGATGATACTAAACTTACAACCTTTGGGATCATTGGACTACTTGGAAGTGACGAAGATTTCGAGTATTGTTGAAGATTATGCATGTGGAATAGGAGCTACAAAGTTTATTTATATAATTTTTGTATTCCATTTGTATTAATAGTTTTTCCACTAAAATTGACAAAGAGGGAGATTGTTAGAGCACTGCTCGGTCAAACTCGCATGCGTTTCTATCTCAAGCATGTTTGTCAATCTTAGTGATCAAAACCATATAGTCTTGATTTTTAGTCTACTATAGCTAAGGTCTCGGACTAGGATAGAAAGTGTAGTTGAGCTCAAGAACTCAATGGATATCATCATACAATACGAATGACTACTCAAGGAACCAGTGGATCTTCATCGACTAAAAGGTATGTGGACATTTGAAATTATCTATCACTCAAAAGTCTATCTACTCTATCTCCTATCTTGAGACAAAAGTCGCTTTACTATATAGACTAAAGATATGCACATGTGACATTTCGAGATGAGTATATCTCGCTTATCTATTTCTCGAAATATATGTTGGTAAAGCTTTCGCTTTAGCCAAGTTCATCTTTGCCTGGTGACGAAAGTCATGATATGTTTCAATCATTTTGGAAATCGCTCTAACGAAAACTAGTTCGTGAAAATAACTATATGACGTCCTCTGAGAATTTTTCAATGATTGAAATGAGAGTTTAGACTATATAACCATTGGGGGGATATAAACATTATTGTGGCAACACATATATGTATAAGTCCTTAACACTTGAACCGAAGTTTGCGAACTTTGTTGATCAAGTGGAACCGGAACGTGAGCAGAAACTCAGTCCGTGAACCTAGTCCGCGAACTGGCGTAAGTTCTCGAACCCGAGAATATTTGCTGAAGTTGAAGCTCAGGTGCAGTCCGCGAACTGACGGAAGTTCTCATCCCGAGAAATTCTGCTGGAGTTTATTAACTTCAACCGGTTAGCTTGAGTCCGCGAACTCAAGAAGTTATGTCTGAAAACGTTGTTCATGGACTTATTCTTAAATTACTAAGGGATGCGTTTGCAAACCATGGCTTTATAGTTCATAATTAATGATTCGAGTGAATCACATCATTTTTGATTCAATTGTGTCTCTTGTAGTACTTGAGATCTCATATCAATTGAACAACTCTCTAACTAGTTCATTTGAATCATTTGGACTAGTTATGGTGAAGAAGAATATGGTTGATATGAAAGTTATCATTTGGCTAACCATTTGGTTGAATAATATTGAACCAACCATTGTACACGTTTGGGTACAGTTACACAAACCCAAAACGTCAAGTACATGTGTGTAGGGCAAGCTAAGTTTTTGATCTAACAGTTGAGAGATATTAGCTTGTATCTAATCAGGTTTTCATCTAACGGTGAATATTGAATGCTTTGTTACTAAGCTAACATTGATTGCAAACCCTTATTTGAAAGACTATATAAGGGAGAACTCTAGCCATTGGAAAAACTAATCCCTACACACTTTTCTTGTGTGATACTAGTTTTCTCTAAGCTAGAGTCGATCTCCATTAACCCTTGAGTTTTCTCTCTAAATTTGGGTTAACAACTTAAAGACTTCATCGGGATTGTGAAGCCAGACTGATACTACTTATCTTGTAGTTGTGTGATCTGATCTTGCTATTTCTATCGTACGAGTACAATTGTAATAATTGGCAAGATAAAAGTAGTCACAAACATGTCCGTCTCATTGTTTGTGATTCCTCAATAATCTTCTTCGCTGCGTCGATTAAGTTTATTGTGAGGTGATTGATGAAACTGAGCTGTTCATAAGTCTGGTTTTATCAATTGGTTCTTGTTCACCTTGATTTATAAAAAGACGGAACAAAACTCATAGGTTTATTCGTGGGAGACGAATTTATCTATTACCTATAGACTTTTATGTGTGAGACAAATTTGTTTGCTAAAGTCTTCGACTTTGGGTCGTAGCAACTCTTGGTTGTCGGTGAGATCAGCTAAGGGAATCAAGTGCATAGTATCTTGCTGGGATCAGAGGCGTAGGAGCATAATTGTACCTTGGATCAGTGTGAGATTGGTTGGGGTTCAACTACAGTCTAGACCGAAGTTAATTTGGAGTAGGATAGTGTCTGTAGCGTCTTAATACGGTGTATGTTTAATCTGGACTAGGTCCCGGGGTTTTTCTGCATTTGCGGTTTTCTCGTTAACAAAATTATGGTGTTTGTGTTATTTTTATTCCGAATTATATTTTGTTATATAATTGAAATAATACAGGTTGTGCGTTGTTCAATCGATTAGAATATCCGACCTTATTGGTTGTTGATTTAAATCGATTGATACTTGGATATTGGTCTTTGATACCATCCAAGTTATCTCTATTTGATTAGGCTCGCGAATTATATTTGCTTGAGTAAATCAAATCGAGAGATTGAGATAATAACTCCTTGAGTATTTTCTATTGATTGAGTCTTGTTGATTCTCTAGAAAATAACTCGGAGTTGTCCATAGATTGCTAATCAAAATATTGGGTGAGGTTGTTAGACCCCCGCATTTTCATTATGGTTCTTCCTCAACTTCCTTCTTTTGTTTCACTTTTCGTTGTTGTGCTTCCTTTGTATTCTTGTTCTTCCTTTTTCTTGGTGCCTCTTCTTCTTCGGATTCTGATGCTGATTATTCTGGTTCTTCCTCAACTTTCTTCCTTTGTCTCCTTTCATTGTGGTTCTTCCTTTGCATTCTTGTTCTTCCTCTTTCTTGTTGCCTCTTCTTCAATTATCTTCTTGTTCTTCGCATTTCGTTTTGGTTCTGTAGCTTTCTCAATCTCTTGCGTGCCCTTTTCATCTTGCTTCTTCTTTATCCTTGGTGATCTCATATGCATTATATCTTCTCAACCTGAGTTCAACACTTATTATAGTTAGCATTCATATTTTCATAGTAGAAAAGTACATAACCATCAAAAAAATCTATTTGTATGGATAAACTACTCTTGTTTATCCTTTTTTTATTTGGATCAACTATTGTTGTTTATCCCCTACATTGGATCAACTTCTACTATTGATCCCTTTTATTTGCAAAGATATCTAAAATTCCTTCAAAAAAACATAACAGTTGAACAACTTTGCATACAATGGATCAACTTTTATTGTTTATCCTATTTTTACTTGAATCAACTGATGTTGTTTATCCCCTACATTGGATCAACTTCTACTGTTGATCCAATTTTTTTTTGGATAAACTACTGCTGTTGATCCCCTAAATTGAACAAAAATATCTAAACCTCCAGAATCACATTTTTCAAACATTCACTAGTTGAACAAATTTACATCTGAAAACATTCTTACATTCAGCAGTTTGAAGAGAAATATCAACATAACTAGCAAATATTCAAAATCTCCAAATTATGCTTGTTTTAGTCACACACAAAATACTCATATTTGAAAAGAAATCATTTCCTCCCAAGAACATTAACCAAAACTCAAAACTAACTAAACAAGACCAAAATCAAACCTAATTAGTAAGTCGCAGTGTAATAATCTAGAAAATACAAACTTATAATCATTACATTAACAAAATCCAGACCAAAACATACATGCATTAATTAAATCTGACATCAAAAATTAGGTTTTACCTATTCAATTTTGCAATCCTCAAATAGTTCAATTAGGTTTTTGATTATGGAATGTTGATGAGAAACGTTGATGATGAAAAGAAAGTGAAATCGGTTAGGTTTTCTGATGAAACCTAATTTATATAGTCGATTTTCAGTCTCTTTTTCAGTTTTTGAAATTGAAACCAAATGAGACGAAATGAAACAAGACCAAAATCAAAAGCGTTTTTACCTGTTCAAATTGAAATCTTCAGTGAAATCAAATAAAACTTGATTAGCTTTCTGTTCGATGCTTTCTGTTGATGATGAAAGATATGCTTTCTGTTGTTGATGAAACGAAATGAAACTATGTAAACTTTCAGTTAGGTTTTTGAGTAACGGCTAGTGTATTAATGTTTGATTATGATTAACGGCTAGTGGATTTATTCCATGAATTTCAGTTTTTTTTTCTTCTAGTTTTCAGTTTCAGATAGTGGGAGCGATTGAAACGAGAGAGAGAATAGTGAGTTGGTGAGAGAAACCGTAACTGAAAATGAGTAATTAATGTGTCCGATCTAGTATTAAGTGAACTATATATGGAGGGCATTTCAGTAACATAATAATTCCGGATTTTAATTCCTAAAATTGGTAGGGATATATTTATTTTGGGGAAGGACATATTTATTGGGTTATAAAAGAAGGGACATATAAATAATGTACCCAATAAACAACAACAAACTTACCACTGAAGGGCTATAAGACTTGATTCATTAGCCTCATGAATGTACTTGGAGCATTAGACAAACCAAATGGCATAACAAGCCACTCGAAGAGACCATCTTTTGTCTTAAATGCAGTCCTCCATTCATCCCCAAGTCGAATTCGGATCTGATGATACCCACTTTTAAGATCAATCTTAGAAAATATTATGGAACCAGAGAGTATATCAAGCATATCATCTAATCTTAGAATTGGGAAGCGATAACAGATAGTGATCTTATTAACAACTCTACTATCAATACATATACGCCAAGTTCCGTCTTTTTTGGCACAAGAAGAGCGAGAACAGCGCACGGGATCAAATTGGGTTGTATGAAACCTTTAAACAAAAATTCATCCATTATACCTCGAAGTATATCATGTTCCTTAGGGATCATACGGTAGTGGGGAAGATTAGACAAACTTACACCAGGCATGAGATTTATTTTGTGTTGAATATTTCTCATGGGAGGCAGAGAATCAGGCATATCAGATGGTAAAACTCATCTAGTAAGGACTGCACTTGAGTAAGAATAGTTATATGAAAATCCAGAGTAGAAAGTTGTACAACTAAAGCATAAATCATACCTGATTCTTGTGCATCATCTAAGATGTCCGGGGAAACCAACATCGTAGTCTCTTCTTATTGTAGACTTGGCTTAGGTTTCGCATAAGATGGTTGCAATAAGATTCTGTTTCCATTGTATATGAATGAATACATATTAACTTTACCTTTATAAGTCACATCCACATCATATAGCTATGGGCTTCCAAGTAATATATGGCAAGCACTAATATCCATAACATCACAAACCACCATCTCATTGTAAGTTCCAATTTTAAATGACACGAGACATTGAGAATCTACATTCTTCTTGCTGTTATCGTCAATCCAACCAATAGAGTATGGGTTAGGATGTTGGTGAGTAGATAATTGCAGTGTATCTACCAATTTAGATGAAACAATATTCTGACAACTACCACTGTCAATGATCATATCACAGATCTTGTTCTGCACATGGCATTGAGTGCGAAACAAACAATTGCGAGTTGGATAGTCAACACGAGGAACAAATAATAGATTTTGAATAACATAAGAGAAATAATCTCCATCATCTCCTTTCTCTGCATATGTAGGTATATCTCTCATATTTCCAATAACTTCTTCACTTTCTTCCTCATACACATCAGCAAACTCTTATTCGGTCATCAATGTGCGCCCACTTCTACATTGGTTTGATGTATGACCTAGTTTCTTACACTTATAACACTTGTTTTAAGTTAGGTATGCATAAGGGTTTTGAGGTTTTGGTCTAATGGGTGGAGAATTATGAAGTTGGGGTGGAGGTGGTGGAGTCTTTGTGGTAGGTAGGGCTTGCAAAGAAGATGGTTAGTGGTGGTAGTGGGAGTAGGAGAAGTACGGGACTAGAATGGAGAAGGTTGTTTCCTAGTAGGAAAATTTTGAAAATAATTTTTTTTAGGGTAAGAGAATGAGGATTTTGGGTATGGTTGTAGGGAAAGTATGAAAGATTCTATCTTTAGAGCATTATTAATAACAACATGAAAAGAAGTGTATTGTTGAGTAGATAACCTTTCTTGTATACTCCAATCAAGTCCATTGATGAATATCCTAATTTTTTAATCAATCGTCTCATTCAGCTAGTTCTGAGATAACAAACGAGAAAATTATGTTACATACTCTTTTACCGAGCGGTTGCCTTGGCGAAAGTTTTGCAAACTGATAAACAAGGTTTGCATGTAGTCCGGAGGGATAAATCTTATCTTCAACAGTTGTTTCATGGCTGTCCAGGATTGAAGTTATCTGATTGGATCATTCCATTTGAAGATGATCCCACCATGAGGAAGCCGGTCCAGTAAATTTGAAAGCAACAAGCTATACTTATTGATCTTCAGGTATGCGCATATAAGCAAGGAAGTGATCAACTGTACACAGCCAATCTGAGAAATCTTCAATGTGTAAGAGTCCATCAAACGGGGTTATATCATTGATAAGCACGTAAGTGCACCATTTTATACCCATATTTATATTAGCTAGGTCTCAATTTTATCACTAATAAACATGTTTGTAGGTATTTTTAGGAAATAAACGTTTTTGGAAGAATCGGCTCGAAAAACTACTAAGGGGACCCCTGAAGGACATTTGCTAAGCGGACTCCAATTTTGGCTAAGGGGCACCCAATTACTAAGGGGCACCCTAATTGTTATTCACACACCGGACTCGGATAAGGGGCACTCATCTTCTTCCTCGTTGAAAAATGAAAATGGCGGGAAATTTGGTTTTATCTGCAAACTTCTCTGGATTGATTCTGACAAGATTTTATTGAGATTTTTTCTTAGTTTTGGATTGATACCTTCCTATTCAATTGAGACAGGGATGGTAAGTACATAAAGAGCGGAAAAAAGGCAAGTCATGAGGATTTAACGTAACCAGAGATTGTATTATTCTCAGAATATTTTTTTGAGTATATATTGAAGATACGTGTTGATTTGGGAGAAATATTATCTGAAGATGTTATTCTGCATTAACTGGAGGATATTTGACGCGTAAAGAGATAAAACATAAGGTTTCACGAGAAACAGCCAATGAAATATTATCGAATATTCTGTTTAGTGAAGGGTGTTATTTTTGGGAAGATTTTGTGTGTTTATAGCGTGCCCCACCTCTTATGATACATGTCTGCAGTGTGTTGAGATTCAAAGGATACGTGAAAATCAAAAACAGAGAAGAAAAAGGGAAGTTATCTTCGTGTAATGGCAGTGGATAATAATTAACTAAAGAGAAAATATTCTACATTAAACCGGGGAGATTTGGATGTTGTTGTGTATAAAAGGGTATTTTGGAAACATAGAGATCAGACCGAGAGTTTGGGGCAGGGACTGAACGAAGAACAAGAAGTTGCAGAGATTTCTGCACCAGCAGGAAGAGAAGAAGATGAAGAACAAAAATCTGCCAAAGGCTGTCGTTAATAAACCGTGGTTTATTCACGGTTTTGCAACAGTTTTTGCAGCGACATATGAACAGTGACAACAATACTGTTCTGTTATCGTATTTTGTAACAGCTCTTTGCAATAATTATCCAGAAGCGTAATTGTAACAGTGGATTGTGTGACGCCTGTGAAGCGTTGCAAACCTCTGCTTTGTTAGTTTTCTTGAATAAAAACACCATTTTGAGATATGACTTATATTCTTGAGTGTGGTTTTATCATGAGGAGCTAAACCCCTACACTGGGTCGACGGAGGAAACCGATTTCGCACATGGGTGAATTTATTCTATTTTCTATTTGACTTTTGCACTTATTTTGAATTTATTTATGATTCGATAAAATTAGTTGTGATTCAATTAGATAGGTTATGCTTTGAATTAAGATAATCTATGCTTAGGGGATACAGTTAATGTTTTGAGGATCTATTTTGGAAAAACCCGAGTCGATGCTTTATTTATTTACTGAGCGATAATTGTTGAGAATGAATAATTTAACTTCGTGTTGTGAATTTGGTGGAATCTAAGACCCAGTGACCCTCTTCTATTTATTATTTTATTTAAACCTTTTAATTTAATCTTAAAAACTTCCGAGAGAATGAATCTTAATTACTACTACGAAAAATCCTAGAAAAACCTTAAATCATTTTGGCGCCGTTGCGACGCGGATTTGTTTTTAGATTAATTTTTAGGTTTTTATTTTGTACAATTTTTTTTTCCTTTTTATGCGTTTTTTTTTCCAGGGACTTTTTGAGGATGATGACTTCTTCTGAGGAGACGTCACCTACAATGACGCTGGCGGAATATATGCGTAGAAAGTCGAATTATCAGGAAACCTCATTTGAGATGACGCTTGCTGAATATAAGCGTAGGAAATGGTATGGAGTTTCTGATCCACATGAGGTAAGTGAAGAATCTCCGTTAGAGATATATGAGAAGTATTACAAACACAGACCACCTAGTTTGGAACAAAGATTGAGAATTCTAGAATACCAAAGATTATATGTTGATGATGATGATGAATCATGTAGTGACTCTTTGTCCCAGACTGAACATATATATGACCCTGTGGATGATTGTGTGGAGGATTCGCCTAATTCCATAGATGAATCTACCTCACAAGATCATTCACCCGACTTAGCGGTTGTTTCTAGACCCATAGACTTCCAAAAGTTGCCTAATTTAGGGTTAGAATTGTGTGCTTCTAAAGTGTTGTTGGATTACTTTGCATCTAAGTACTCGGAACACTTGTCTATTCCTGATATCGTGCATGAATCAGTTGATATTTCCCCAGTCTCAATCGAATCCCCATACTTTGTTCTTTACGCACTTCCATGTGCAGTAAAAACTTGGTTTAGGGGTAAATTTTGTTTTCTGACAGTTTCAGTGTCCTATTTTTTCCATAAAATAATTGTGAAGCTGTCATTTGTAAATATTGTATTTTGGGTCGATCCCCAAGTTTTCAGGTTATTAGTTTACGGGGATCTTTTATGTATAATCCAGTAGGTATAATTATTTTTATTTTTATTTTTTTTTCATTTTTATTTCCCATCTTAATTTTTACGTTGGATGACTCAATTACATTGAGGACAATGTAATATTTAAGTGTGGGGGAGTGGTTAACGTTTTATTTTTCTGTGTCAGGAATTTTCTTGCTTATGATGACCAGCTGTGTAGCGGGTCTTTTCTTTTCTTGCATGTCATGACCAGCTGTGGAGCGGGTCTCTAAAAAAAAAAATGTGTGTCTTATGTATGTGGCGTTTGTCATGACCAGCTGTGTAGCGGGTCTAAGTCTCTTAATTTATGACCAGCTGTGTAGCGGGTCAATTTTCTGTTTTGCTCGAGGACTAGCAAAATATAAGTGTGGGGGTGTTGATAAGCACGTAAGTGCACCATTTTATACCCATATTTATATTAGCTAGGTCTCAATTTTATCACTAATAAACATGTTTGTAGGTATTTTTAGGAAATAAACGTTTTTGGAAGAATCGGCTCGAAAAACTACTAAGGGCAACCCCGAAGGACATTTGCTAAGCGGACTCCAATTTTGGCTAAGGGGCACCCAATTACTAAGGGGCACCCTAATTGCTATTCACACACCAGACTCGGATAAGGGGCACCCATCTTCTTCCTCGTTGAAAAATGAAAATAGCGGGAAATTTGGTTTTATCTGCAAAATTCTCTGGATTGATTCTGACAAGATTTTATCGAGATTTTTTCTTAGTTTTGGATTGCTACCTTCCTATTCAATTGAGACAGGGATGGTAAGTACATAAAGAGCGGAAAAAAAGGCAAGTCATGAGGATTTAATGTAAACAGAGATTGTGTTATTCTCAGAATATTTTTCTGAGTATATATTGAAGATACGTGTTGATTTGGGAGAAATATTATCTGAAGATGTTATTCTGCATTAACTGGAGGATATTTGACGCGTAAAGAGATAAAACAGAAGGTTTCACGAGAAACAGCCAATGAAATATTATCGAATATTCTGTTTTAGTGAAGGGTGTTATTTTGGGAAGATTTTGTGTGTTTACAGCGTGCCCCACGTCTTATGATACATGTCTGCAGTGTGCTGAGATTCAAAGGATACGTGAAAATAAAAAACAGAGAAGAAAAAGGGAAGTTATCTTCGTGTAATGGCAGTGGAGAATAATGAACTAAAGAGAAAATATTCTGCATTAAACCGGGGAGATTTGGATGCTATTGTGTATAAAAGGGTATTTTGGAAACATAGAGAGCGGACCGAGAGTTTGGGGCAGGGACTGAGCGAAGAACAAGAAGTTGCAGAGATTTCTGCACTAGCAGGAATAGAAGAAGACGAAGAACAAAAAGCTGCCAAAGCCTGTCGTTAATAAACCGTGGTTTATTCACGGTTTTGCAACAGTCTTTGCAGCGACATATGAACAGTGACAACAACACTGTTCTGTTATCATATTTTGTAACAGCTCTTTGCAACAATTGTCCAGAAGCGTAATTGTAACAGTGGATTCTGTGACGCCTGTGAAGCGTTGCAAACCTCTGCTTTGTTAGTTTTCTTAAATAAAAACACCATTTTGAGCTATGACTTATATTTTTGAGTGTGGTTTTATCATGAGGAGCTAAACCCCTACACTGGGTCGACGGAGGAAACCGATTTCGCACATGGGTGAATTTATTCTATTTTCTATTTGACTTTTGCACTTATTTTGAATTGATTTATGATTCGATAAAATTAGTTGTGATTCAATTAGATAGGTTATGCTTTGAATAAGATAATCTATGCTTAGGGGATATAGTTAATGTTTTGAGGATCTATTTTGGCAAAACCCGAGTTGATGCTTTATTTATTTACTGAGCGATAATTGTTGAGAATGAATAATTTAACTTCGTGTTGTGAATTTGGTGGAATCTAAGACCCATTGACTCTCTTCTATTTATTATTTTATTTAAACCTTTTAATTTAATCTTAACAACTTCCGAGAGAACGAATCTTAATTACTACTACGAAAAATCATAGAAAAACCTTAAATCAATCATCTTTGGGGCGATATGTTTGTGGATTTCCCAAGTTTATTTGCTGGTGCGGTGGTGGAGGATAATAATATGGCTCATAATCTTCAACATCAATTGCTTGCTGCTTTGTAGAAGATTTAAGCAAGTTTTAGGGAGTAGAGTAAGAGCTGAAATCTTCAAAGAACTCAAATTGTGGGGTTTTATAAGGTGGACAAGAAGAGTATGATGGAGTGGAGTGTAATGGATGGTAATATGATTTATTTAGGGGGGGGGGGGTGTAATGGCTGGAAGAAGGTTGGGAAGTGGCTGGGGGTTTGAAGATGAGTGGTAGAGTTGGGAGGGGTGGAAGTATGGGGATGGACAGTTTCAGCTTGGGTTTTATGTTTTTCTCTAAGTACCTTCTTTCCTTCTTCTCCCATGAACTTAATAAATATATTTTTGATTTTTTTGTGATATCTTCGAAACGTTCATCTATTACTATGGTTAGCTTGTTTTCAATATTGATTATCATTGCTTGCATATCAGTTTCTAAGTTTTTCTTCAAACTTTTCCTCAATTCTTAAATATTCTTATCACTCATGTTAGTGGAGGCTCTCAATCGAGGATCTGGTACCACTTAACGCAGCGAAAGCGTATAACTTGAATCAAGGATCCAAAAGATAGTGAAAACTAGTGTGAAACCTGTTAGAGCATGGCTCGGTCTAACTCGCAACCGTTGTTATCTCAAGCTTGTTTGTCAATGTTAGTGATCAAAACTATAAGTCTTGATTTCTATTCTACTTATAGTAATGTCTCGGAGTAGGATAGATTGTGTAGTTAAGCATTAAACTTCATGACGTTCATCATTTGAAGACGGAGACCTACTAAGGATAGCTTGTGGAACTTCATCAACAAAAGGTATGTGGAGACTAAAACTCATCTATCACTTGGAAAATCTATTTCTACTCTATATCCTATATTGAGACAAAAGTTGTATTACTATAGTTTTCGATTATGCACATTTGAGATTTCGAGCTGAGTTTAACTCGCTTACATGTTTCTAGAAATATGTGTTGGTAAGCCTTCGATTCAACCAAGTTCATCTTATATTCTTGACGAAAGTCAAAAGATGATCATATGAAAACCGCCGAGTAACATCTTACATGGTTTGTGCGGTACAATCATTTGGTGTAGACTCGGAATTTTTCGTTATGATTATTTCAATAACTTGAAAATTACTTTGATGCAAATAGTGTGTGAAAATGACTATTGTCATCCTCTAAGAATGTTTCAACGATTGAAATAGAGCTTCGAACACTTCACCAACATTAGATTATAAACATATTATGCACTCTTACATATATGTGATCCATGTCCGGGAACCATAGTATGCATACCCGTATGCGTACCTGTTGGTTTGAGAATTCTGGGAACCTAAGTACGCGTACCCGTACGCATACTAGTGTAAGGTTCATGTCCGGAAAATTCTGCTAGGTTTGGAGGTATGCGTACCCGTTCGCGTACTGGCGAAAACCAAACTTGGTTCGGATGCTTCAAGTATGCGTACCCGTTTTCATACTTGAATGGTTAAAGTTCTAAAATCGGTTGTGACATGAACAAATACATTTATATAATAAGGAATGCATTCTTTGCAAACTGTGGGTTGTTCATGAATTGATTCGAGTGAATCAAATAGATTTTGCTTCAATTGTGTTCTTGTATACTTCTATGAGAATATAGCAATTGAAAAACTCTTTAACTAGTTTCATTTGAATCATTTGAACTAGTTATGGTTAAGATGAATACGGTTGATATGCGAGTGTTCATATAGCTAACCTCGGTTAACTACTGTTGATCCAACCTAGTGTACACGTTTAGGTACGGTTACGTAAACCCTAATGAGGGTACATTTCATTTGTGTATAACAAGCTAAATTCGATCCATCGGTTGAAAGATATTATCTTGTATCTAATCAAGTTTTCATCTAACGGTGAATATTGAATACTTTGTTACCAAGGTAACTTAGATTGCAAACCTTGATTTGAAAACTGTATAAATGAGAACTCTAGAAACTGAAAAACCTAATCCCCACACCTCATGTGTGATACTAGTTGCGACTAGAGCCGATTCTCCTTTAACCTTAGGTTTTTCACGAAACCCTGTAGGTTAACGACTTAAAAACTTCATTGGGATTGTGAAGCTAGACCCAAATATTTTCTATGTAGTTGCATGTTCTGATCTTACTTGTTCTATCGTGATTGTGTATTATCTTTGCTAAGATTTTCTCGAGATTTATCTCCGATAGGTAAGATTAAAGTAGTCACAAACATCTTCGTCTTATCGTTTGTGATTCCACAATATCTTGTTTCGCTACCATACAATTAAGATTATTGTGAGGTGATTGATAAAACTAGGTTATTCTTCGGGAATATAAGTCTAGTTTATCAATTGGTTCATGTGCACCTTAATTTATCAAAAGACGGAATAAAACTCGTAGGTATTTCTGCGGGAGACAGATTTATCTATTCCAATAGACTTTTCTGTGTGAGGCGGATTTGTTTATCAAGTTTTCGACTTTGGGTCATAGCAACTCTTAGTTGTGGGTGAGATAACCTAAGGGAATCAAGTGCGTAGAATCCTGTTGGGGTTCAGAGACGTAAGGAGCGCAATTGTAACTTGATCAGTGTGAGATTGATTAGGGCTCAAATACATTCCAGTCTGAAGTTCATTGGTAGTAGGATAGTGTTTGTAGCGGCTTAATACACTGTGTTGTTCAAAGCTAGACTCGGTCCCGGGGTTTTTCTGCATTTGCGGTTTCCTCGTTAACAAAATTTCTGGTGTCTGTGTTATTTCTTTTCCGCATTATATTTTTTTATATAATAGAAATATCACAGGTTGTGCGTTAAGATAAATCAATTTAGATAATCCAACCTTTGGTTGTTGATATAAATTGATTGACACTTGAACATTGGTCTTTGGTACCATTCAAGTTATTTCTCTTATATTCAATCGGGCTCGCAAATTCCTCTTTGCTGATTACGGATTGAATTAAGAGATAGAGATATAAAACTCTTTGATATACTTTTCTATAGATTGAGTCAGACTGTCTAGTTGATTCTCTTGAAAGTATATTTTAATTTATCTATTCAGATTTCCGAACAAAATATTGGGTGTAGTTGTTGTACCCCTGCCTTTTCAATTGGTATCAGAGTAGGCAAACACATTTAAGACCTCATAAGTCCGTGTTTGTAGCGATCTGAATATGGTCAAAAGTGCTATCTCTATAAACGTACCACCAGTCTTCCATGGCTCAAATTACTTATGGTGGAAAATTGCTATGCATGCCTTTCTTCAAGCACGTGATTTTCAATCATGGGTTAGGGTTTTTAATGGCTATAATCCTTCCATAGTTACAGTTAATAGTGTAACTACTGCAAAGGATATTGGTGAGTATGACCCTTTAAAAGTTCTTGTTGTAAAGCAAAATTCTGACGGGTTAAATGCTATCATTCATGCCATTACCCCAGATCTACAGCGTCATGTGACTACTTGCATGAAGTCTAAAGATGCTTGGGATATCTTAGAAATTGTATTTGAAGGGAATACCTGTGAAAAAGAAGCTAGGCTTCAAAACCTAAATTATGATTGGGAAAACCTTCGTATGGCAGATAAAGATTCATTTGATGAGTTTAATCACAGAGTGTCTGAGATTGTTAATGCATCTTTTGCATTAGGAAAGACTATTACTGAAAAGGACATTGTGATGAAAATACTCAGATCATTTCCATCCAGAAACGATTCTAAGAAGCATGCCATCGTTGAAGGAAATAACCTTGCAACTCTTTCCAGAAATACTCTTGTTGGGAAGTTAAAGATCATTGATCATGAGCATACATCCAAATCCGGAAAGGCTGTTGCTTTCAAAGCACAGAAGAACACTAAATTACTTGACAAAAGTAAAAGTGTTTGCATCTCTGAAGATGATCTTTCTGAGGGTGATTCATCAGATGAAGATCTTGACAAGTCAGTCTCTTTGATCACAAGACAGTGTAGAGGTATTCTTTTGAAGAGAAGTAAACGGTTCTCCAGAGATAAACCTAAGTCATCAGTTAAACCTTATAATCGTGTTCTTCCTAAAAAAATGGATATTGACGAAACTGATAACGAGGATATGCCCCAGTGCTTTAAGTGTAAAGGATTTGGTCATTTTGAAAATTAGTGTCCGAATCGCAGAAAATACACTGGGAACAAAGGTCTTGCTGCAACTCTTGATGAAATGTCTGATCACTACGATTCTAATAAGGATGAAAAGTCAAGTGTTGCACTTCTTTGCGAAAATATTGATTTTGATAATTGTAGCAATACATACATCAATCTTGATATTCTTTCGGAAGAAACCTCAACAGTTCTGGAAGAAAAAATTGATTTATCTGTTTCCAGCGGAAACTTTCTGTCTGATTTTTCAGGTTCCACTATGTGTCTAGTAGCTTGCACACATATGGCGTCTGAACAATCTTTCATGTTGACATGTTCTTATTGTTCGCTCAAATGGCATGAACTATCAAAGTGTTAAAAGTACAAACACAAGATAAGATACGTCAACAAACTTCAACGAAGATAAAATCGATTAGCAAACAAGCTCAAACTTGTTCAAAAATCATCTGAGGTATGTAAAATCATATCATCTTCGAAGAAGTTAGTTTTCAAAGAAAATTCTAGACCACTAGAGAAAAGGGTAATGTCTAAAGTGTCTGAGAAACAAAGTTCTATGAATTCCATTCAAAAGGAATATGGTGGACAGATTATTGTTCACCCCAGCACAACTTAAATTGTGCTGGCTGTGTTTCTTGTATCATGTGCCTGTTCCAAAAAGAGACAAGACTTTGCACCCTTCAGGCTTTAGGAAAAGAGAATTTTTTTTTATATTTTGTTGTTTTTCCTCTTTTCTTTTGGAATTCTTCAATCTTTTCATATTTAATTGGTATTGAAAAGGGTTTACTCGATTTGAATAATGAAAGAGGGTTAATATCGATAATTCTGCATTCTTTAGGGCTTTGAGTTGTGCGTACGTGAATCCTTTTTAGTATATAAAGGTTATGTAACCCTACATTCATTTTTCCTTCTCTGAAAACTCTTTTTTATCACAATATTACTTGTTGAGTCTGATTTGTGAATTCCTCCTACAATCTCATACGTGTATGGAAAGATGTTAATATGATTGTTAAACCATCAATCATGAAGAAAAAAGATAAATCTCATGTATCTTCAACTTTGAAAATAAAAATGAGGAATGTGAGAAAACCAAAAGATGTTCCGTCTAATCAACAGAAGTTCTCTGGGGTTCTTGAAGAGTTGAAGAAAACAAGAAAGGAGATTCAGGAAATAAAGGCTAGTGTTTTTATGACTTTCGAAACTTAGAAGGCCCGGGTTCGGCATCAGTATAAAAGTTTTGTTGGAATTAACTCCTTTCTTCATGAACCTTATGTTCCTATGGTTGTTGACGACAAGGAGTTCGGGGACTATAAAGGATTTTTAGAGGTCTTAATGTCTAGGAAACTTCTTATGAGAATTTATTCTTGTGTTTTTAAGAAGGATAACTAGGGTTTGGAATAGCCATTATTGTGAGTACACATAGCTATTGTCAACGTTTTCATCTTGCAATGTTTTTAGATTTATTTGTTTAAATTCTAAAGTTTACTTGGAAGATGATTTTTGCAGTATTAATCTTTATGGTTATATATGTTGCAAATTGTTATGTCGATATGGAAGATGTTGTTTACGTCCGTGAACTTTGGCTATCACATACTTGTTCAAAAGTTAACTCTATTATATGTCGATATGAAAGTATTGATAAAAGATAGAATGAACTTTTGACTACAAAGATTAAGTCTATTATATGTCATTTTGTGCAAATAGTGATGAAAAATAGAATGAATTTGTGATTATTCCGCATTATTGGTCTTTCCCTGATCCACATCTTTGTGTATGTACTGTGTTGCACCTTAAGTTCTCTTATTGAGCATGTCCAATTGAATTGATCACTTTACTTGTGGTTAATTCAATTGAGTTTTTTTGGATACAAATTCATGTTTCATGTGATTTGTTAATGTCCAAAGAAATCCTTCTTTTCTTGTAAAAGTAAGGTCGCTCTTGTTGTTCTTTCGGGAATGACATTTAATGGGGGAGAGTTCTTAATTGAACTTGTGCTTAATTGCCAAATCTTTGTGGGGAGTGCGGCTGTGGAATATTGTAGGGATTATCTTGTATCTTTATGAACTCCTTGATGAATGCATTTAGTTTCGGCTATTTGATGGCATCTAAACAAGTTGGTATGTTGTTCTCTTTTGGTCATGAAGTATCTCTATGAAAATTTCATGAGGATCCCACTAGTTTTCGTACCTTTACCAATTTATATTGACAAAAAAGGGGAGAATTAATATGTAGTTCACACTACAAATACATATGATTTACGGATCATTATGTAAGGGGGAGTGGTTTTCATATTAAGATGAATTATTAACTAAGGGGGTGATACATATCACCATAGTATTGTTGTCAAAGTTGTGAAACAATTGGACTTTGATGTTGTATAATGATACTATGACACCATATAATAATGATTGAGAGCAATTGTTTTCTCATTGTTATAGTTACGGATCTTCAACAACTATGATGCTTAGTTGAACATATTTAGAATCATTGGAGTACTTGGAAGTAACGAAGATTTCGTGTAATATTGAAGAACCAAGGAGATCAAGCATTTGGATGAGAAGCTACAAAGTTTATTTATTTTGTAATCCATATGTATTGATAGTTTTGTCACTAAAATTGACAAAGGGGGAGATTTTTAGAGCATTGCTCGGTCGAACTCCCAAGCGTTGCTATCTCAAGCTTGTTTTTCAATGTTAGTGATCAAAACTATAAGTCTTGATTTGTAGTCTACTTATAGTAATGTCTCGGGCTAAGATAGATTGTGTAGTTGAGCATTAGACTTCACGACGTTCATCATTTGAAGACGAAGAACTATTAAGGAGAGCTTGTGGAACTTCATCAACAAAAGGTATTGTAGATGGTGGATTTTCGACAAAGGGTAGAATTGTAAAACTGTACTCCAGATTCGACAATCGGATGAGTATTGAGGCTCATATCTCTCGATTAAAGCATGAAATCTCATGCCACAAATCTCTGACTGAGAAGGCTGTCTCTCAGAGTACATGAAGATGTGTAGTATCCCAGCTGAAACCACGACATATCTCATGAATACTGAACAATTTCAGTAATTACTCCGGATCCGGCAATCAGATGAGTATCGAGACTCATATCTCTATGCATGAAAGCTCATGCCACCTCTGATGGAGAAAGTCTCTCAGAGAAGATGCGGATGTGCAGTCTCCCAGCTGAGACCATGGAACATCTCATAAACCTCTGATGGAAAAAGTCTCTCAGAGAAGATGTAGATGTGCAGTCTCCCAGCTGAGACCACAGCACATCTCATAACCCTCTGATGGAGAAAGTCTCTCAGAGAAGATGCAGATGTGCAGTTTCCCAGCTGAGACCACTGCACATCTCATACTGTATAGAATCGAAAGATTGGGCGACAATGTCTTCGGTATGCGACCGGTTTTCCCCGACTATGCAAGAGGAATATGACACTCCAGTAAGTTCATATTGCTCAAACCCTCAGATGTTAATGCTCCTAGGCATGAAGCCTTTCTAGTATTGAGCCACCGATTAATTATCTGAAATCGTATGAATATCTAGCAATATTCTACGAACCATCATCTGAATATCCAGCAATATTCTACGAATCATCGTCTGAATATCCAGCAATATTCTACGAGCCATCTTTAATCGTCTAAATATCCAGCAATATTTTACGATTCTCTGTTATATTTCGTCACTTCAATTCGTGGTTCTTCCCAGCAGAATGCCACGAGTTAGTGATAAATATCCGACGAAACAGGCATCTGAGTATCGAATAAGCCCTGACAAAAATTGTGCAAGTGTAATTAGTAAATAATGCACAGACCAGCATGAATGAACGAGGAACCTATGCAAAATAGGAAGGAAAATAATGATAATAATATATTATCAAAAACGCCAGGGGACTGGGTTCACCAGCCGGCCAGTTATGCTGTGACCATTCCCGTGCCCAATTTTATATTTTATCATATTTTTGCTATTTTCCTGATCTCATGAAAATCCTCTCGTTCGAGCAATTTTCTTTATTTCAAAGAAATTATCTAAATCACATGATTTTATCAAAGAATAATAAAATTAGGGAAAGGTGACATGGGACCGCCGGCCGGTCATGCCCTGGCCGTGGCCCGTCCCACGCCTCAGTCCTCATTATTTTATTATTTCTCTCAAGTTATGAAAATTCCTTGGTTTCTTATGAATTTTCTCTAAAATCATGAAAATTACCTAATTTCATGTATTTTTACCTAAATCACATGATTTTATCAAAAATAATAAAATTAGGGAAAGGTGACATGAGACCGCCGGTCGGCCGGTCCCACCCCTCACGTCCTCATTATTTTATTATTTCTCTCAAGTTATGAAAATTCCTTGGTTTCTTATGAATTTTCTCTAAAATCATGAAAATTACCTAATTTCATGTATTTTTATCTAAATCACATGATTTTATCAAAAAAAATTTTTTTAGGAAAAGGTGATATGGGACCGTCGGTCGGCCGGTCATGCCTTGGCCGTGGCCGGTCCCACACCTCACTTCCCCATTATTTTATTATTCCTCCTAAAATTATGAAAATTTCTTGATTTCATGAATTTTCCCTAAAATTACCTAATTTCATGTATTTTCTCTAAAATCATAGAAAATATTAAAAAATTAGAAAAACTTATGGGACCGGGCTCTAGCCGGTCGGCCATGCCCTAGTCGGTCCCACACGCCCCTTGTTTTATTATTATTTGGTGTTTTGTTTCATGATTTTATGAAAACTCCCTGATTTTAACAAAATACCTTTGATTTTATGTAAAATTCCCTAAAATTATGAAAATTACATAAAATTAGGGAGAGTGTCTTGGGACCCGCGCCCATGGCCGTCCGGCCATTCCTTGGCCTTTGCCGGTCCCACACTCACATTCCTTATTTTATCTTATTTTATTTTGTCTCTCCTTATGGGAGTTCCCTAATTTCGCCAAACTCTCTAGTTTCATGGAATTTCCTTTAAATCAGAGAAAAATACATAAAATCACATAAAACTGGGAAAAGCATGTGGGACCGCGTGTCAGCCGGCCAGCCATGCCTTAGCCGTGTCCGGTCCCATACCTTTTAATTCCTTGTTTTATTTATTTTCCCTCATCTCATGTATTTTTCCCAGTTTCAACAAAACCATGGATTTTGCATATTTTCTCCAAATGTTGCTCAAACGTGCACCCGAAAATATCAAAATTCTCATGACTGAAACACAGATGTTGTGATGACACGGGAACATCCCCTTGACCGATCAAGGGTGACCATGAGGCTTGCAAATAGCTGATCCCGCATGTTTTAATGATTTTAACCTAATTTGCTCAACTGCTCATATTAGGTTCAAACTCTTTCCAAACTATTGGGAGTTTGCTCAAATGACCAACCGCTGGTCCTACATGCATCAGGATCCAGTCTCATGACCTCTTGGTCGGTCCTTCACGTTTTCATAATACCAGGTTTTATTATTTGTCGCTCACACGAGCATTATTTCGATAAATGATTAAACCAGCATTTAATCATTATATCACCAACTGGTCCTTAAGAGACTTTGGTATTTTTGCTCATTCGAGCATCTGGGAGTTATATGGTGAACCCGTCGTCCCATGTAGCTGGTCCCATGTTGATTTTCAATAAATCATCATCTCGTTAAAATTAGGGTTTTGAATCCAGAGCTCCACAGAAACATGATTCTGAGCAGATTCAAACACTCTAATAATTTTATGTTGATTCCATGATCAACATTCTTATTTATTTTTCTCGACTCAGTAGTCAGTATTCAGTAAATTAAATTATTATTTTATTCGATCCTGCTACCAATAAATTCATCAAACGAGCAATATTTGCTCGAACCGGCAATATTCACTTAAATTAGCAATATTCGCTCAGACTAGCAATATTTGCTCAGATCAAAGAATATTGGTTCAACTATCAATATTAGACAATTCAGTAACACAGTTTGCTCATTTTAGGTTATAATGGTACCTCGTCTCAGCAAACATACATTTAATTCATGAGTTTCGGAACATTTGATAAAACGTGTTCAACTCAGTATTACATGGACTCATCGTCCCACGAAGTCAGCAACTGACTCCACAATCACGAGATTTCAATCGTGTCACAATGGGGGATATTAACTAGGGTTTTGGTCTGGCGGTCTATGGCACGTGTGTTCACCCACGATGAGAATGTGAGCAAGTTGTGCAATCAGTTGGAAGAATCAGCAAAGTAGTGGGTGGAAAATTAACCAAGTCTCTGCACGATGAGTAATTGGTTTAACATGATTTCCCACTTCCCCACTCTCTGATTTCAGCAAACTGTAACACTTCATGGGATCATGGTGTTTTCAACTCCGGCATTATAAAATGTCTCTGAATCCTGATTAAAACAACAACATTGAACAAGATTCGAACAATTCGAACATTCAAACAACATTCGCCTAAACGAGCAATTTCTCATCAAAGTTTATACAGACAATCTTTCGTCTACACGAACTCACATAAATCACTCTCAATCAGGAAAAATTCAATCATTCAGAGCATTCTCACGCTGAATTCACAACACACCTACTATCTCAGATCACCATTGATCTCACACATTTCTCATCTTCCCTCCTACAGATCAACCCATCCTCTCTTGTGACCGAATTGACTCTAGAATGGCCATTGTTCTTGGTTTAGGCCGGGGTCTTACATATTGATCTCTCGAACTAAAAGCACTCCCTTTTTGCAGTGTATCTGTGTGAGGTTCAACATTTTGCTCGGTTCAAGGAGTCTCCACACGGTCGGCTCTTCAATTCCGTAAAAACCAGCAAATCGTTTTTCCCCATCTACAGGTATGTAGAGACTAAAACTCATCTATCACTTAGAAAGTCTATTTATACTCTATCTCCTATACTGAGACAAAAGTCATATTACTATAGTTTTCGATTATGCACATTTGAGATTTCAAGATGAGTTTAACTCGCTTACATATTTTTCGAAATTTGTGTTGGGAAGCTTTCGCTTCAACCAAGTTCATCTTATATTCTTGGCGAAAGTCAAAAGATGATCATGTGAAAATCTTCGAGTAATATCTTACATGGTTTGTGTGATACAATCATTTGGTGTAAACTTAGAATATTTCGTTATGATTATTTCAATAACTTGAAAATTGCTTTGATGCTAATAGTGTTTGAAAATGGCTATTGTCATCCTCTAAGAATGTTTCAATGATTGAAATAGAGTTTAGAACACTTAACCAACATTGGATTATAAACATGTTGTGCACTCTTGTATATATGTGATCCATGTCCGGGAACCATAGTATGCATATGTGTACCTGTTGGTTTGAGAAGTCCGGGAACCTAAGTACGTGTACCCGTATGCATACTAGCGTAAGGTTAATGTCCGGAAAATTCTGTTAGGTTTGGAGGTATGCGTACCCATTCGCGTACTGGTGAAAACCAAACTTGGTCCGGCTAATTCAAGTATGTGTACCCATTTGCATACTTGAATGGTTAAAGTTCTAAAATCGGTTGTGACATGAACCAAACATTTATATAACAAGGAGTGGGTTCTTTTCAAACCGTGTCTATAATGTTCATGAATTGATTCGAGTGAATCAAACCGATTTTGGTTCAATTGTGTTCTTGTATACTTCTATGAGAATATAGCAATTTAACAACTCTTTAACTAGTTTCATTTGAGTCATTTGAACTAGTTATGGTTAAGATGAATAATGTTGATATGAGAGTGTTCATATAGCAAACCTCGGTTAACTACTGTTAATCTAACCTAGTGTACACGTTTAGGTACAGTTACTTAAACTTAAATGAGGGTACATTTAATTTGTGTATAACAAGCTAAGTTCGATCTATAGGTTGAAAGATATTAGCTTGTATCTAATCATGTTTTCATCTTACGGTGAATATTGATTGCTTTGTTACCAAGGTAACTTAGATTGCAAACCCTGATTTGAAAACTATATAAAGGAGAACTCTAGCAACTGGGAAACCTAATCTTAATACCTCCTGTGTGATACTAGTTATGACTAGAGTCGATTCTCCTTTAAGCTTAGGTTTTTTTACGAAACCTTGTAGGTTAACGACTTAAAGACTTCATTGGGATTGTGAAGCCAGACCCAAATATTTTCTCTGTAGTTGCGTGTTCTGATCTTACTTGTTCTATCGTGATTGAGTATTATCTTTGCTAAGATTTGCTCGAGATTTATCTCCGATAGGTAAGATTAAAAGTAGTCACAAACTTCTTTGTCTCATCGTTTACGATTCCACAATATCTTGAGATGATTGATAATACTAGGCTATTCTTCGGGAATATAAGTCTGGTTTATCAATTGGTTCTTGTGCACCTTGATTTATCAAAAAAAAAAGAAACAAAACTCGTAGGTATTTCTATGAGATACATATTTATTTATTCTAATATACTTTTCTATGTGAGGCAGATTTGTTTATCAAGTTTTCGACTTTGGGTCATAGAAACTCTTAGTTATGGGTGAGATCAGCTAAGGGAATCAAGTGCGTAGAATCCTGATGGGGTTCAGAGACGTAAGGAGTGAAACTATACCTTGATCAGTGTGAGATTGGTTAGGGCTCAACTACATTCCAGTCCTAAGTGCATTGGTAGTAGGCCAGTGTCTGTTGTGGCTTAATACAGTGTGGTGTTCAAATCTGGACTCGGTTCCGTGGTTTTTCTGCATTTGCGGTTTCCTCGTTAACAAAATTTCTGGTGTCTGAGTTATTTCTTTTCCGCATTATATTTTGTTATATAATAGAAATATCACAGGTTGTGCATTAAGATCAATTAATTAGATAATCCAACCTTTGGTTGTTGATATAAATTGATTGACACTTGAACATTGGTCTTTGGTACCATTCAAGTTATTTCTCTTATATTCAATCGGGCTCGCAAATTCCTATTTGCTGATTGCGGATTGAATTAAGAGATAGAGATATAAAACTCTTTGATATACTTTTCTACAGATTGAGTCTGATTGTCTAGTTGATTCTCTTGAAAGTATATTGGAGTTTGTCTATTCAGATTGCCGAACGAAATATTGGGTGTGGTTGTTGTACTCCGCTTTTTCAAAATTAATAGATTCACAAAAGCTATAAGAACAATAGAGAATGATAACTAAATAAAATATCTTTGATAAATCAAATAAGATAATAATGTTGAATGTGTATGAATTCTACAATGCTAAGCCTTCTTATATAGCCTTTACTATTTCCTAAAAGTAATATAACTAGAATAAGAAAATCATACTAAACTAGGAAACTAATAAGTTCTAGAATAGTTATAGAATAGGGAAATCATAAATTAGGAAATAATAGTAGAAATAGAATAAGGTTCGACTCTAATGTCAAACAGGGGTGACTTGGTCTAGATATTTTACAACACTCGTCAACATGGATTTATCTTCATTTCTGGCATATCTTTGTTCTTTCGTTCTTGGGATCCATGTATTGAACAGGAAATTGACAACATTAAAAATATTTTAATTTGAATGACAGTGAGGGAATTCCAATTCACTTTTTCAATCTTGAGAGGTTGAGTTATCTAGCTAGTGTAGTGGGTTGACCATTACTCCTTGATGGTTCTTCAACTGCGAGATCTAGAATGGCCTTTGCTTGCATTTGCATCGAGGTTAACCCCAAATATGAACTCAAAAGTACTATCCCGGTAACTACAGATAATAAAAATATATTAACTATTGATGTTTATTATGTATGAAAGCCCCCACAATGTACAAAGTGTTCAACCTTCTGTCATAATGAGTATAATTTCTCTGATAATGTGTCCGAAGTAGCTAAAGAATACTACTCATAAAGCTTCAGTTGTTGCAGAGAACAAGAATGATAGTAACAAAAATAAAGGTGTTGATCCTATCATGTTTGTGAATGCTGTCATGGAAGAAAGATGGGTTCTAGTGACTCATAAAAGGAAAAATATGAGGATGAGCAATGAGAATGACTTTATTTTCTTAACTGACCTTGTGAATGCTAAGATGGTTGTTACTGATCCTTATATCCCCTCATAGATTTAGTGATTCATATACAAACATTTATATCGAGAATATTAGCATGAAGACAGTCAACAACTCATTATCTTTTCTTATTGAAGATATAGAAACTGACGAAGAGTTGTTTTTAGATAACTTAGTTGACACTCATATGAAGGAGACCAGTTACATTTATATATTGTTTGTTTCTCAAAAGTCCAATATAGGGGTTAGGTCTATTATAGATAAATTTGGGTCGAATGCTAAAGGTAACGTGGGAAAAAAATAGCCAACCTCTCATGGATGTTAGAAGTATTGACCTTAAGAAAGTAGGTTAGGTTTGGAAGTCTAATCCAAGACTTTCTAATGATATTTAATATAGGTTGGTGGAATGTCAGAGGGCTCAATGACCCTCTGAAGCAGGTGGAGTTAAGGAACTTCATCAATTATAATAACATTAAACTTTATGGAGTAATTGAAACTAGAGTTCATGAGCACAACAAATATAGAATCAAGTCTAATACCAATCCTTTTTTGTCAATGTTGGTTAATTATGCTTATCATGATTTGGAAAGAATATAACTCTTGTGGTATAGCAGTATGGTGCAAGTTAATCATCTTAGTAACATTGATCAGTATACTAGTTGTTGATGAAAAAAATGACTTGCTGGTTTTTGAGGTAAAATGAAGACTTGTGCAGTATGTGGATCCTCAATTAAGCAATTTTCCTAAACCTTTAACAGATGCACTATAAATTTCTTTGAGTTTGAGAGATCAATCGGTATGGCTCCGGCCTAAACCAAGATAATGACCGTTCCAGAGTCAATTCGTCCACAAAGAGGGATGAGGTCGATGGTGAGTTATCCGTGTTGGAAAGTTTTACAAGTTTGAAAATAAAAGATTTTTGTAAATTGGACTTCGGTGAGTTCTGATCAGATTGATTGAATTCTGTTCAGTTCCGTTGAGGTAAGTTTACTTAAGTTATCAAGTCATATATAGGTTGATGAATGGGGAGGTGGAAAATCGTGGTTTTACCAGTTCCATATTGCGTGTGGGAGACTTAGTTGATTGTCCATCCACTACTTCACTTGCTCATTCAACTTCTAGCATAACTTACTCACATTTCTCATCGTGGATATACTATTACATCGCATGTGTTGTAGGCCGCCAGACCAAAATCCTAATGAATATCCCCCCATGTGACATGATTGATGTCTCATGTATGCGAATATTCAAGGCATACGTGTATTTAGTTGGTCAATTGTTAACTTGGTTAGACCATGAATCTTAACCTTGATGAGTCAATCATAATTCTCTAATATGATATGCTCATGACTAATCGTTATGATGAATTGAGCCTAAGGTGTCTGCTGGGAAAACAATAATGCATAGACGTCGAGTCTGATGAATTGTGACATATCATGGTGCCAGCTGAGGCAGCAATAACACTCGGATGTTTTGCATTGATGAACATCGTTCTGATGAGATTGCTGGATCATGACCTATTCAGATATATCAAGTATTTGATAGAAAATCAGATATTGCTAAATTATTGTAAAACACTCATTCTTGATCCACCATGTCATGAATTGTCGAATGACAAAGTAGGAATTAGAGTATTGGTAACTATTGGATGATCGATGGACGTTCAATGAAATATTGGATCATCCAATGAAATATTACTTCTTGGATAGTCGAGCAACAAAAATATTGGTAGCAGGATCGAACATTAGATATTAATTAAAATATTGATAACGAGATCAATATGAACATGATTGATGCTCAGACTTTATCAGAATTATCATAAGTCTGAAACCCTAATTTTAGGATGTCCTGGATCCAAGAGATGGAGGACTGTCCAATATGGGTAGGGAGACCGACCAACCAATGGGTATGAAGACCGGTCATTAGTGGTGGAGAGACCGGATAGGTGGTGTATGGAGGATTGTCTAACTAAAAGGACTCATCGTGGATTACACAAAACATAAAGGATTATAGAAAATGTGGAGGATTATCCAAAATTAGATTAAGGAATGGTGGGAACGGCCGTCCATGGTGGCCAAGTGGATCGGCCAAGTCCGACCATGGTGTTTCACGGGCCACCATGTCAACGACTGTCCATTCCTAAGAATTTTGGTATTTTTCGTTAGACGTTTGTGCAATATTTTGTATTTTGAGAAGAGTTTGATCTTGGCTGAAACTCTAAATTATTTTCTTGAATCAGCAAGTAGTGTTTTTGCTCTAGCGTCCAATATTTTTGACTATTAAAATAATGATATTTAAATATTTATTGGTTAAAAAGACCTAATAGTTGTGGGACCATTTTATTTGTAGGTTCTTTTTGGAGAATTGAGCAGTATTTGACAAGATATAGAGAACCGAGGGTTTGCTCGAATGAGGGAGTCAAGAAGTATGGAGTAACATAACAATAACAAAGAATACAAAACAAAGCTTGGCTAAGTTAGGCAAGATAAAGAGTGATCGAGATTCGTCTAGGAGGGAGATAAATCTACGGTAGTTGTTTGTTCAACTTAAATATTATAAGTGCTTTATTAATTAGTGTTTCACTAATTTCTCAAAATAAATGATATATTAATTTTTCTCATTACAAAGTATTTTATTAATTAGTGTTTCAGTAATTGCTCATAATAAATGATTATTAATGTTTTAATTATAAATGTTCCCTTAATTAATTAAATAAGTATTTATACCCATTGATAAATAATAATTTTGATAAAAATAAAAATAATATTCTTGATGGTTGAAAACGATTTGCTAGTTTTTTAGGAAAGTAAAGAGACGACCGTGCGGGCGGGGACTCCTCGACCGAGCAAATTGCTAAACCTTTTTCAAACAGATGTACTACACGAGAGTGCTTTGAGTTCGAGAGATCAATCTATAAGACTCCGGCCTAAACCAATACAATGGCCGTTCCAGAGTCAATTCGATCACAAAGAGGGATGAGGGTCGATCTGTAGGAGGAAAGTTGAGAAGTGTGTGTGATATCAATGATGATCAAGGATTATGGATTTGTTGGGAGATTTCTGCAAGTGAACTGTTGATTTCGAGTAAGTTCTGATTGATAGATTAAATTCTGCTCTGTTGAGAGTTCTTGTTCATATGAGAATTCTTGGTTAGACGAGCATTCTTGGTTGTTTAATCCTGGATCCAGAGACTTATTTGTATTACAAGAATAGTAGACACATTGATCCCAGTAAGTGTTGTTAGAGCATTACTCGGTCGAACTCACATGCATTTCTATCTCAAGCATGTTTTTCAATGTTAGTGATCAAAACTATAAAGTCTTGATTTCTAGTCTACTATAGCTAAGGTCTAGGACTAGGATAGAAAGTGTATTTGATCTCAAGAACTCCATGGCAATCATCATACAAGACGAAGGACTACTCAAGGAACCAGTGGATCTTCATCGACTAAAAGGTATGTGGAGACTTGAACTTATTTATCACTCAAAAGTCTATCTACTCCATCTCCTATCTTGAGACAAAAGTCATTTTACTATATATACTAAGAATATACACATATGACATTTCGAGTTGAGTATATCTCGCTTATATATTTCTCGAAATGTGTGTTGGTAAATCTTTCACTTTAGCCAAGTTCATCTTTGCCTAGTGACGAAAGTCATGTTATGTTTCAATCACTTTGGAAATTGCTCTGACAAAAACTTGTTTGTGAATAACAACTATATGACGTCCTCTGAGAATGTTTCAATGATTGAAATGAGAGTTTAGACAATATAACCACCGGGAGATATAAACATTATTGTGGTAACACATATATGTATAAGTCCTTAACACTTGAACCGAAGTTTGTGAACTTTGTTAATCAAGTGAAAACCGGAACTTGAGCAGTCAATCCAGTCCGCGAACGTGCGTAGTTCTCGAACCTGAGAATATATGCTGGGGTTGTAGCTCGGTTTCAGTCCGCGAACTGACGGAAGTTCTCGAACCTGAGAATTTCTACTAGAGTTTGTGAACTCCAACCGGTTACTTGAGTCCGCGAACCCAGTCCGCGAACTTGAGTGGTTATGTCTAAAAATGATGTTCGTGAACTTTTCTAAATTATCTAAGGAATGCTATTGCAAACCATGGATTTATAGTTCATGAATTGATTCGAGTGAATCACATTATTTTTGCTTCAATTGTGTCTTGTGTAGTACATAAGATCTCATAGCAATTGAACAACTTTCTAACTAGGTCATTTGAGTCATTTGGACTAGTTATGGTGAAGAAGAATATGGTTGATATGAAAGTTATCATTTGGATAACTATTTGGTTGACTAATTTTGAACCAACTATTGTACACGTTTGGGTACGGTTACACAAACCCAAAATCGTCAAGTACATGTATGTATGGCAAGCTAAGTTTTCGATCCAACGGTTGAGAGATATTAGCTTGTATCTAATAAGGTTTTCATCTAACAGTGAATATTGAATGCTTTGTTACTAAGCTAACATTGATTGCAAACCCTGATTTGTAAGACTATATAAGGGAGAAATCTAGCAACTGGGAAACCTAATCCCCACACATTCTGTGTGATACTAGTTTGCTAAGCTTGAGTCGATTCTCTTTTAACATTTGGTTTTCTTCTTTTAAAACCAGGTTAACGACTTAAAGACTTCATTGGGATTGTGAAGTGATAGGTATCTAAAACACCTTTATATTTATCTATTGTTTATGCTTTCTCTGCTTGTTTTCTTGTAAATTATGTATCTTATGTTTGCTTTTGAGTTTTATAGGTACTTTGGAGTCATCTGGAACAAAATAAGAAGAAACATCGCTTAAAAGGGCAAAAAGATGCAACTGCTGTTGGAGACTAATTATTTCTCATTATTTGCTTTTCCTTCTTCATCTCTGTCTGAAAAGTTTATGTCAGCTTTAGTGATGCAAATTTCTGTCTGAAAAGCACGACAACTTTAGTGATGACTCTCATTGAGGAGAAGAGGTGGATATGAGAATTAAGAGACGGCTATTGTTGGGCGAAAGCATTCATTTGGAGCAAGGACCTCGAAAGAGTTCAACCGCGAGTGTTATGTGGAGTTAAGACAACAAAAGGGCTGGCATTTGACTGGCCCATATCCTATTCATAGGTGCCTAGAGTCATTTTGGTCACCCCCTATCTACTTCACCAAAGTGGATATATCCACTCATATTCCTACAGAAACCTAAAAATCAAATTCAGTTCCCAATCATTGGTCTATCTTTATTTCATGGAGAGGCAGCACCATTAAGATGCAGAGAAGGAATTCAGGATTCACAAAGAGATGGAGATTTGAGAAGATTTCGTTGTTGCTATTGGTCTAAAGAAGAACAGATCCCATCTTGGATCGATTCTGGATTCTTGACTAAAGAATCAGGCAAAAAGAGAAGAGATCGACGTAATTTGATTAATTTGGGAAGCAATTGAAGATGGTAATGGATGAAGGAGATGGGTCTGTTCGATGCAACGGGTTCATTTCAGTTTTATTGTACAGGGAAGAATTGATAAGATTTGTATGGATGGCAGAGAGAACTGGTGGCGGAAGTGAATGGTGTTAGCAGGTTGCAGCAGAAAGGGGCTCAATGGTTCATGGTTCAGTGGCTGCGCGCGAGGGTTGTCTGGTATTGTCTTGGACATGATTTAGAAGTAAACATGGTAAGCTAACTTGGGTGCCAGTTTGTCTTGATTTTGAATATGGACTGAGCCATGAAAACAGGTTAAGAACATGACTTTTTGCCAAGAGTTTTGGGAGTTGAATGGCCGAGACTGAGATGGAGTTACTGATATTGGAGATGCAGTTATCAGTGCTAGTGATGTGGTGGTATGAACCTGAGGTTGCAGGATATGGCACTGATGGCATTGGAGCTGTGGTGTTAAAGATTGTGAAACTGGAATGGCATAGCAACACTTCAGCTGGTGCATTTGGCCAATGGTTGACCAATGAATGTGAAACTCATATAAGTTTGTGAAGCTACATCCAACGGATTGAAGTGGCGTTTGAAGCAGCTAGAACTTAAGAAGATTGCAAGGCGAGCTGCAACAGGGCAGTGCATGGAGATAGTTACAAAACATATTATGGGTTTGCTATTGTCGGAGGTTAACAGGGCTGAGGGATTACGTGTAGTAACGTGTAGTGAGTGACAGTTGGTTGCTATTCGAGCATCAGCAGTGATCGATACTGACGAGAAGCAATGAAGGATGGACTAGCAATTGCAAGTGCTGTGGCAGAGATGGACATACTCTGTTGTTCATGGAATTTAAATGGAGTTTTAGGCAACACATAGAATATGTAGGTGATAGTGTTGTGCCATGGTTCAATGGCAGTTTAATACATGTTTGTTTCTATAAAATGTATTCAGATTTGTAGGACTCAGGACATGGAGTAGATGCTGGCTAAGAAGAGATGTTGTTGCAATAATGAAGGTGTCGCAGGCAGGAGTTGAAGTATTGCAGCTGAGATCAAGGAGGAGATGCTGCAATGGTCAGTTGTTGATGGTGATATGCAGGAAGTGATGAGTTTAAGATGTAGTTGATGCTGTAGTGTTGAATTGCAGCTACAGTTTTGGAGGTATTCGAGTAGCAGCTGGAGTAAGCGGTAGAATGGAAAATCAAGAACAACCAGAAGTGAATGCTGTTAACAGTGTAGCTGAGAAGAGGGTGAGTTGCAGTTGCAGTTCATGAATGGAACTGGTAGGTTGCAGTGGGAAGTACTGGCCTACGACAAACAAGGGAATGCTGGTAATGAGTTGTGCAGGTTCGCAAGTCTGATGAATTGGTGGTTTAGATAGAAGTTGGTTTAGCTGCTGCAATGAAGTGGAGGTGATGTAGTCGTTTGTAGCTGCGAAATGAATCAGGTACAGGGAAGTGGTTGAATTGAATTATCAAGAAGATACATCATGTTGGTACTGCTGTTCCAAGATGGTGTTTGATCTGTTGCGGCTGAAATATCTGAGTTGACTGTGTAGCATGAATGATAGATGTGTTTGGGTACAATGGGTTGCAGGCATGATGTGCAATGTATGTGTGCAAGGGAGGCAGTGTAATGGGAGCTGGAATTGAGGCTGTGAAGACCAATGATGTTGCAATCCTGACTCAGTCTTAACTCGGCCTGACCGAGTTGAAACGGTTGACATGTCACCTGATCTCCGGTGCCGGATTCCGGCCAAATTCCGGCTAAAATCCCAGTTTTCCGGTGATACTTTTTTTTAGCAGAATTCTTACACGTGTTTCTCACTTATGGGCTTGGTGGACACATTGGATATGGGCTTTTGAGACTTAACCTAGTTTTGGAAGGAGAAAAAGGCTACAAAAAGGTAAACTTCTACAACTTTCATATCACGTATTCTTCTTAGAGTTTTGGAGAGAGCCGCACTAGGGTTTGCTTCCATTTTTATATTCATCTTCTTAACTTTATTTTAATTATTATTTGATGATGAACTCCATATTTATGAGTAACTAAAACTCTCTTTGATTAAGGGCAATTTCAAAGCCCGAAATATGAACCTATGATTGATATGAAATAACTTGTTCTCTTGCATTTATTTATGTTATTGATTGATTTCTACCATGCTAATATTGTTTATGGATTATTTGTTAAGGGTTTAAGTTCGAAATTGAATAATTAATTCTTAATCTTATTTCTAGTTTAGATTTTCTTCGACCCGTAATTGTCTAGAAATATAAACATAAGTAGCAATATATGGGTATTGATGATGGGACTTTGTTAAGTATCTATATGTAGAAATCAACACTAGTAGGTGATTCATGCTTTTGAGTTCATCACTAGGAGCAACCTTATCTCACAAAACTTAGAGCACTTGTTTAAGTCACACCTAGTAAGCGTACCTCTAGGAAACTTGGCAAGTAGAAACCGGTAGTCAAGCGCTTCCGTATCCGGTGAGCTTAGGAGATAGTAACGGAATAGTTTAGCGTACTAATTATTCTAGGGTTGTTAGTAACGAGATGATGCAAAGAACTTGGCTATATATCAATTTGGTTTGTATTCCGTGGTCTAGAATGAACCTTTAATCAATTACATCTCATATTTGAATACAATTTACAAATTTCAGAATTTCTACAACAAAATCATCTTTGCTAAGAGTATTTGCATAACAACTTAAGCTTCATACCTCCCTTGGGACGATCCTGCTTACATTATACTACTTGCTAGTGTAAAGAGAAGTAGAGAAATTTATTAAATATTATTTTTGCGAGTTCGACACCTCGTCAAAATTGGTGCCGTTGCCGGGGAGGCAGTGGCAAGTTTAGTTGTTATTTTTATTCTTAGTTGTTACTTTTGCTTTTATTTTCAATTTCAGTTTACTTATTCAATCTCTTAGAATCTGATTTTCAGGTACTATTTCTTTGGTGAATGCGTGGAGAGGGCATACCAAGTCCTATTGGTATACGTCTTCGTTCGGGCACTTTACTTAAAGATTTCATTCGAGCAGTGAATACTCCACTTCCTCCTAGTTCCACACCAAGTGAATTCTCGGACTCGGAAAAAGAGGAAAAAAACACAATGGAAGGTCGACCACCTGCTCCGAGAACACTCAAGGATCTCACTTCTCCAAACCTTATCCAGCAGCCTTTATGTATTCAGCTGAATGGAACCATTGAGTTGAAGCCGCAATTTATTCACTTGCTGCCCAAATTCAGAGGTTTAGTGGGAGAGGATCCTAATCATCACTTGAAACAATTCCATCATGTTGTGACTACTATGAAGCAAGCAACTGCAGATGCCGATATGGCAATGATGACAACTTTTCCTTTCTCCCCTATAGATGCTGCAGGAGAATGGTTCTTTTGCTTACCTGCTGGAAGCATAACCACATGGAATGGAATGAAGAAATTGTTCCTTGAGAAGTATTTTCCAGCATCAAAAGCAGCCGTGATTCGCAAGGAGATTTGTGGTATTAGGCAAATATCGGGAGAGACTCTCTATGAGTATTGGGAGCGCTACAAGAGGCTTTTAGCAAGCTGTCCACACCACCAAATCAACGATCAACTTGTGATTCAATATTTCTATGAGGGGTTGCTTTCCAATGAGAGACATTTGATCGATGCCGCAAGTGGTGGTGCACTTACCAACAAAACCATTGTTGAAGCTACAAGTTTGTTGGAGAATATGGCTGCAAACACGCAACAATTCTTCACTAGAGATGAATCAATGGCAAGGAAGGTGAATGAAGTTGGCAATTCTCCACACATGGAACAAAGGATGGGTAACATGGAGAGGATGATTCAACAAATTGCATATTCCGTCATACCATCATCACACACCGAAGATGTTGAGCAAGCAAGTGCTATGTACCAAAATCATCAAAGGCCGAGGTATGATCCGTACTCTAGCACATACAATCCGGGTTGGCGTGATCATCCTAATTTCAGCTACGCCAACAAGCAAGCTGCAGTAAATCCTACTTTCAATCAACAAGGAGGATACCAATTCATGCCAAGACCACAACAACAAATTCAAGGTACAAGTGTGGATGACAAGTTTACTCTTATGATGCAAAGTATGTAAGATATTACAAAGACAGTGCAAGGGTTCAATCAATTCCATCAGAAATCCGAGATGGCTATGAGAGATGTGCAAAACCAAGTTAGTCAATTGTCTAATGATATGAACCACCTCAAGGCACAAGGATCTGGAAAACTCCCTTCGCAATCACTGAATCATAAAGAGAATGCCAATGCTATTGAGCTTCAAAGTGGGAAGCAAGTAGAGAAACTAGAAACATCACCGGTGTCCCATGAACCTGATTTGGAGAAATAAGAGGGTGAAACAGCCCCTAAAAAGGATGATCCGGTAATAAATTCTAACTCTAAAACTCGTGTTTCTACTTATGTTACTCGTCCTCCTTTTCCTAGCAGGTTTGCAAAGTCGAACAAGGAGACATTATACCAAGAGCTTTTGGAAATATTTAAGAAGATTGAAGTAAACATTCCACTCATTGAGGCGATAAGGCAGGTTCCGCAGTGGGCAAAGTTCTTAAAGGAATTATGCACTAACAAGCATAAATTGATCGGTAATGAGGTAATGAGTGTGGGGGAAAAATGCTTTGGCATATCTTCAAAAGAAACTCCCACCTAAGTTGAAAGATCCCGGTAGTTTCACCATACCATGTACTATTGGTAAAATCAGGTTTGAACGTGCTTTGCTAGATTTAGGAGCATCCATTAATGTTATGCCTGCCTCCGTTTATGAATCATTGAAACTTGGTCCTCTTAAAGATACCGGTATTGTTATACAACTTGCTGATAGGTCTAATACTTACCCGAAAGGGGTTATTGAAGATGTTTTGGTGCAGGTTAATCAACTCATATTTCCGGCAGATTTCTATGTTCTTGACATGATGGATGGAAATTCACCATCAACTACCCCCTTTCTGTTGGGTAGACCATTCATGAGAACCGCTAGAACGTAAATTGATGTCTTCAAGGGCGCTTTAACTATGGAATTTGATGATGAGATCATAAGTTTCAATATCTTTGAGGCTATGAGATATCCTAGTGATGTGCATTCATGTTTTTCTATTGATATTATTGATTCTCTATCTCAACAGATGTTTAAATTAAATGGTAATGATGCTTTAGAAAACACCATAGTGGAAGGTTTAGGTTATGGAAAATACAAAGACCTTGAAAGTGAATTGTCTATTTGTGATGAGCTTAAAGAGGTTGTTTTATCTCTTAACTCGTTACAAGAAGTTCCACAAAAGTATAATGCGTCTTATGTTTCTTTGCCGCTTACTAATGAGAAACTTTTATCGTCAATTGTGCAGGCACCTATTCTTGAGTTGAAACCTCTTTCGGATCACCTTAAATACGTATATTTAGGTGACAAGGAAGAGTTACCAGTGATCATTGCCAACAACCTTACCAAGGTGCAAGAGGAGAAGATTGTTCGAGTGCTAAGAGAGCACAAGTCTTCTATTGGATAGACCATTGCCGATATCAAAGGAATCAGTCCTTCCACATGTATGCACCGAATACATCTTGAGGAGGGGCAAAACCAACAAGAGAAGCTCAACGTCGCTTGAACCCTCCAATGATGGAAGTAGTCAAGAAAGAAATCCTGAAGTTGTTGGATGCCGGGATTATCTATCCCATATCCGATAGCAAATGGGTGAGCCCGATTCAAGTCGTTCCAAAGAAGTCCGGAATCACGGTGGTGAAAAACGAAGATAATGACTTGGTTCCAACTAGAATCCAGACCGGTTGGAGAGTTTGCATTGACTACCGAAAGCTCAATTCTACCACTCGAAAGGACCATTTTCCTTTACCATTCATTTATCAAATGCTTGAAAGGTTGGCTAGACATGCTTACTATTGCTTTCTTGATGGTTTTTCAGGTTATAATCAGATTTTAATAGCTCCGGAAGACCAATAAAAGACGACGTTCACCTGTCCTTTTGGCACTTTTGCGTATAGACGTATGCCATTTGGCTTGTGCAATGCTCCAGCCACTTTCCAACGTTGTATGGTAAGCATATTTTCAGATTATGTAGAAAGCATCATAGAAGTGTTTATGGATGATTTTAGTGTGTATGGTGATTCTTTTGACAAGTCTTAGATAACCTTGCACTTATTCTTAAACGATGCGTTGAAACTAATCTTGTGCTTAATTGGGAAAAGTGTCACTTTATGGTGAATCATGGGATTGTGCTAGGCCATGTTGTATCCTCTAAGGGGTTAGAAGTTGACAAGGCTAAGATAGATTTGATTCGGAACTTACAATACCCCACAACTGTAAGGGAGGTTCGCTCTTTCCTTGGTCATGCAGGTTTTTATAGGAGATTCATCAAGGATTTCTCCAAGATTGCAATGCCCCTGTGTAGATTTTTGCAGAAAGATGTGGAATTTAATTGTGACAAGGAATGCAAGGAAGATTTTTACACCTTGAAAGAGTTGTTGACTACCGCACCAATCATCAAACCACTGGACTGGAGCAAGCCATTTGAGTTTATGTGCGATGCAAGTGATTATGCCGTTGGAGCCGTGTTGGGACAACGAGATGGTAAAGTTCCATATGCCATTTATTATGCTTCTAGAACTCTCAACGGAGCACAAATCAACTACTCCACTACTGAAAAGGAGCTTTTGGCCATAGTGTTTGCACTCGAGAAGTTTAGATCTTATTTAGTGGGTACAAAGGTGGTTGTTTTCTCCGACCATGCTGTACTTCGATACTTGATAACAAAGAAGGATGCTAAGCCGAGGCTCATAAGGTGGATACTCCTTCTTCAAGAGTTCAACATGCAAATAAAGGACAAGAAGGGAAGTGAGAATACCGTAGCGGATCATCTAAGCAGATTAGTTGTGTCCGAGGAAGAGATTCCTTTGCATGATAGCTTCCCAGATGAGCAACTATTTGCGGTTGGAGGCACAACTCCATGGTACGCTGATATTGTTAACTTCTTGGTGACGGGACAAGTACCTAGTTCCATGTCTACATTCCGAAAACACAAGCTCAAGAAGATTGCCAAACAATATATACGAGATGAACCTTATTTGTGGAAGCATTTCTCTGATCAAATGATCCGCAGGTGCGTACTTGAATCCGGGTTCCAATCAATTCTGAATTTTTGTCACTCATATGCTTGTGGTGGCCATTTCGGAGCCAAGAGGACAGCCCTCAAGGTTCTCGAAAGTGGTTTTTATTGGCCTACATTGTTTAAGGATGCATATTTATTTTTCAAGGCTTGTGATAGGTGTCAAAGGACAGGCAACCTTGGTGCTAGAAACCAAATACCGCAAACACCAATTCTCGCTGTTGAAATTTTTGATGTTTGGGGTATATATTTTATGGGGACTTTTGTGAATTCCAATGGGAAATTTTATATACTTCTAGCTGTAGATTATGTTTCTAAATGGGTGGAAGCTAAAGCCACTCCTACCAATGATTCTCATGTTGTTTGTGAGTTTGTGAAGGAACATATCTTTTCTAGGTTTGGAACACCTCGAGTGGTGATTAGTAATGGAGGTTCACACTTCAAGAGATCCTTTCACGCTCTTCTAAAGAAGTATAACATTTCTCATAAAGTTGGCACACCGTATCACCCACAAACGAGTGGAAAGGCTAAAATTTTCAACCGGGAGATTAAGTCCATCTTAGAGAAGACGGCGAATGTTACAAGTAAGGATTGAAGTTATAGACTCAATGACACTTTGTGGGCGTATATGACAGCTTATAATACACCTATCAGTATGTCTCCTTTTAGGCTTGTCTATGGCAAACCTTGCCATCTTCCCGTCGAACTTGAACACAAAGCTTATTGGGCTATCAAGGTATGTAATATAGAATTAGATGCAGCTGGTGAACATAGGAAACCTCAACTCAATGAGTTAGAAGAGATACGAAATGATGCATATGAAAGTTCACGCATTTATAAAGAAAATACCAAAGCTTTCCATGATAAGATGATTTCCCGAAAGAGTTTTGAAGTAGGGCAGAAATTTATTTTATTCCTTTCTCGTCTTAAATTGTTTCCGGGTAAACTTAGGTCCAGATGGGTTGGACCATTTGTTGTTACTAATGTGTTTTCGCATGGTGCAGTTGAAATTATTAGTCCCAAAACAGGGTTGGTTTCCAAGGTCAACGTCCATCGTTTGAAACCATACTACGAGCAGTTTGTGACGGAGAATCAGGATATGATCACATTGAGTGATCCACTCCCTATGGAGGAGTAATTGGAGCTGAAAGTCGGGCTGACGACGTTAAACCAAGCGCTAAGTGGGAGGCAACCCACCGGTTTTGTATCTTTACCTTTATCTTTTTATTTTTAAGCATTTTATTTTTATTTTCTCTTGTCTTTGCATATCATTTGCGGAATTTCCCACCTTGAACTTTCTTTGGACGATTCAATTTTACATTGAGGACAATGTAAATTTTAAGTGTGGGGGAGCATTTATATGTTTGTATAGTTTGTTTTAGTTTGTTTTATGCCTTTAAAAAAAAATAGAAAAAAAAAATGCCTTTTGAACTCCGATATCTAGAAACTTGTGCCTTTAGGATGACACTACCAATATTAGTGGATGGAACCATTGTGATTGCAGGAGCTGAGGAACCAATTAACTAAAGGGACGAACATAGCTCAGAAATCACAAATAACATGATAGTCATTACCATATCTCGGAATATCACCATATCACATTCTATTTTTATTTTTCCATATTTATCTATTGTTCTCTAAGTTCTTTGGTGGGTCACTAAACATCGACTTGTTATTAATTCTAGGATAAAATAGAGTGATTGAGTTGCTTAGAAAAAAAAAGAAGAAAAAAAAGAGACCGACCAATTAGACCAAACGGAATAAAAAGGACACTTGGATAGCAGTATGTGTGAAACGTTGTCCCTGTCTCCGTCGCCTAAACAAGCGTGGAATGCAGGATCCAAGGAAACTATCACATACTTGCTGACAAGAAGCATGCGCTTTGATCCAAAAGATCTAATCATGTTGTCTAAAAAAAAAGTGAAAAAGAAAAGAAAAATATTATTATTGTTGAATAAAGTCAATCCTGGTTCCCTTGTATATGCCAGTTGAGTTGATGTTGAAATAAGATTGTTGACCACTAGTTCCCTTGTATATGCCAGTGTGTTGACACTAGAATTCATACCAGTAGATCAATCCAATAGGATGCATAGGTTCATCTTGACGGTGACCTTTAGACAGATATGGGAAACACCGATCACTTGTGAACATTCACCAACATCTACATCTCTATCCATCTTATTAATCTTTTCATTGTGATTGTGGTTTGTTCGACTATCTAATTAGAGCTTTATTTACTTATATATAAATTGAATTTGCTCAAGGTACCTCCTCCTGTAGTCATTTTTGGATTCGTTCATTGATTTGTCACAAATAGACGGAGTTGGAAATATAGGTTTTGTAGGCAGACCTCTTGTAAACCTTCACGAGACTAAAACTCATCCACTAGGGACACCTGGGGGTTTGAAGCCTGTTATTCATGCTAAGAGTAACCGTAGCCTCGACGAGACGGAGTTGTATGTATGTTTTAGAATTATTTTGTTTAATTTGCTCGAGGACTAGCAAAGTCTAAGTGTGGGGGAATTTGATAGGTGTCTAAAACACCTTTATATTTATCTATTGTTTATGCTTTCTCTGCTAGTTTTCTTGTAAATTATGTATCGTATGTTTGCTTTTGAGTTTTACAGGTACTTTGGAGTCATTTGAAACAAAAAAAGAAGAAACGTCGCTTAAAAGGGAAAAAATATGCAACTGATGTTGGAGACTAATTATTTCTCATTATTTGCTTTTCATTCTTCATCTCTGTCTGAAAAGTTTATGTCGGATTTAGTGATGCAAATTTCTGTCTGAAAAGAACGACAACTTTAGTGATGACTCTCATTGAGGAGAAGAGGTGTATATGAGAAGTAAGAGACGGCTATTGTTGGGCGAAAGCATTCATTTGGAGCAAGGAGGGCGAAAGCGTTCAACCGCGAGTGTTATGTGGAGTTAAGTCAACAAAAGGGCTGGCATTTGGCTGGCCCCTATCCTATTCATGGGTGCCTAGAGTCATTCTGGTCACCCCCTATCTACTTCACCAAAGTGGCTATATCCACTCACATTCCTACAGAAACCTAAAAATCAAATTCAGTTCCCAATCATTGGTCTATCTTTCTTTCATGGAGAGGCGGCACCATTAAGATGCAGAGAAGGAATTCAGGATTCACAAAGAGATGGAGATTTGAGAAGATTTCGTTTTTGCTGTTGGTCTAAAGAAGAACATATCCTATCTTGGATCGATTCTAGGTTCTTGACTAAAGAATCAGGAAAAAGGAGAAAAGATCGACGTAATTTGATTAATTTAGGAAGCAATTGAAGATGGTAATGGATGCAGGAGATGGGTTTGTTCGATGCAACGGGTTCAGTTCAGTTTCATTGTACAGGGAAGAATTGATAAGATTTGTACGGATGGCAGAGAGAACTGGTGGCAGAAGTGAATGATGTTAGCAGGTTGCAGCAGAAAAGGGCTCAATGGTTCATGGTTCAGTGGCTGTGCACGAGGGTTGTATGGCATTGGCTTGGACATGATTTAGAAGTCAACAAGGTAAGCTAACTTGGGTACTAGTTTGTCTTGATTTTGAATATGGACTGATCCATGAAAACAGGTTAAGAACATGACTTTTTGCCAAGAGTTTTGGGAGTTGAATGGACGAGCCTGAGATGAAGTTACTGAGATTGGAGCTGCAGTTATCAGTGCTAGTGATGTGGTGGTATGAACCTGAGGTTGCAGGCTATCGCACTGATGGTATTGGAGATGTGGTGTTAAAGATTGTGAAACTGGAATGGCATAGCAACACTGCAGCTGGTGCAGTTGGCCAATGGTTGACCAATGAATGTGAAACTCATATAAGTTTTTGAATCTATAGCCAATGGATTGAAGTGGCGTTTGAAGCAGCTGGAACTTAAGAAGATTGCAAGGCGAGCTGCAACAGGGCAGTGCATGGAGATGGCTACAAAACATATTATGGGTTTGTTGTTGTCGGAGGTTAACATGGCTGAGGTATTACATGCAGTAACGTGTAGTGAGTGACAATTGGTTGCTGTTCGAGCATCGGCAGTGATCGAGACTGACGAGAAGCAACCAAGGATGGACTGGAAATTGCAAGTGCTGTGGCAGAGATGGATAGACTCTGTTGTTCATGGATTGTGAATGGAGTTTTAGGCAACACAGAGAAGCTGTAGGTGATGGTGCTGTGCTATAGTTGAATGGAAGTTTAATACATGTTTGCTGCTATAAAATGTATTCAGATTTGGAGGACTCAGGACATGGAGTAGATGCTGTCCAAGAAGAGATGTTGTTGCAATAATGAAGGTGTCACAGATAGGAGTTGAAGAATTGCAGTTGAGATCAAGGAGGAGATGATGCAATGGTCAGTTGTTGATGGTGATATGCAGGAAGTGATGAGTTTAAGATGCAGTTGATACTACTATGTTGAATTGCAGCTGCAGTTTTGGAGGTATTCGAGTAGTAGCTGGAGTAAGCGGTAGAATGAAAAAGCAAGAACAACAAGAAGTGGATGTTGTTAACAGTGTAGCTGAGAAGAGGGTGAGTTGCAGTTGCAGTTCATGAGTGGAACTGAAAGGTTGCAGTGGGAAGTACTAGCCTACGAAAAACAAAGGAATGCTGGTAATGAGTTCTGCAGGTTCGCAAGTCTGATGAATTGGTGGTTTAGATAGAAGTTGGTTTAGCTTCTGCAATAAAGTGGAGGTGATGTAATTGTTTGTAGTTGTGAAATGAATCAGGTGCAGGGAAGTGGTTGAATTGAATTATCAAGAAGATACATCATGTTGGTACTGCTGTTCCAAGATGGTGTTTGATCTGCTGCGGCTGAAATAGCTGAGTTGACTGTGTAGCATGAATGATAGATGTGTTTGGGTACAATGGGTTGCAGGCATGATGTGCAATGTATGTGTGCAAGGGAGGCAGTGTAATGGGAGATGGAATTGAGGCTGTGAAGCCCAATGATGTTGCAATCCTGACTCAGTCTTAACTCGTCCTGACCGAGTTGAAACGGTTGACATGTCACCTGAGCTCCGGTGCCGGATTCCGGCTAAAATCCCAGTTTTCCGGTGATACTTTTTTTTAGCAGAATTCTTACACGGGTTTCTCACTTATGGGCTTGGTGGACACATTGGATATGGGCTTTTGAGACTTAACCTAGTTTTGGAAGGAGAAAAAGGATACAAAAGGGAAACTTCTACAACTTTCATATCACGTATTCTTCTTGGAGTTTTGGAGAGAGCCGCACTAGGGTTTGCTTCCATTTTTATATTCATCTTCTTAACTTTATTTCAATTATTATTTGATGATGAACTCCATATTTATGAGTAACTAAAACTCTCTTTGATTAAGGGCGATTTCAAAGCCCGAAATATGAACCTATGATTGATATGAAATAACTTGTTATCTTGCATTTATTTATGTTATTGATTGATTTCTACCATGCTAATATTGTTTATGGATTATTTGTTAAGGGTTTAAGTTTGAAATTGAATCATTAATTCTTAATCTTATTGCTAGTTTAGATTTTCTTCGACCCGTAATTGTCTAGAAATATAAACATAAGTAGCAATATATGGGTACTGATGATGGGACTTTGTTAAGTATCTATATGTAGAAATCAACACTAGTAGTTGATTCATGCTTTTGAGTTCATCACTAGGAGCAACCTTATCTCACAAAACTTAGAGCACTTGTTTAAGTCACACCTAGTAAGCGTACCTCTAGGAAACTTGGCAATAGAAACCGGTAGTCGAGCGCTTCCGTATCCGGTGAGCTTAGGAGATAGTAACGGAATAGTTGAGCGTACTAATTATTCTAAGGTTGTTAGTAACGAGATAATGCGAAGAACTTGGCTATATATCAATTTGGTTTGTATTCCGTGGTCTAGAATGAACCTTTAATCAATTACATCTCATATTTGAATACAATTTACAAATTTCAAAATTTCTACAACAAAATCATCTTTGCTAAGAGTATTTGCATAACAACTTAAGCTTCATACCTCCCTTGGGACGATCCTGCTTATGTTATACTACTTTCTAGTGTAAAGAGAAGTAGAGAAATTTATTAAATATTATTTTTGCGAGTTCGACACCTCGTCATGAAGCCAGACCGATACTACTTTTCTTGTACTTGTGTGATCTGATCTTGTTGTTTCTATCGTACGAGTACAATTGTAATAATTGGATTGAGATTTCTATCCCCGATAGGCAAGATATAAAAGTAATCACAAACATCTTCGTCTCATCGTTGTGATTCCACAATATCTTTTTTCGTTGCGTCGATTAAGACTATTGTGAGGTGATTGATAAAACTGAGTTGTTCTTCAGGAATATAAGTCTGGTTTTATTAATTGGTTCATGTTCACCTTGATTTATTAAAATATGGAACAAAACTCATAGGTTTATTCGTGGGGGACGGATTTATCTATCTTGTAGACTTTTCTGTGTGAGACACATTTGTATGCTAAAGTCTTCGACTTTGGGTCGTAGCAACTCTTGGTTGTGGGTGAGATCAGCTAAGGGAATCAAGTGCGCAATATCCTGCTGGGATCAGAGGCGTAGGAGCATAATTGTACCTTGGATCAGTGTGAGATTGATTGGGGTTCAACTACAGTCCAGACCGAAGTTAATTTGGAGTAGGCTAGTGTCTGTAGCGGCTTAATACAATGTATGCTTAATCTGGACTAGGTCCCGGGGGTTTTCTGCATTTGCGGTTTCCTCGTTAACAAAATTCTGGTGTCTATGTTATTTCTTTTCCGCATTATATTTTGATATATAATTGAAATAATACAGGTTGTGCGTTGTTCAATCAATTAGAATATCCGACCTTATTGGTTGTTGATTTAAATTGATTGACACTTGGATATTGGTCTTTGTTATCATCCAAGTTATCTCTCTTTGATTAGACTCGCGAATCACATTTGCTTGAGTAAATCAAATTGAGAGATTGAGATAATAACTTCTTGAGTATTTTCTATTGATTGAGTCTAGTTGATTCTCTAGAAAAAAACTCGGAGTTGTCCATACATATTGCTAATCGAAATATTGGGTGAGGTTGTTAGACCCCCGCTTTTTCATGTATGACGGTTGCTGGAATGAAAGAGTGGGAAATCGTGGTTAAACCAGTTCCATGTTATGCGGAGACTTGGTTGATTGTTCATCCACTACTTTGCTAACTCCATCAACTGCTTGCATGACTTACTCACATTTCTCATCGTGGGTGTACACACATGCCGTAGGCTGCCAGACCAAAACCCTAGTGAATATCTCCCATGTGATGTGATTATGTCTCACGAATATGGAGTCTGCAAGGCAGACATGCATTTAGTTAGTCAGTTATTGACTTGACTAGACGATGATTCTTAGCCTTGATGAGTCGAGAATAATGAACGGATGTGGTATGCTTAGAGACTCATGGATTGAGCATAAGGTGTCCGCTGAGACAAAATAATATAAAAACATTGAGTCTTACTGAATTGTGATATATTATTTTACCAGTAGAGGTAATAATAATATTATGATAACTTGGATTGTTCGATGAGATTGCTCGATTTTTGATATGTCGAGTATTCGGCAAGAAATCAAAGATATTGTTGAATTATACAGAATGCTCATTTCTGATCTAATATATCATGAATGATCGAATGACAAAGTAGAAATTAAAAATATTATATGGTCGTCCGATCGAACCATGTTGCTCATTCGAGCAAAAATGTTGGTAGCGGGCCAAACGTTAAGTATAAATTAGAATATTGATTGCTGGATCAATAGAATTCTCGAATGTTGATAGTTGAATCAATCATGAGAAATATTGCTCAGTCGAGCAATTAATGGTTGAATCAATGAGTTCTGAACCCAGTTGATTGTGTATTTTTCTAAATTAAGCCATTTAGTGTTGATAGATGAGCAAAATAAATGTTGCTAGTTTAAGCCAATAATGCTCGTTTGAGAAATATTGCTCGATTCAAGAATTGTTTGTAGTAGGACCAAATAAAATATTAATTAAAATACTGGTAGATGGACCGAATATTATATAATTAATTAGGATGTCGATTGCTGGATCGACATAAAAATATTAGTGCTTAAACTTGCTCAGAATTATGATTTACAGAACATTTGGTTTGAAACCCTAATTTTGATCGATTGTTGATCAATTTATGCTTTACTGAAAATCAACTAATGAGTGAGAGAGGGACCATATACATGGGATGATGGTCGTTCATGTAGCGCCCAGGTGCGCGAATGATCATGCACCATAGTCCTTTGTAGACCAGTTGGTGAAAGGATGATTAAATGCTCGTTTAATCATTATTAAAATAGTGCTCGTCTGAGCATTAGGTGGTAAAACCTAATTATGGAGAGAGGGACCGACCAAGGGGATGACTAGACATTGGTGGTCGTGGGACCAACTGATGTTCGATTGACCAAATTCCAAGTTGTTTGGAAAGAGTTTGAGACCAATATGAATTAAGGAAGATTAATTACGTCAAAATCATAATAGAGACTGGGGCCGGCTTCTGTAAGCCAAGGAGCCGACCTTGGTCGGTCAATGTGGCATGCCCGTGTCACCATATAGCTCGTGACTCAATTATGAGAATTTTGATATTTTTCTGATGCACGTTCGAGCAATATTTTGGATTTTCAGAAGAGTTTGATTTTGACTGAAACTCTCGATTTTGCTTGAATGAGCAAGTAAAACTTTTCCCGTGCGATCAATATTTTAAGAATATTAAAATAATGATATTCTAATACTTATCGTGAGAAGCCCGGATGGTCGTGTAACCATTTGACTTTTGATAGTTTGAGCAATATTTGATAAATATTGAAAAATTAGGTTTTTTGCTCAAACGAGGGAGTTCCATGAGATGAGAGAAGAAATAATAGTAATAAAATAAGGAATTAAGGAGGTGTGGGACCGGCCACATCCAAGGCATGGCCGGACGGCCTGTGTGCCAAGTTCCGTGCTCTTTCCTATTTTATATTATTATTTTCATCATGTGAGGAAATATGGAGAAACTAAGAGTTTTGGTCAAACGAGGAAGTTTGCTCAAACAAGGAGTTATCATGAGAAAAGGAAAATAATAAAATCGGTAAAAATAAAATAAAAGGAGAGGCGGGACTGGCCATGGCGGCATGACCGGCCGGTGGGACCGGTCCCATGCGCCTCTTGTTTATTTCATTTTATATTATTTTCCTTCCATATTTTGCATAGGTTTCCTCGTTCGTCCATATTTTTGAATGCTCATTAATGCATTTGGGGTGCTCACTTAGACATATTTGGGTGCTCGTTCGTGCATTATTGTTAAGTACACTCGCACCATTTTTTCGAGGCTTACTCAATGCTGGCTCAAATGCCCAAAAATTGATTATCTATTACTAATCCATGGAATTTAGCTGAGAATAAGCCATGCAATAGAGTAATGAGATATATTGAATTTCTATTACTAATTCATGGAATACAGCTGAGAATAATCCATGAAACAGAGTAATGGGATAAAATAAATTATTTTCTAGGAATTCAATTGATGAATGTTGCGCTAGAATGAATATATGAATTGCTCTATACTAGCATGCAATATGTCTATGAGCGTTTATTTGAGAATCGAGGTATGAGATGGTAGAGACGTCATACTCGTTCTGTATATTAGTTCTGTATAGTCAGGGGAGAACATTGCGACATCCTGAAGATGTTAACGCTCTATACTAGCATGCAATATGTCTAGGAGCCGTCCAATCATTGAGTTTCTATACATGTGCATGCTAAATAGTGAGGGAGAATAGAGACATTTTGAAGACGTTAACGCTCTATACTAGCATGCAATATGTCTAGGAGCCATCCAATCATTTTCGATTATATATAGAAGTGTTTACGAAATATGCGAAGTGCCGAGAGCGCAGTTGAAAGGCTTTACGAATCACATATTCATGCCTGCTCTGAGAGGATGTACGCTTAGTCATAGATTATGACATGAGCTTTCACGTCTGAATCCTAAAATATGAATTTAACATACGTGCTTGAAGCCATGTCATAAATATGCAGAATTATGATTTTATGATTTTAGCCTTTGTTGAGAATCCACCATCAACAAATATCAATAGGCATTTGTGGTGGTAGTGGGTGGTGGAAGCGGTTTTTATAAAGTGGTGGAGGCGGAAACGTTAGTGGTAGTCAGGCGGAGCCAAGGCAATTGTAATTATTTTTGGTCTTTTTATCATAAAATGGGCCACAAATTCCATTTTGCTCCTGTATCCAACTTGCCAAGAATTTTCGCTCCTCCTTTATCAAAATCCTGGCTCCGCCCCTAATGGTGGTAGTGGAAGAAGCACTGGCGGTGGGTACTAGTGAGTGGTGGTGGACAATATTAGTTTTGTGTCGTCACAACATGGATAACATCGTATTGTGAAAGATGTGGTTGACTTTTTTTAGCACGATTGATAAAGGCATGTACCATATATTTCAGGTATGCTATCAAATCATATAGGATAAAATGTTCAAGACCGTTGTTTGATCACCCAAATGGTATCCCTGCTATCTTTGGTACCATGTCATATAAAACATGATTTTTTATGTCAAAATAAAATTGATCGCAACACAAAAGAGAATATTACACTGAAAAAAATATAATATAACAAATTAATTGACGACCTTTTATTCAATCTAAACCTCATACATGGCGTTTATGATTGAAAATCAGAAGTACGTTCAACAATCTACATGGGGCTACTTCTTTTTAAGATACATGTAAACTTTGGTGGACTAAACCCTAAATATATATGGGGAAAATACTATTACTGATGGTGGTTTTTAGCTTAGGGCAAAAACTGTAAAACCCTATAAATATTGAATTCTTATGCATCTTCGTTCTGTAAAGAATTTAATTGATGTATTTAAAGAATATAGTGAGTGCCTATGCCTCTCTTACTACATGTATGCGACTACATATTTGAACTTCGTCTGGCTAAATTCAGAAAAATATATGCATGCATGTACAAATTATATTTACTACTCAGTACCTGCATGTGAAAATTATTAGAATAATACTGGTGCATGTTGCAACATTCCCAAGTACAGTAAAAACTCTATATATTAATAGATTTGAGACTTCACAAAATTATTAATATATGGAGTTTATTAATATAGGGAGGTATACAAAAAAAAAAAAATTGGTCGACAAGAAGCTTTAAACATGCTTGACAAGATGGAAATATTTTAGCTTCAACAAGAAGGTGCACATAGTAACGAGGTCTTAAGCATATGTAAATCAAAAGATGCTTTAACAATCTACAAAATTACATCCTTTTCGCAAACAACTATAGATATATATTTTTCTTTATCTTAAATTTCGGTGTAACAAGATCTATAATTTTACGATTATGTCTATTATATTAATATATGGAGGTAAATTCCTTATGGTGGGACTATAAAATTCTATTAATATTAAAATGTGGAGTTTATCACTATTTATAACTGGCCCAAGTTGGGACCATGATTTTTTATTAATATATAGAGTTTATTAATATATGGAGTTTTTACTGTATTCTATAATTTTATTTTAATCAAAACTCAAGCTTCGAGTTGTACTATTCATTAATGCAGAGCATGTTGAGTATTTATTTTATGTTGTATTTCCAGCTGAACTCTTAATACTGACATGATGTTTATGTTCATTCTCAACTGAATAACATAAACATAAATCTCCTGGAATATCTGAATTAGGATACGTATAAAATGCACCGCAAGTTGTGCCAAGATTTGCTACATGTAAGAGTAGTCAGAGATTAATGATTTTGCTATACGTGTAAAATTCATCTAATTTACTCAATTTTGTGCCAATACACAAAATTTAATTATTTGACCTAATTTTGTGTCAGCTCACAAAAATTTGATTTTTTCCCCTAAAAATGGAGCATGAAAGATATCTTGATTCCTATTGGTCGAATCGTCGACCGAAGTAAGTAGGTCGATCTGCTTGATTTCCTAATAAATTAAATCTTGGCCGCCTAAGTCAGTCGTAAATTGATCACGACTAACCAACTTGGCCGACTGAATTAGATAACCTAAACCCATACATACTCGGCAAACAAGGTATCGTTGTGTCTATCAATAACTCACCTATTATTTCGAATAATTAGATTACACGCATCCTACATGCTTTGCTCCCAATTGTCGATCAAAGTAGGCTGGTCGAGCTGCTTCAATCTTATTAAAATTGGATCTGGGATGTCCAAGTCAGTCGTTAATCGATCACGGCTACTCAACTTGGACGACCGATTTGGCTAACTGATGAACACGAAAGTGCAACGCATTTTCACCCATAAATACATTATCTAGGACTCATTTTATCACTAATAATATTATTTTAAGTCTTTTCAAGGAAATAAGCTCTTGTGGAAAATGTTGCTCGAAAAGTTAATTTTGGCACCTAGAGGACACGTGTTATTCGGACTCTCAATGTTGGTTAAGGGACACCTCAATTACTAAGGAGCACCTCAATGGATAAGGGACATCTTCCATACTATTTACATCCCATAAGGCAAGTGCTAAATGGACACAAGAACTGTATAATGGGAGGTCATCCCCTACCTTTTAAATTCTGAAGATTGGCGGGAAATTCTGGCAACAACGAACCATATTAGGGCTCGGATTTTGGAGATGTTTTTAGGTGATTCAACCAGAGAATTTGGCTGGGATAGAATTGGATTGGCTGAACAGGGCTGGTAAGTCCGTTCGATTCAATCAAAATTGGTTGAAACATCAAGTTGAGTGAAACAGGGAGTTACGTGTTTCTCTTGAGAAAACCCGAGAGTTTATGTTTTCAATTTGGGAGATTTCTGGAGAGATTCAATCACCCCAGTGGATTTGTATGTGCCTTTTTTTTACCAAACAGGGATGGTAAGGTCCTTGGAATTGATTAACTTTGGCCGAATAATCGTGTGGATTAAAACAGAGAAGCACAAGTTTGAATGAGTATGTCACAGGATTACACAGAGTTTAAGCGTGTTTGAAAGACTTTTGGAGCGTGAATGAGTTAAATGGGGAGATTTTGGAGTGTGTTGGTATTTGCAGACGCGTGAAAGAAGAATAAACAAGGAATTATTCTCGTGCAGCTACATAAAATGAAGGTAAAATATTCCTGAAGTAAATGGTGAAGATTTCGAGTTATTACTAGGATTTTCTTATCATGTCGAGTATAAAAAGAGTGCTGGAGGTGATTATAAGGGTATTGAGAGTTTGGGGAGGCTATAGAGCTGAAGTGGAGAAGTTGCAGAAACCTCTCTGCTGCTGCAGCCAGAGAGGTAGAAGACGAAGAACACAGACGACGCTACAGGTCTGTCGTTTTATAACTGTCACAGTTCTTAGCTTAATGACGGTTTTTCTACGACAGTTTCCTAATATAGTTTCTGTAACAGCTGCTTTGCAAATTGAACGGTGAATTTGCAATGCTCATTAACCGTTGCAAATTCCCGGTTTATGTTATTTTTCTCATTTTCTTCATTGTAAACACCATTTGAGCTATATAAAAAATATTTTGAGAGTGTCCACATCATGAGTAGCTAAACCCCTACACTGGGTTGACGGATGAATCCGAATTTCATACATGGGTAAATTAATTTTATTAATTTTATGACTTTTGCACTTATTTTAAATTGATTTATGATTTGAATTAATTAGTTATTATTTTATTTGATGGGTCATGCTTGCTTAGATGTTTGATGTTCCATGCTTACGATTTATAACTAATATTTTGAGAATCTACTTTGGCAAAATTAAGAGTCGGTGTTATTTTTTTTATTGAGCGATTATTGTTGAGAATAAATAATTGAGCCCCATGATATGAATTCGGTGGAATCCTAGTCCCAGTAACTCTCGCCTTTGTTTATTATTTTCTTTAACTTTAAATTTAATCTTCACAAGTCTTAGAGTTCTAATCTTAATTACCACAACAACAATTAAAAATCTTATCATTTTTGGCGCCGCCGACGCGGACTTGTTTTTAGATTAATTTTTATTTTGTACGATATTTTCATTTCATTTTAGATTTTATTTTTTCCTTTTTATGCGCTTCTTTTTGTATTTCTTTTCAGGGACTTTTTGAGGATGATGACTTCTTCCAAGGAGACGTCATCTAAGATGAAATCGGCAGAATATAAGCGTAGAAGTTCAAATCATCAGGTATCCTCATCAGAGATGACGCTTGGTGAATACAAGCATAGGCAACGGTATGGAGTTTCTGCTCCACATGAGGTAAGTAAAGAATCGCCTCTAATGATATATGAGAAGTATTATAAATACACACCACATAGCTTGGAACAAAGATTGAGAATTCAGGAATGCAAAAAATTATATGATTATGATGATTAGTCTTGTAATGACTCTCTGGCCGAGACATAATTTGTAGATGACCCTGTGGATGATTGTGTAGATGATTTATCTAATTTATTAGAAGAATCTATCATGCAAGATCTTCACCTGACTTAGAGGTTGTTTCTAGACTCCTAGACTTCCGAAAGTTACCTAATTTAGGGTTAGAATTATGTGCTTCAAACATTTTGTTGGATTACTTTGCATCCAAATATCGAGAGGACGTCCCTTTTTTTGGATACCTTGCATGAGCCAATTGACAATTTCTCAGTCCCAATAGTATCCCCATATTATGTTTTTTATGCACTTCCTTGTGAAGTAAACACCATATTTTGGGGTAACTTTTTCTTTTTGATAGTTTCAGTGTCTCCGCGTTGTCATGACATAAATGTGAAGTTGTCATTTGTGAATATTATATTTTGGGTTGATCCCTAAATTTTAAGGTTATTAGTTTATGGGGATCTTTTATGTACATTCCAGTAGGTATATTTATTTATTTATTTATTTTTATTTGTTTGAATTTTTCATCTTAATTTTTACGTTGGATGACTCAATTATATTGAGGAAAATGTAATGTTTAAGTGTGGGGAAGCGGTTAACTTTTTTACTTTGCTTTTTTCAGGAACCAGTTGTTGAGCGGGTCAATTTTTTTAAATAATTGTTAGCCTTATGACCAACTGTGTAACGGGTCCATTTTCATGTATTTTCTTATTATGACCAACTTTGTAGCGGGTCTTAAAAAAAAAGAAAAAAAAGAATGATCAGTTGTGTAGAGGATCTATCTATCTATCTATATATATATATATATTATGATCATTAGGGTTATGACCAGTTGTGTAGCGGGTCTTTTCTTTTTTCTTGCATGTTATGACCAGTTGTGTAGCGGGTCTAACTCTCTCTTATTATATGACCAGCTGTGTAGCAGGTCTTTTTCTGTTTTGCTCGAGGACTAGCAAAATGTAAGTGTGGGGGAATTTGATGAGCACGAAAGTGCAACGCATTTTCACCCATAAATACATTAGCTAGGACTCATTTTATCAATAATAATCTTGTTTTAAGTCTTTTCAAGGAAATAAGCTCTTGTGGAAAATGTTGCCCGAAAAGTTGATTTTGGTACCTAGGGGACACGTGTTATTCAGACTCTCAATGTTGGTTAATGGAAACCTCAATTACTAAGGAGCACCTCAACGGATAAGGGACACCTTCCTTACTATTTACACCCCATAAGGCAAGTGCTAAAGGGACATTTGAATTGGATAAGGGGAGGTCATCCCCTACCTTTTAAATTCTGAAAATTGGCGGGAAATTCTGGCAGCAGCGAACCAGATTAGGGCTCGGAATTTGAAGCTGTTCTAGGGTGATTCAACCGGAGAATTTGGCTGGGATGGACTTGGATTGGCTGATCAAGGTTGGTAAGTCCGTTCGATTTAATCAGAATTGGTTGAAGCATCAAGTTTGAGTGAAACATGGAGTTACGGGTTTCTCTTGAGAAAACCCAAGAGTTGCTATTTTCGATTTGGGAGATATTTGGAGAGATTCAATCACTCCAGTGGATTTGTATGGGCATGTTTTGACCAAAAGGTGATGGTAAGGTCCTTGTAATTGATTAGATTTGGCCGAATAACCGTGTGGAAGAAAACAGAGAAGCACAAGTTTGAATGAGTATGTCACGTGATTACACAGAGTTTGAGCATGTTTGAAAGACTTTTGGAGCGTGAATGAGAATGAGGAGATTTTGGAGTGTGTTGGTGTTTGCAGACGCGTGAATAAGAAGAAACAAGGAATTATTCTCGTGCAGCTACATAAAAGGAAGGTAAATATTCCCGAAGTAAATGGTGAAGATATCGAGTTATTACTAGGATTTTCTTATCATGTCGAGTATAAAAAGAGTGCTGGAGGTGATTAGAGGGGTATTGAGAGTTTGGGGAGGCTACAGAGCTTAAGAGGAGAAGTTGCAGAAACCTCTCTGCTGCAGAGAGGTAGAAGACGAAGAATACAGACGACGCTACAGGTCTGTCGTTTTACAACTATCATAGTTCTTGGCTTAGTGACAATTTTTCTATGATAGTTTCCTAATATAGTTTCTGTAACAGCTGCGTTGCAAATTGAACGGTGAATTTGTAACGCTCATTAACCGTTGCAAATTCCCGGTTTATGTTATTTTTCTCCTTTTCTTCATTGTAAACACCATTGAGCTATATAAAAAATATTTTGAGAGTGTCTACATCATGAGTGGTAAACCCCTACACTGGGTCGACGGATGAATCCGAATTTCATATATGGGTAAATTAATTTTATTCTTTTTTTGACTTTTGCTATTCAGAAAGGTGTCGGTGCCCAGCTTGTCGCTCGGCTACCTTCTACCGACATGTAATGAACATCTACCTTTTACCGACATGTAATGAACATCCTTTGATAATAATAATAATTTATGATTGAATTAATTAGTTATTATTTTATTTGATGGGTCATGCCTGCTTAGATATTTGATGTCCCATGCCTATGATTTATAACTAATATTTTGAGAATCTACTTTGGCAAAAATAAGAGTCGATGTTATTTTGTTTATTGAGCGATAATTGTTGAGAATAAATAATTGAGCCCCATGATATGAATTTGGTGAAATCCTAGTCCCAGTAACTCTCGCCTTTGTTTATTATTTTCTTTAAATGTTAAAATTTAATCTTCACAAGTCTTAGAGTTCGAATCTTAATTACTACAACAACAATTAAAAATATTATCACTAACCTAACGTCTCCCATGTTCGACCGATCGAGTGCCATGGGGATCACTGCCTGCCCCTTTACCTCCTCAGCCAATAGGAACACTCCTAACTACATGTTTCTCTCCCAATAGATAGCTAAATAAGGCTAGTCAAGCTGCTTAAAAAGGGATTAATTAGGTCAGAGATTGTCCACGGAAGTCTTAATTCATCTTGACCGTCTGACTTAGCTAGACGGTTTGGCCGTCCTATATTTAATCATGAGCGATCAATGAGTCGCCATGACTGCTACCAGTTGTCCTTCTACCCAATGGACCAATCAAGTCGTCCATATCTCACATGCACAGGAACTAATGGTCAACCAAAGAGGGCCGACCATGCTCCTTAAAATTATAAGAAAATGTTTCAAGACTGACAGTGTGTATGACAAGCTTTTAAACTTAAACTTTAAGGAATTTGCAGCATAATAGAATTGTTTCATTATTATCGATAGATTACATGTATCAGTTTTGAATAAAACCTAATAATGATACATTACATGTATCGGTTTTGTTAAAAACCCTAGTAACGACCAAGTAGAGAGCCTCACTCCCTACCAAGCCATTGGAGGTTCGAATTTCCACCATCTACATGTCACATAACTCACATGTGATTGGTCGAATATTCGACATGCACCATTAAAACCACATACTTAGTTGACTAAACAATCACGTCTTCTTATCCGCTTCTTATAAGTAATTTTAATTAATAAGAGGTGATGGAATAATAAAGTTCCACTCAACATAATTCGCCGACCTAGTCACACAGGTCAGTTTAGTCGAGCAAGTCGACTTCTCCTTCAACTTTTCACTCGATAAATCAAACATGTCACAAATGGGGGATGTTTATCAGGGTATTGGTCTGGCGTCCTACAGCGTGCGGTGTGCAACACACCCATTATGAGAAAGTGACGGGGAAAGATGACATTTGGTGAATAAAGTGGTGGTGGGTGAATAAACCATCCAGTTCTCCCTTAGCAATAAGGACACGATTTCTACCACTTTACACGACCTCCACTATGTCACTACTCCACAACTCCCACTTCCTATGAGATCAAGTGTTCGACTATGACATGATATAAATAGATTTTTAATCTATTTGATCAACAACTAACATAAGTATTCATAGAACACGGAGAACTTACAGCTTACCATCTTTTGCAACAAGTTCTATTTTCTGAGATAAGTAATAAACAACCACACCTTATAGAGTATATCTCTCTGATCTCAACACCTTCTCGCTTCCCTCACTAAGATTAACCCTTCTCTTTCATTTTGTGACCGAAGCAAGACTGGAACGACGATTTCTTGGTTTAGGACAAAATTGTACATATTGATCTCTCGAATAAAGTACTCATGTGCAGTGCATTTTTTTTAAGATCTAGACTCGTTTCTCATCAACCTACCCACTTTTACTCTTTTCTCTATAATCAGTTTTTACCCTACTATAACTATTTATAGGATAAAATTAAATATTTTTATGTAGTTATTAGAATTTTAAGGGGGTATAGAGCCAGGTTAGTCAACCATTGGTTCTGCCACTTGGTGGTGGTAGAGAAAAAAAGATATCATACGGATTTGTGGTGGTGGCGGGTATTGGTGAGAAATAACATATGTTAGAGCATAACTCGGTTGAACTCACCAAGCGTTGGTATGTCAAGTTTGGTTGTCATATTTTAGTGTGTCAAAACTCATATAAAGTCGCTTAATTATTTACTAGAGTCAACTTTGTTTAGGTTAGACTAGAAAGTCTAGGAATGTCCAGACATACAAGTATTACTTTGAAGACCTGAAGAATGTAAAGAAATAATGAACTACAATGACTACATCATCCTTCCACTTGAAGTTAGTTATATTGAGTTGAACTGTTTCATTCCTAACGTATCTTTCAAATTATGCTATATTGAAAACATAAATACGAAGCTATATATACTGTACATATTTTATAATACTCTAGTGATGTGACATGGTCATATTTGTATGATCATAGTATTATGGAATTAAACTATGAAGTATAATGCTTATCTTTTGAACTTCGTAGATATGACATCGACATAATCTTGCATATATTGTTATGATTATGTGAATGGGTTACGGTGAAGATTTTATCTTAGGAAACAATGTTTTACATGAGTTTAAAGGAAGTACATTCATAAACTTGTTTCGTGAATCGAAAGGGAAATAATTAGGTGTATGCGTGTCGTAACCACAACAAATTAATTAATACTTTACTACCTAATTAAAGAGTAATATAGGGTAGTCAAGGTCGATCCCACGAGGAGCAAGAGATTATTAGTTGTAAAATTGTCACAAAAGGGGGGGTATTGGTTGTAAAATTTATAAAGCAAAAGAAATAAACAAAGTAATTAAAAGTATAAGTTGAAATCAATGAGAGAGAATAGATCAAGGAATCCTTCTTCGCTGCAAAACAATGATTAAAGTTATGTTCTTTTCCACTTGTTATTAGTCATAGATTATCACCAAACGTAGGATAGCAAGTTCGCTTAGCTAACCCCAAAATTCCTTATTTCACCGAGTAATAGGTCCGCTTAGTTATCAGATTCTATTCAAAAGAACCACCTTGAGGTTCGCTTACAAGATGTAATTCCCCGAACGCATTAAGATTTGTGAACTTAGGTTTAGTACTAGTAATTAGACTCGGTTCGCTTGGTCCACTTTCTAGCGTTGTTTTCACACACAATTGCTCCACGGAATCCCTCCGCAAGGTCTTGTGTTTTCTACTTGTGTAAAGAGTCAAGAAACTATTACGTATTCCCTAACTTTCACTAGCTTTAGATTAAATTAACAAGTCAATTTAGCGTGCACTCCAAATAACCTATCAATCAATCATAAACATTAATATTAGTAAAAACAATCGATAATCATATGAAAAAATTCAAAGTAGAATTGAAACAAAACTCAAATCAAATATTAAGAACTAGGAATTCATCCTCAATCAATAAGAAAATTAGCTACTCATAATTTGGAGTTCACACAATAATAATAATAATTAAGGAAGAAAGAAAAACTTATTGCAAAGATGATGGTTGCTCCTTCCTCCAAGCCTTGTGCACTTTTACTCATTCTCCAAAGTAGATGTGTGTAAAAAGTTGTAGAGAACTCTCTTATTTATAGGCTTCAATACTCTCCATGTCTTTGTAGGAAAAGAATCCACATTCCAAAAGAACACCACTTTCCAAAATTAAGCCATAGTCCAATTTCTAGTCCAATTCTCCAATACTTCCAAGTTTTCATCCAATTCCCACTTCTAAGTCTTCACACACATGAGAGAAGTCCACCCAAAATTCTGCATTTGTTGCTCATCGGAAAACTGTGTTTTTGGCCGGAATTCATCACCGCCGGCCACCTGAGATTCTCCACCGGTGACGGAATATTCCGTCAGTCCACCGTCAGGACTAACGGTCAAAAGAGTCAAACGTCAGTCTGCGGGTCAAAGAAATGAGCAGTCAGACACTGAGTAAGCTCACTCAGCTGTCTAACTCAGTCTTAATTATTCATCTGGATCGGTCTCGGACTCATCTGAATCGTTCATCGCTGCACCGATTCGACTCGTCGGAGGAATAAATCAGACAGAGTTTCCTATGTTTCAGGGCATTTCTCAGGCTAGTTTTCAGGCCATTTTTGTCTTCAATTCCTGTAGTTTCCCTAACATACATCTATAGTATCAATTGTAGTGCTTCACTGCCTTCTATCTGAGTTTCTAACCATCATCAGCTAAAACCCATTCTCGATTCAAACATCACCAGCGTTTAGCAAACCCTAACAGCAACAACATATTTCTTTAAATCTCTCCATGTAATTTCCTCAACATCGTCTTCAATCCCTTTTTCCATTCGAACCCATCTTCTGATTCACGGTACCACCACCTTCACAGATTCGATTTCTTTGTCTCCGTACACAGCACAATCATCAAATTCGAACGACAATAATCTTCACAGTAAACCCAAATTCCATCTCAATCTCTCAACCTCTGAGTTCTTCTCCTCTGATTCACCTTCACCCATTCAATCTCTCAATCTCTCGTTTTCACGGCTGTTAACGCAGCTTTTCTCAATTTCAGCGATGGAATGAGAATTGAGAGAAGAAAAGTGTTTTTTGATTTAGGTTTAATCATTGGGGTGAATGTTTACACCCCAGATGGTTACACCCATTGCTAATACACCCACAGATTGGGTGCCTATATAAATGGTCACTTCTGATAAGGGCTAGCCTATTGGCCTCCCCTTAACCTGCACTGGCTTCCTTTTATAATTCTTCCCAAAAATAGTTACCCCTTAACATGTGTCTAGGCTCCAGATAGTGTTCTCCCTATGAAATGACAATTCTGCCCTTTTTGCCCAATTTGGGTAGTTTCTCCTTCTTTTCGTCCGTACGACTCCAGAGTACCTAATAGCTCAAAAACACACGTAAAATACATAATTTACAAGAAAAATAGCAAAGAAAGCATAAACTACTAGATAGTAAATTAGGTGTATTCTACACCTATCATTAGGTTTATTGGTTCGGCTATTCATTTCAAATCTTTGGATAACGAATATGTCTAAGATGGTAGAACCGATCTTAACCTTGGTTATATATCTTGGTAGAACTAATCATAATGCCCGACTTATGATTTGGTATGACTGGTCTTTATTAATTGGTGTAACCTATCCTAAGTAATCACCATGTGATGGTATGATCGATCTTTGTAATTGGTGTGACCGATCCTAGTAATTGGTGTGACCGATCACAAGTGTTGTGTAATCGATCCTTGTAATTGGTAACCGGTCCTGGTAACTAGTGTAACCGGTCCTAGTAACTGGTGTAACCAGTCCTGGTAACTGGCGTGACCGACCACAAGCAATATCATGGGAATATGGAACCGGTCCTAGTAACTGATGTAACCTGTCCTGGTAACTTGTGTGACCGATCACAAGTATTTCCATATTAAGGTATAACCGATCCTAGTAATTGGTAGAACCGATTTAACCCATGAATGTGATTTTATATTTGATCAATCACATAGTTATCTTGGAATACATGTCAACCAATTATAAACTTGTTTGTAAGTGTAGTATAACCGATTCCAATAATGTAAATCCATGTAATATGAATAAGGATTTACAGTGAAGAGATGTCAAAATACTTTGAACACGTACAATAACTCTTATCATTTATTTTTTCAAAGATATTTCTTAGTACTCAAGGAGATCCTATGCCGAGATAAATTAAGAATCTTTTAATTAAGGTTTTTGGTTTTATATGCTATAAGAATGCATATCTCTAGAGAATAAATACATATCTCTATAGAATAAAAATTAGTAATGTGCATTTATTAATTGGAGATTTTCTATTGAGAGATTTTGAAAATATTGGACAATTTATTGGAATTAGGAAAACCGAATCTTGCCATTCATTGCATATCTTGAGAATATTTCCGGTTTTGGAAATTCCTTGATGTACAAACATCCTTGGTCTATAAATACCTAAGTTTTTCCTAAAATCCAGTCAAACTTCATTTCTTGTTGTTTTTGGTGGATCCGTCTATTCAGAGAGGAAAGTATCCTAATTAGGTGAAATCTCTTACGACCGCTCATTTAAAGACTTCCGTGGGATCAAAAATCTCTACGAGTACCATTGGTGGGAAACTAGATAATTGTAGTGTTATTAGTTTTCTATTGATTTGATTAACTAACAGTTGTTGAAACTTTGATTGCATCTTGTTTGTTTATTCTTGAGAATCTTCTCTTCTGATATAAGATTCACTCAAACTAGATCGAAGTACCGACGGGATCTTTAGAACTGTTGTTATATCTAAAGACATCTTGTGATAATCCATTGTTAACAGACTTCATTCTGTGTGTGATCGATCACAAGAGATTCAAGTGGTGTTGTGCGGGTTGTTATTGAAGATTAAAAAAGATTTTAAGACGAAGAAGATTTCTTATTGGTTTTCGTATCTTTGTGTGTTCACAAACCTTGATCGGCTGGGATCCAACTAGAATTGGATTTATTAGATTAATTAGTTGCGTGAGATCAACATCACTTTATAGTTTCTCGTTGAGATCTATACTGATTGATTGTGAATCTAAACTTAACTACTTTGGTAGTTATTGGATAGATTGATCTAACCAGGCAAAATAGTTTACTAGATTGAATGGAAGAGCCTTTGCATATGACTTGAGATATCTTTGTCTTGAAAAGAATTAATAGAGTTGTTACCAAACAGATTCATTTTTCCTTTGATGTTTGGAATACGATCCAAAGGAATTGTACCAGTACGTGACTCATCGAAGTTGGAAGCGCAGGGATACTGAGGAAAATAAGTGAACTAGGGTTAGTTGCTTGGTCTCAACTATATGAAGTTGGTGTAGATTTTGTATAGCGGCTTAATTATGAGAGTATTCAATGCTGGACTAGGTCTCGGGATTTTTCTACATTTGCAGTTTTCCTCGTTAACAAAATCTTGCTGTGTGATTTACTTTTGTTTTCCTCAATTATATATATTTTTTATATAATTTAAAGTAAAATGCACTTTACGTTAACTCCGATATAATTGATAGTGATCCTATAGAGTTTGGTTAAGTCCGAACCTATTATCAAGTATCACACTGTGGTAGTCGTATTGTCTCGATCTTGTATCCATAGACAATCACACAAAGTGTGAATACCAAAGTTGTTATATTGTATCGAATTTGTCCATAGACGATCACACTTGGTAAGAGGACTTATAGGTTGACACAAAAATATTGTGGTGTATTTGGGTACCCTCGTCTTTTCAACATACTATGCTAATTTCGTAATGCCACAAAACGTGTAACAATATAAAGTATAAAACGTGGTTGATCGTTTTAATGTTAAAATAAACTGGGTTAAAACACATGACAATTAAAAAAATAATATTGGAATCAATTTTCATCATGTTATTTAATAACTGCAGACGAACGACACAAATCAAGATCAAAACATATGAAATTACTTATAATCGAGCCGTGCCATTATGGCATGGGTTATATTCTAGTGATGATATAAAATAAAAGAAGTGGAGAGGTATGGAACCGTCCAAGGCAGCGACATGGCCGGCCGGCGGGCCTGATCTCATTTTTTTTGTTTCTTTTTTTTTGCTTAGCTCTCCATATCCTCATTCGTCCATATTTTGAATGCCCGTTTATGCATTATTACTAAGTACACCTACACCATTTTATGGAGGCTTATTCGGTGGCACATATTCCCAAAAGGTGAATATTTATTAGTAATCCATGGGATTCCGCTGAGAAAAGCCATGAATTGAAGTAATAAAATATTATGGTGAAAATAAGAATTCAATTGATGAATACTTCACTAGAATTAATTAATGGCTCTACGCTAGCAGGTAATCTGTCTAGGAGCATTATATTTATTCGAGAATCTAGGTATGATATGTAGAGGTGTCATACTTGTTCTGAACGTTTATTATGTATAGTCGGGGAATATTAGCGACATCCTGAAGACGTTATCGCTCTATACTAGCTAAAAATCTGTTTATGAGCCATCCAATCATTAAGATTTTATACATATATGTTTTATACAGTCAGGGAACATTTGCGACATCTTAAAGACGTTATCGCTCAATACTAGCAGGCAATTTGTCTAGGAGCCGTCCAATCATTTTTGATTCTATACATAAGTAAACACAATATATACTGAAATTTCCGTATAAATGATGAAATGCGAGGAAAATCAAAAACTCAGCTGAGAGACTCCAATAATTGTCGTCATGTATTTGTGCTCTAAAGAGGCTACATGATCTTTCATGTCTAAATCATAAAATATGAATTTCATATATTCGTCCGAAGCTAGGCCAGATATATACAAAACTATAATTTTACAATTTTAGCCTTCATCAAATATCCACCATCAACAGTAACTCCCTTGCTTAGTGAGGGACAGTCATGTTCCACAGTAAGCACTATATGGTGATTTTACTATAATTATAAATGAAATAAGTAATAGAACTTAGTTGTTAGAAATGTTACCAGACTCGCTACAATGATGTCAAGTACGAGCAATGACTTGAATGATAATCCTTCCAATATGATAAAACATTACCCTAAGAGGGTAAATTGATGAAGCACGACTGATTTGGATGGTGGAAGAACCAATTTTGGTTTGTCTAGGACTTGTGGGCCTGCTGCTCGAAAGAGGAAATCCTTGTTCCACAAAGTGGTTGGCCTTCTAAGCACCAATTATGTATCACCGATAGCAGTGGACTTGCTTTCGTTGCTGTTCTAAATCCCCAAATGACTTGTGGATCCAAATAAGTCGTCATCTTGCATAATTTTGATAGCTAAATGAAATAATCACTTGATGGTTTAATGGATGAAGATGCATGTGGACGAATGAGGAATTTCATCATAATTCTCATCAGAAAATTCAGAAGTTAGGTCTTCATTAAAAATATTGTAGAATCTTCATATGATATCTGTTTTTGATGATCGACCCCAACCTTTTGATGCCCATGAAATTTCCTAGATATATTATCGAAACAATTTGAGTTTTGAACCTGTTTAATGGTCGAAATTGATGAAACAATAAACTTTCAGGAACTTTTCAGTTGTCATGTATTTTTGTATTTTATACACATCTTTTAACTCGTTCATCCAATTACCGTGAATTTTGGATATATTGTTGAGGAAATCCATACAAAGAGAATGGAATATGACTCATCCTTATATTCTTCACCAATCCTCATAGCTCGTCACTTTTTGCAGGACAGTGTAAAATTGCGTCAGACGAGCTTGTTGCAAAACGTCTTTTTTAGGTCTTTAGACCATCTGTGTGTATCTTGAATGATTTTTGAAGAGACTTGACGTTGTTAGTACACTTATACTCTGACTTATATGATAAGATCACGAATCTTATGTTCGTGAATTGTCCACTCATAAAAATATCGCTTTCTAAACTTCTAGAGTTGTCATGAAGGGACTGAAGTATCATGTTAGAGCACTGCTCGGTCGAACTCGCAAGCATTGATATCTCAAGATTGTTTGTCATTGTTAGTGATCAACACTATAAGTCTTGATTTCTATTCTACTTATAGTAATGTCTCGGACAAGGATAGATTGTGTAGTTGAGCATTAGACTTCACGACGTTCATCATTTGAAGACGAAGAACTACTAAGGAGAGATTGTGGAAATTCATCAACAAATGGTATGTGGAGACTAAAACTTAACTATCACTTGTAAAGTCTATTTATACTCTATCTCCTATATTGAGACAAAAGTCGCATTACTATAGTTTTCGATTATGCACATTTGAGATTTCGAGCTGAGTTTAACTCACTTACATATTTCTCGAAATATGTGTTGGAAAGCTTTCACTTTAACCAAGTTCATCTTATATTCTTAACGAAAGTCAAAAGATGATAATGTGAAAATCGCCGAGTAACATCTTACATGGTTTGTGTGATACAATCATTTGGTGTAGACTTGGAATGTTTCGTTGTAATTATCTCAATAACTTAAAAATTACTTTGATACTAATAGTGTGTGAAATGGCTATTGCCATCCTCTAAGAATGTTTCAATGATTGAAATAAAGTTTAGAACACTTAACCAACATTGGATTATAAACATGTTATGCACTCTTGTATATATGTGATCCATGTCCGGGAACCATAGTATGCATAACCGTATGCGTACCTGTTGGTTTGAAAAGTCTGGGTACCTAAGTACGCGTAACCGTACGCATACTGGCGTAAGGTTCATGTCCGTAAAATTCTGCTGGGTTTGGAGGTATGCGTACCCGTTCGCATACTGGCAAAAACCAAACTTGGTCCGGCTACTTCAAGTATATGTAACCGTTTGCATACTTGAATGGTTTTAGTTCTAAAATCGGATGTGACATGAACAAATACATTTATATAACAAGGAGTGCATTCTTTTAAAACCGTGTCTATAATGTTCATGAATTGATTCGAGTGAATCAAACGATTTTGCTTCGATTGTGTTCGTGTATACTTCTATGAGAATATAGCAATTGAACAAATATTTAACTAGTTTCATTTGAGTCATCTGAACTAGTTATGGTTAAGATGCATAAGGTTGATATGAGAGTGTTCATATAGCTAACCTCGGTTAACTACTATTGAGCCAACCTAGTGTATACGTTTAGGTACGGTTACTTAAACCTAAGTGAGAGTACATTTCATTTGTGCATAATAAGCTAAGTTCGATCTAACAGTTGAAATATATTATCTTGTATATAATTAGGTTTTCATCTAACAGTGAATATTGAATGCTTTGTTACCAAGGTAACTTAGATTGCAAACCCTAATTTGAAAAATATATAAATGAGAAATCTAGTAACTGGGAAACCTAATCCCCATACCTCCTGTGTGATACTAGTTGCGACTAGAGCCGATTCTCCTTTAACCTTAGGTTTTTCACGAAACCCTATAGCTTAACGACTTAAAGACTTCATTGGGATTGTGAAGCTAGACCCAACTATTTTCTATGTAGTTGCGTGTTTTGATCTTACTTGTTCTATCCTGATTAAGTATTATCTTTGCTAAGATTTTCTCAAGATTTATCTCCGATAGGTAAGATTAAAAGTAGTCACAAACATCTTCGTCTCATCGTTTGTGATTCCACAATATATTGTTCCGCTACCATATGATTAAGATTATTATGAGGTGATTAATAGTATTAGGTTGTTCTTAGGGAATATAAGTATGGTTTATCAATTGGTTCATGTGCACTTTGATTTATCAAAAGACGGAACAAAACTCGTAGGTATTTCTGTGGGAGACAGATTTATTTATTCCAATTGACTTTTCTATGTGAGACAAATTTGTTTATCAAGTCTTCGACTTTGGGTCGTAACAACTCTTAGTTGTGGGTGAGATCATCTAAGGGAATCAAGTGCGTAGAATCATGCTGGGGTTCAGAAACGTAAGGAGCACAACTGTACCTTGATCAGTGTGAAATTGATTAGGGATCAACTACATTCCAGTCCGAAGTTAATTGGTAGTAGTCTAGTGTCTCTAACGGCTTAATACAGTGTGGTGTTCAAAGCTGGACTAAGTCTCGTGGTTTTTCTGTATTTACGGTTTCCTTGTTAACAAAATTCTGGTGTCTATGTTATTTCTTTTCCGCATTATATTTTGTTATATAATTGAAATATCACAGGTTGTGCATTGTATCGAACAAAAACTATATCATGGAATTTGCAACTATACTACTGCAATATTATATTATCAAAACTATATCTTGATTTCCAGTTGTAGATGGGGAAAAACGGTTCGCTGGTTTTTTAGGAAAGTGAAGAGTCGAGCGTGTTGTCGAGACTCCTCAACCGAGCAAACTGCTTAACCTCACACAGATGCACTACAAAGGGAGTGCTTAGATTCGAGAGACCAATCTGTAGGACTCCGACCTAAACCAAGTCAATGGCCGTTCCAGAGTCAATTCGGTCGCAAAGAGGGAGATGGGTTGATCTGTAGTAGGGAAGCTGAGAATTGTGTGGGATCAGTGATGATCAAGGATTGTGGATGTGTTGAAGGTTTCTACAATAATTGGTGAACTATTGAGTTCGAATAAGTTCTGATGGATTGATGAATTCTTGAGAGTCGTTACTCGAGAAATTTTGTGTAGACTAAAAAACGTTGTCTCAATCATGGATTCGGAAACTCATTTATATTGTCAGAGTTGTGAACACCTTGATCCCTGTAAGTGTGACGGTTTCATGAGTGGAAGAGTGGGTGATAGGCTTTCGGGATTGCCTATATATAATAAACCGTAATCGCACGGTGTCTAACTAGTAGACAGAGGAAAGTACGAGTCGTTCCCACGAGGAGCGGTGAAAATACTGTAATCAATATCTCTAAATAAAATAACCAGGAACAATATTTTTGTATTTTTAGAATTAAAAACGAAATAATAAATTAAACTAACAAAATGAATTCAATAGAAGAATCAGTAACCAGGGTTTTATTGGTATCCACCACTATTTCTATGAAATGAAACATAATTATGAATATGTGTTTATTGTCCATTCTATTGACATCACCTATTATATATATTAGAGTCGTAAATATCACTGGTATACCCTAAGCATGGCACATCAAAAGACTAAATCCAAGCATGAACCATCAAATTGCATTAGCGAGAATATTATACGAAACTAAATATAAATTCACAAATTTTATATGGCTTTTCTAAGCATAACCCATCAAAGATTTTAACGAAGCATAGATCATCAAATAATAAGACAAATATATTTGTAAAACTATCAATTATGCACGTAAGTTTTTAAAACCGGTGAAGCAACGACTTATATTTTCGATTAATCAATAAACATTATTCAAGAATTAGTTAATCCAAATCATATTAGTCTTATGCTACATAACCAATTAAAATTAGCCTATACCCAAAGTGGCTTCAACCATAAACCCTAGTTAAAAAAATCTCCAACAAGATATAATTATGGATTTCTTAAAACCCATAAAAGAAAAAAAAAATCAAGAGAGAAAAGACTAAACCAATAGGGTTGTCTTCTTCCCTATCTACAATTCAATGATCTTCACCACGGCTTCTTCCCAACAGTACTTCAGCCGCGTCCTTCCCCTTTTGCCGAAAACTCCCAAAACCGGCCTCTCCCTTCCGTTCGATTGTCTTCATATATGTTGTCCAGGAGTCGCCAAAAGAGCTAGCGAAATCTCTACCTCTAATGGGCCCAGTCCAGCCCAATTCAATCACCAACCCTCGTTTTCAAATCGAACAACAGAACTAACTCCTCCTTTAAGCGCCATCTTGCTGGATGGGGATACGAACGTCTCCATCATTTCCTTCTCTGTATCTTCGATATCTCTTGGCTCCGCACTCACAGCCATGAACATGGAAACACAACCAGTTGCTACTGCAAGCACGTCCTCCATCAACTAATATTTCATCCATCAAGAACCCATTCTAATCATCACCAGCACTGTAGTTCAGTTCCGGCAACTGTCATCGACAACCACCAACACCAGTAGCAACAGCTCGTCCAAATTCCCATACGAACCAGCCAACACATGGAACTAATGGCTAACAAATGTTGGACTGGAACTCATCATCTCTACTCACTACCAGTATAGCCAGCCTTTACTTAGCACCAACAACCCAACCAATTCTCGGCATCAACACCATCTCATACAAACTGATTTCACGCACATCGATTCTTTCTAAAGCAAATATCAGCACAATCATCCAACTACTTCCACGCCTTCTAAATCCTTCACCAGCTTAATTTTCCGAAGCAACTTCTCTGTTCAACCAAAACCTCCTTCCACTGATTACAAACAGCTCCACCAACAAAAGCTAGCCTTGCTGCAGTAAATAGCAAGAACAAAATACCGAACTAAACCCATTTCGAAGCTCCAGTAATCTCTGTCCATTTATCCACCAACTCCACCGACCGACTAGTATCCTGGCTACAGCATTTTCTCTACTTCAGCCACGACACCAACTCGCTGCCTTATCACAGAGTCATCACCGACCGATCAAGCAATGGCAGCTGACTTTTCTTCTTCTCTGTTTCGTTCACTGCCAAGATCAAACACGAGCTTCTTCCATCGATACTTCCATACTCTATCATCACAGTCGAATTCCATTGATTTGCACCATCGGCTCAGCCATTATCAACCCAACATCAGTCGCAGATTCACTCCATCACAGCTCTGTCTTCGCACAGCAACAGCACCACCGTACCACCATCCAACTAAAAACTGGGTAGGAAACCCATCTCCGCCATCAGTACTGCAACCATGGATATCTTCATCATCTCACTAGAACCCTCTCTTTCCATTTCCTTTTCTCATCAGCACCCAGGTCTTGCACTATCAGACAACCACCAAATTCCATTATTTGCAGCTAGCCATAACCACCTCAACCATCTCTGCCGATTCATTCTCGTTGCTTCTGTGTCGATCTCCTTCAACTGAACTCTAACTTGCTGCCATTTATCTCCCAATCCAGTACCGAGAGCTCGTAGTATACACCAACCACAAACCCAATCTTCATTATCCATCATGGCAGCAACAGAAACTCTTTGTACGTCTGCAACATCACACAACAACTCCTCAGCTTGAATGAGGAACGAAGTTTTGTTTCACTTTTAATCCACGGTGGAGAATTGACCACGTAGCTCACTTTGTTTAACAAAAATGCAAAGAGAATCCTTTTTATGTCTCCTCGAGTCCCTGACCATGGATTAGATATGGAGTGCCAGCATGAGTTATGGACTTGGCCAACCACCGACTCCTTCGGTACCTTCAGCAGTGCATTGGTGCTTTTTGCCGCAAATGTTATTTTAGCACTTATTTAAGCCGTTTATTCTCTAATAATCAGAATTGATTGCATTTCCTGTAAACAACTCAAAATGGTGGTATTAGCTAAAATATTGAGTCCTAGCTAATATAAATATGGGTATAAAATGTAACATTTACGTGATTATCAGTGGGTAAATGGAAGATCGTGATAAAGTCAGTTCCATGTCGCGTGGAGACTTGACGGATCGTGCACCCACTACTTTGCTAACTCCTTCAACCATTGACACCACTTACGCACATTTCTCGTCGTGGATGAATCCACGTGTTGTAGGCCGCCAGACCAAAACCCTAGTTGTTATCCCCCAATTTGACGTGATTGATGTCTCACGAATCGTGGAGTTTGCATGACAGACGTGTATTTAGCTTGTCAGTTGTTGACTGATTAGGCAATGAGCCTAGGTTTTGTTGAATCAAGCATGTTTGACAAATGCTCAGCGATTCATGAATGTTAATGTTGCTCACCTGAGCAAATATTGTAAATTCAACGAGTTGTTGAATATTGATGAGTTACTGAACATATGTGGATTATTCGAGCAACTGAGCAAGTATTGCTCGATTCGATGAAATACTGATAAGTTACTGAATATTGATAGTTGGGTCAATATTTGAGAAACTTAGCAAGTACTGCTCAATTCGACGAATCACTGAACATTTTGAATTTGACGTACAATTGAGAAAGTATTGCTTAATTCGACAAAATAATGAATATTGATAATTTGACGTGCAATTGAGCAAGTATTGCTCAATTCGACTAATTACTGATAAGTTAATAAATATTGATAGCTGGATCAATATTTGAGCAAACATTGCTCAATTCGACGAAATATTTATTGGTAACGTGACCCAATAAAATATTAAGATATTGGTAGATTACTAAATATTATATGATTAATTCAGATGCTCGTTGTTGAATCAATATAAATTTATTAGTATTTGAACTTGCTCAGAATAATGATTTGTTGAGCGTTTGTTCGAAAACCTTAATTTTTGATGGATTGCTCATTAGTTGAAGAATTGATGAAAATAGGTCATGAGCAAAGTAGGGACCGACCACATGAGACCATGGACGTCCATGTGATGCCCAATTGCTCGAATGAGCATGCACTAGGGTTCTTAGTTAGAGAGTTGGTGAAGGAATGGTGATTAAGTGCTGGTTGTAGAAAACGAGGGTTGTAGCATGGGTCGAGAGCCGGTCTATTACGATCCCTAATTTGTCAAAAGGGGGAAGTCTATGTGCGAATCCGTTCGTGGATGTTCACCGCACAAGGTCAAACAGAGGTAGCTTCTCAGTAGTTCGTTAGTAAGGGCGCTAGCTCTGCAAGGAAAAGAGAGAGATGTTTTGAAGTCGCCACCTGACTAAGGGGAGTCAGGACCCTTTTAACTAGTTTGAATTCTTTTGAGGAAAACAAAATTAGTTATGACTTTCATGTTTATGGCCTGCTATCAAAGAGTCTGAGTAAGGAGATTCTAGTACGGGATGGGAAGGTGTTAGGCACCCATCAACCGCCCAATCGTAAGATTGGCCTCTACTTCATGATTAAAAGGGGAAAATGTTTATATAAATAGTAATGCATAGTGACGAATAGTGATGAAAAGTGATGCATAGTAATTGGTGAATAGTGATGCATAGTGACTGGTGAATAGTGATGCATAATGACGAATATTTTTGGTATCCAAGGGGCTTTGGCCAACTCCTAAATTTTTAGAATCTAGTTCGACTCCAAATCAATCTGATAGTAAAGGATTAAAGGAAATCATAATCATGATAAAGATCATGTAAAATCTAGGTCGACGATAGAGCCGCATTATAAGAATATTTTGGAGAAAATTTGTTGAATATTCTAATTCAAATTTCAAGTCCATATTAGAACTAGGATTAATTTCGCATTCAAAATTTTGAAATTTGGATATAATTTCAAAATTAAACAAATAACCTGCAGATTAGCTCAATGGAATATGATTAATGTAGACCTTATTATTTTGACAATGTGTCTAATGTGGGAGGGAATTCCGCTTTATACCCACACTTTGATTTATCCCACTTTGACAATTAATAATAAAACACAAAATTTTATATGTAACGTGAAGAGTAATCACGGTGTTACTACGAAATGGAAAGCCATTCCGTTCCCGTATGACTACATAATTTACCGAAGAGATAGATAATTAATATACCTGAAATATGATATAGAAACTTGAAAGGATTCTTACGACGATTTCTTGCTTCCGTTAAGTATGCAGAAAGTAATTAAAGTACCAGCAATTTAATGCTAATCTTTTAAGAACTTAAAGACAATACTTGATTTGATATTTCTATTTATTTTTATTTATTTATTTTGGGTTTTTTCTCAAAATAAACTATAAATGCAAAAGATAATAATAACTATTATGTAGGAAGGAACTTGATTTCTCTTTGATTAAATAATAAAATACAGGGAGATTTGGAACATGTGAGAAGAAATATTTTCTATTTGAGAGAATAATTCTTCTTGGCTTGGGTGGAAACCTAGATTTTTTTAGGTAAGTTGTTGAAGAAGTATTCTTTTTTTTTTCTTGGAAAGTAATCTTAAGAAGGAATGTCATTTTTCTCTCTTACTCGACCTCTATTTATATGCCAAGTTCACCGACAAACTTCCCTTAATTACTCCGTGGAATCCGGACTAAACGAAAAGAAATCCAGCCGACACTTTCTTTTCAACGCGTGAAATTGGAAGCGTCCTTTTATTTTTTTCTTCACGTTGAAATTTGATTTGTCCTTTGCAAATGAATTTTTTATTTCCAAAACATATTTGGGTCCCACCAAAGAAAAATGATTTTTCTTCCAACATTTACTTACTCTCCCATGTGATGTGGGTCCCACTTGATTATTTCTTTCTTTAACCACTATTGAATAAATTCTTCCATTTTTCAAACGTATGAAGGGAATTAGTCCACTAACTAAAGTCTTGGTGTTTGATAAGGGGAGGATGAAAAGTGGTCGCCCCCCTTATCGTCTTCTGAGTTCGCGTTTTGCTCGTAATTTCTTCATACGAACTCCAAATGACTCCGTTTTTTTTCATTGATTTGTATTTTCCTCCTCTTTAATGTGATAACAAGAACTCCCGGGTTTGAAAGGATAAAGCTTATGGGTTTGATTGGGTAGAGCCTGTGGGCTTGATTGGGTAGAGCATGTGGGCTTGTGGGCTTGATGGGTAGTGTTTTGTGAGCTTGATTTAAAGGATATGAAAATCCTTAATTGCTCCACAAAGAATTTCTCTTGTATTCGGCTCCGAAGTACAAGACTGATATTTTCCATGGAAGGTGCGAAATTGGGGTGTCAACACCGGTTTCATCATTTACTGAAATACTGCTGGGTTCAGCATTAGATGATAAAACCTAGGTATAAAAGATTGGACCAACCAAGAGAGCATGGGACCGGCTCTTGGTGGTCACGGGACCAGCTGTTGTCCGTTTGAGCAATCCCTAGGTTGGTTGGAGAGAGTTTGGGCCCAATGTGAGCAATTGAGCAAATTAGGTCAGAATTATGAAAACATGTGAGACCGGATTTGTGCAAGCCCTAGGAATGACTCTGGTCGGTCATCAAGGAATGCATGTGTTACTACGGTGTCCGTGTCTCCGTACTGAGAGTTTCAGTATTTTCTGATGTGCGTTCGAGCAACATTGTGAATTTTTAGAAGAGTTTTATCTTGACTGAAATTCTTGATTTTGTTGGAATGAGCATGTATGCTCAACTAATCAATATTTTGTAAATATTAAAATAAGAGTATTTTAACATCCAAAATTGTCGTGAGAGGCTATCCGGTCATGTGACCACGTTGGCTTTTGAATTTTCATGATTTGAGCAATATTCGAGAAGTTATGAAGAAATCATGATTTTTGCTCAAACCAAGGATTTTCATGAATTTGAGGAAAATAATAATTATAAAAGACTAGGGATTGCAGGGTGTGGGACCGGCCACGACTAGGGCATGGTCGGCCGGATATATTTCCCGGTCCCGCATTCCTTTCCCTATTTTATAATATTATTTTTTATGAATCTGTGATGTTATGAAGAATCCATGAGTTTTGTTGAAACGTAGGAGTTTCATGAGTTTAGGGAATAATAATTATAAAAAGCAAGGGATTGTGAGGTGGGGCCGGCCATGGATGGCAGGCTATGTTTCCCGGTCCCGCACACCTTTCCCTATTTTATAATATTATTTTTTCGTGAATCCATGAAGTTATGGAGAATTCATGAATTTTGCAAAAACAAGGAAAGTTGCTAAAATCAAGGAATTTTTTCATGAGTTCATAAAAATAATAAAATAGGAAAAAATAATAAAAAAAGCATGGGACCGGCCACGACTAGGGCATGGCCGGCATGCCGGTGGGCCCAGCCCCTGGGCGCTCCTTATTATTTTATAAGTATTTGTTGTTTTCTCCTGTTTTGTGTAGGATTCCTCATCTATTCATGTTTTTTGGATGCTCGTTCGTGCATCTGGGTGCTCAGTCGTGCATCATTGTCGAATACACTTACACAATTTTTCGTGGGGCTTACTCAGGATGGTCCAGATGCCCGGTTGTTGAGCATTTATTGCTAATCCATGAAATTCAGTGTAGAATAATTCATGAAACGAAGCAGTAAAATGAGTAATTATTTATTATCAATTCATAGGATCGGTAGTGGATTCGACCATGAACTCGGAATAATAAAACAATCATTACCATTCCATGGGATCGTGGATTCGACCATAGAATCGGAGTAATAAAATTATCCATTACCTTTCCCTAATATTAGCAGTGAATTCGATCATGAAATTGGAATAATGAGATAACATAGTTGCTTATTGCCATTCTATGAGATCAAGACGTGGATTCGATCATAGAATCGGAGAAATTATTATTCCCATTCCATGGGATCAGGCCATGGATTCGACCATGGAATAGGAGCAATTGTTAGGAGCAATTTTTATTCGACCATGGAATAGGAGCAATAACAGATCATTCTGGGAATTTAGTGGTAAATATCACAGCATAATTAATCTATATGCATAGTCAGGAGACGGCTAATATCTTGAAGGCGCTCTCAGATCTTTTGGAGAATGCCTGAGTCTATACACATCGCTCTACATAGTCAGGATCAGCGAGTGTCACTATCCTGAAGGCGCTGTTGCTCTCAATCTTACGGAGAACCGCCTAATCGTTCTTCCATGTAAAGGGGGGTCGCTCTCATGTAGTCAGGGAATAGTGAGTATCACCGACATCCTGAAGGTGTTAAGCCCTCTCAACAAACAATTATGTAGGAGGACCGCCCAATTCTATTATTCTACATATAGGGCACAATGAAATGACATGGATCGAACGCTTAGCTAGTGGAGGCTTTTTGAAAGACATGTTCATCATGGCTTCGTAAAATATGAATCGTCACATGCCTGAAGCCGTACCAGAAACATGCAGTATCATGATTTTACGGTTTTGACCTTTGTTGAAAATCCACCATCAACATTAGTCTACCGAGACAAGTCTCGGATTAGGTTAGAATTTGTATTTGAGTATTAGAGATCACCCTTGAAGACCGAAGATCGACGAAGACATTTGGAGAACTTCTATATTAGGTATGTGAAGACTGAACCATTATATTTTACTTACTATCTCACCATTTTATCTATTGAGACTATGTCGTGTGACTTCTAGTAGATTTACAAAGAAGAAATTTCGAGCAATCTTGTCTTGTGAAGAATCTCGAAATATCATTCTAAGCAAAAATATTCAACGGTCCTTAACAATATTTGTTTTAAGAATTAATTTGTGGATTTAATGGAAATTGTCCATTCAAATGATTTTATCACTTGAGAATGTTTCAAACATCATAAGAGAGAAATATTGAACTTACTGATATTTCTTCTAAGGGAAGGTTGACAAACCAGTTTGAAAACCATAAATATCTGAGTTACAAAAATACAGGAAGGTTGGCAAACACTTCACAAACTACAAGTTCAGTTGGGAACATTTCACGAACCCGGTTGGCGAACCACGGTGAACTGAATTTTAATAGTTGGAATAATAGGCTAACAGTTGGCGAACCCAGTTCATGAACCGTTGTCAACTGAGTTCGGAAGTTTGGCAGGGTTAGCGAACTTGGTTCACTAAACATTATACCTTGACTCATAAACAAGCCCTACAGTTGGAAAACCATTGTACCAATTATCCCTATTTTAGTAAATGCTCAAAGATTTATTTTTATAATATGTTTAGCATTACTAGAACTCTCTTAAACAAGCCCTACAGTTGGAAAACCATTGTACCAATTATCCCTATTTTAGTAAATGCTCAAAGATTTATTTTTATAATATGTTTAGCATTACTAGAACTCTCTTAAACACTTCTAAGACTTCATTGGTCACTTAAACACTTATGTGTGTGCATCATGATTAAACTTTTAAGTGTTTGAATGTATATATCAAATTGCTTTTAGTTTGTCGGATAACTTGCTAAACCGAATGGTCATGATACACGGTTCAGTAACCGGACCCAAGTATATATTCTTCTATTGTATTTTTCAATAATAAAATTTGCTTGATTATCAAGTTATCTTATCTTGAATTCTAACCTAATCCTGGTCCTTGAAAAACTATAAATAGAGATACTCTTTCAACAAAGAAATTCAATCCCTGATACTTTGTGTCCTAGTTAATTCTAGAGTCATCTTCTATTGACCGAGTTTCCTCTGAGAAACATAATTAGGTCTATTGACCCAGTTTTCTTTGGGGATTCATGAAGCCAGGTCCGAATATATTTACCTTGATAGTTCATGAATCCTGATCTTGCTTTTCTATTATCGAGGTTTTCGTAATCTCTTTCAGGAAAGATAAATAGAAATCATAAAGTTATCTTCGTCTCAGATTTTGTGATTCCTCAAGATATATATCTGAAAACTGATCTTTGTTGATCTTTTGAAGATTGTTCTTGAGAGGTGGTTAAGAATTTTGGATGCTCTTCGGGAGTCGTAAGATCCAGATTTATGTTGTTTGCTAGCTTTGTCTATTGAAAACAAATTTCCACAACTTGATCTTTGATCTAAACGAAAATCAAATAGGCTTATCTGTTAGAGGCGGGTTGATATCAAAAGTCCTCACTAAGGCTGAAATAACTTTTAGGATGTAAAGGACGTCAACTAAGGGAATCAAGTTTGTAGATCCTTGCAAGGTTCAAGAGATGTAAGGAGCGCGACTGTAACTGAACCGCTTGGAGGGTGGATTCAATCTCAACTACATTCCAGTCTGAAGTCTGATAATATTGTCTTCCGTGACTTAATACAGTGTGGTGTTCAAATATGGATGAGGTCCCGAGATTTTCTGCTATTACGGTTTCCTCGTTAACAATTTTTTTTGCGTCTTGTGTTTTTCCTTTTTCGCATTATATTGTTTATCTTTATAATTGGATTTGCGCATGTTTGTACGTATTCAATATAAGTAGATACGTCCGCTTAATTGTAATCGATTACGAGATTTTTTTCTTGTAGAATTCGTATCCTGAAAGATATATAACAAGTTTAATCACTTGGCAGAATTTCGATTGAATTATTTGGATACAACTATATTGTCCTTGGATATTGATTTTGAGATCGTCCAAGTACTCTGTTTAACAATCAGGTTCACAGATCTTGTGTCTATACACATACTGATTGAGTAGAGGTTGATATATAAATTATATATACATGATATCAAGGATCATTCAATTGGTCTACTTGCCAATGTATTAAGAAATGAATTGATATTTATCCCATCAACACCTTTTTTCTTTCCTCATTTCTTGATGTTATACATATCGACCTCTTCTTCCACCCGTTTGTACCAAATCAACAAAAAGATGAAAGTATTTCAAGTAAAAAAAAAGAAGAACAACTATCCCATTCATCCTCATTAATCAGTTTTATCACCAAAAAAAAAAACGATTAGACTTTGAAACGTGGGAGACAAATATCAATTCATTCCCTGCCTTTGCACCCTATTATCCTTCTATCCTCTTTCGGGTGCCTCCCACAATACCCATTCTACACTATTATATAAAAACTCACCCATATTTACTACCCAAAAAATACATTTTCATCTTACAAAACAATTTCATTTCGTACCTACAAGAAAGGAAAGATCGAGAAAGAAAAGAGTGCAAGAGGAGAGAAAGCATAAAATAAAATAAAAAATGATTATAATATGGTGTGTCGTTCCTCATCCTTTGGAATAGGTGAATAATTATTAAAATTATTTGGATTTAAACCTGAAATATTACTATCATTATAAAGCTCAATTGGAGTAACAAATTCCTGATCACTATGCCTAAAAACTTCAGATTCTTCATCAACACTATCCACATCATGATCATCAAAAATTGATGTGTTCTCAATAATGTTGTAGTAAATAGGTTCGTTGAGACTTGTGAAAGCAATAGATTTTAGACTTAATGAAACTTAAAAATAAACAAAACTTAATGCAAAATTGATTTCAAGATATTAGAAATAACCAAGACACTGATTCCACTATTACACACGAATGAAAGATGGCAAATAACCCAAAACTCTAATTATCTTTTAAACAATAGATTTTAGACTTAATGAAACTTAAAAATAAACAAAACTTAATGCAAAATTGATTTCAAGATATTAGAAATAACCAAGATACTGATTCCACTATTACACACGAATGATAGATGTCAAATAACCCAAAACTCTAATTATCTTTTAAGTCCTTTATTTCTTAATTCACAAATAATCAGGCAAACCACATCAACCAGAGGATGGGTTTCTAACAACTGAACTTCTTTCTGGACATCATTAGGTTCAGGAAAACATGTATGAAGAAAATCTTGTAAAATGGTTGAGGCACATATGTCAAGTCCCAAGTGAGGGACCTTTCTAAGAGTTAAAGCATATGGAGAATGATAATCACCCCCAAACATTGATTTTTTAGGGTCACTAGAAAGACTAGTCACAACTTCCCTAATTTCTAGGTCATCAGATTCCTGGAAATGGTCAATTGATTCCTCTAAGTCAGGTTCATCCTCACTTGTCTCTACAAGTTCATTTTCTTTTTCTAAGTCTAATGTTTCTAAATCGCTAGACTCTAAAACAATATTCTCATAATAAACTCGTTCCTCAAAACTATCATCGGCTTCGTAAAAAGGAAATACTACATCGTCTAAAACAGGGGTATTTCTAGTCAAATCCTCATCCTTTTGAATATGTGAATAATTATTAAAATTATTTGTATTTAAACCAGAAATATTACTATCATTATAAATCTCAATTGGAGTAACAAATTCCTGATCACTATGCCTAGAAACTTCAGATTCTTCATCAACACTATCCACACCATGATCATCACTATACTGATAGTAATATTAATGGATCTTTCAATGTTGCTTATTGATTTCTCCAATGCTTTCAACATGGTGTGTCGTTCCTATCTCATCAAGGAAGTTCGCCTTCATTGTCCAGGTATTTCTCGTTGGGTTGAATTTTTCTACATAAGGCCTGCTAGACTTTATTATGGCTAATATATTTTGTTGTCTGCACTCGGTGTCCAGCAAGGTGATCCGCTCGGTCCCCTGTTGTTTATACTGACACTTCATCCCCTTGTGAAGTCTATTGTCTCCCAGTATAAGCTTGATTTACACGCATGGTACCTTGATGATGGTACAATTATCGGTGATACACTTAAGGTGGCCAAGGATTTGAGCATAATAGAAACTGAAGGGCCAAGCAGGGGTTTACATCTAAATATAAAGAAAACGAAGGTTTTTTTTCCTTCTATCGATCCTAGAAGCAATGCTGAAAGTGCATTCCCTCTTGATATTGGTAGACCCACTAATGGCGTCAAACTTTTGGGAGGCTCGGTGAGTTTGAATTTGAATTTTATAAGTGATATGGTTTTGAATAGGGTGAACAAGACTGTTCAACTAATGAATGCCATAAAAAAACTCAAGGATCCTCAAAGTGAGATGTTATTACTGCGTAATTGCACTGGTGTGTCTCAGTTATATTTTACAATGCGCACCACCAATCCTGCAGCTCTTCAACAAGCCATTGATCTTTTTGATGACCAATTGCTCCATTATTTGAGGCTTTTGGTCACTGGAGATGGGGCCGATTTTGGGCCATTGCAACAAAGATTAACTACTTTGATGATCAAAGATGGTGGTTTGGGTATTTATACTATGGATAATACTCGCACTTATTGTTATCTTTCTTCTCAGAGCCAGACTGCTCCGGTGCAAAAAGTAATACTTGGTAACCTATTCCCCTCAGACAAAGGCTCTGCTTATCAGTTATCTCTTCAGAAATTTATTCAGGTATGTGGACTTCCTTCTAGCTTTCGCGTCAATGATACTACCCACCCTTCTATGAATTCCCTGGCAGTTACTTATTTTGATGTTGTTAAGAAGCAAATCCCCAACCAATTTTCTATGTCTACAAGAGATTCCATTATGTGGCAGTGCAACCGTGTCAAACATGCACATGATTATTTTATGGCGGTACCTATTAGTGGGCTTAACCAATGCCTTGGTCCAAGACAGTTTCGTGTTGTACTCTGTTATCGCCTTGGTATCCCCTTATTTGTGGATAATGGTTCGTGCCCAAGCTGTAACAAATATATGGATATTTTCGGTGATCATGCGCTCCATTGTGCTAAGGATGTTGGACTCAAGTTTCGACATGACCTTGTTCGTGATGTAATTGCCGATATTTGTTACAAGGATGGTGTACCTGCTCATAAGGAAGTTTCTCTTGGGTTTTTGACGGATGATGACAGAGATTTACGTCCTGCAGACATCCTTGTTTTAAATTGGGATAATGGTAAGGATGTTTGCATGGATGTCACAGGTGTATCACCCTTTACTGGAGAAGGTGTTCGTACTTTCGTCCCTGACAAAGATATTTTGAATGATGTTTCACGTAAACATACTAAATATTTGGAAAAATGTGTTTCACATGGCTATGGCTTGGGAGTTCTAGATTTCTCTACTTTGGGTGAGCTTAGTGAGGATACCTTGTGTTTTTTTAAGCGTTTGAAGAATTATTTAGTTTGTCATGATGCTAGTAGTGGTGTAGGTAGTTTTATTTTTCATAGATTGGGTATAGCTATTCAAAAAGGTGTTGGAGCTCAGCTTGTTGTTAGGCTACCAACCAAGGTTTTGTACGAGTCCTAAAATTATCGTTTCCTTTTGTAAATTCATGAAAAAAAAATAATCTTAGTTTTGGTCATTATCAAGAACACCAAATTGGGGGATACATGGAATAATTGGGGGATATATGCCGGCATGGTTTTTTGGTACTATCGGCATGGTCGATGGATTGCCGTCATTGAAAAACCATGCCGACGACTACAATAAAATATCCCCCGATTAGTTTATGTATCCCCCAATTGCATGTTTGTTATCAACTACTCTACATGTAATACTACCCATATTTATATCTTAAAATATGCGATATTGTTTATTTTAAGTATTAGTTATGGTACAATGAGTATTGCATCCTATTAAAACCCAATATGTCAGATTTGTCAATAAAGTATTGTCTTTGAGTTTTTAAGAAATTGGCATTACATTATTAGTACTTCACTATTATTAGCATACTTATCAAAAGCACGAAACCGTCGTATACAAGCTTTCAAAGCTTAAATATTATCTGTCTAGTATAATTCGTCATTTATTTTTTCCTGGTTCTGTAGTAATCTAAATGCTAGAACGGAATAGTCTTCCATCCCGTAATAACACAACACATATTATTTATTCAAATTATGTTCAATTTTTATTTTAGCATTTGAAGTACAAGCATAAAATGATCTTGCATCTCATCAGGGTCATATGTACATACTTGCACATTTAAATTAATTTTTACGTAATGAATCCTCTACCAGGGTAAATCGAATTATTGATATAAATCGAAATTTCCTCTTGCATTAAGTCCATTGTTAAATAAATTAATATGTTATCCAATTTTTAATGGGATAATTTGCAGATTTTCAGTTTAATCTTTAAATCTCACTTAATCTCAAATTTGTACCTAGAGTCGCCCTTAACTCTTAATGACGAACCAATAGTCAAGCTAGACTATTTAGTAATATATATTTTTGTGCATTAAATATCCTTAATACTTAACGGACTATCAGTTTAATTTTGGTATTTCACCAAGCTCCAAATTCAAACCAAGAGTTAATTTTATCTCTAATTGTTGAACCCATAGTCGAACTAACTATTACGTGATAACCTTTCATGCTTAGAATTCCTCTTAATTCTTTGCCATCACATATATAATTATTCTAAACTGAGAATTGAGTCTATTCTCGGCTGAAACTTTAGATAATTCCTATCATGTTCATTTTAGGATTGCGCTTAATCCTTTACCATCAAGTTGAACTTGGATTGTATTAATGATAGATTTTTGTCGTCGAGTAAAATTATCTCTGGTCCATATCAGAAATATACAGTATGTATAATTTGTACATAACCTAGATTATATAGACTCAAAAGATGGCAATAACTAATCCACATTGATCCTTATGACATGTTTATGTAATTATGTGTTAATGGTTCACCCAGCTGGACTCTCAGTACTTTATATATTTAATATACTTACTATATAACTCAGCATTTCTACATGTTTATTATACGAATCGATACCTCTGTATAAATTCTCAGAACGTCACTGACGCTCGTTGCGATACTTCCCATGGTGACCTCTGTTTATAGAGAATGAATATCAAACTCCTAGATGGGATGCCCACTAGTATAAAGCAACTTGAATCTTTTCCAAGTGCAATATTCCACATATAATTTTCTAGAAATTTTTATTGTGTATATAAATATTGATTTATTACTGTGTTTATACGAACTTACTCGGTGCATAATAATATATCCACATAAGATTTTATAGATGCTTGTCCAAGTGATGTATCCTAGACTTGAGTGAACACACATGATATGTCATGAGGTTGAATGCAAATAAAATCTAATATTATCCCGCTTACACGTGCCTATTCATTCCTTCTCATGCATGCCTCTCAAGTTTCCATATATGATTTGCAATGTGTACTTACCATATGCGCCTCATCAAATTTATCAAATTATATATGGATGACCGTATATGTCACACCATATACGCCTTATTATATATAGATGACCATATATGAGTGATTGTATATGTGTTATCATATACATCTTATCTCCAAAGTTAGTTCACGTCTGCGACTTACTAGACTCTCATTTGTGCCTGCCAAAGCCCAAAGCTTATGAACCCAAGTTCCCTAGCCGATCAAGAAATAGTTTCCCCTAGATGGCCAAACTCACTCCCATATAGTGCACGGTAAAATATCTTTGCACCGGCATACTGGGATTTTCACCTTTTCCAAACTAGGTCCATGGACGCGTAACATAAGCCTGAACTCCCCTAGCTGACCAAATACTACCTCTTTTACGGACGATTTTCACGCCCAAAAATCGTATGTGCCTTGTTTTGATCCTTGTAATATATGCCTGCCTTATGGGTCTAACTTCTTGTATCTTACCTTATGAGTATTTCCTTGTATAAAAGTATTACTTAAACTTCCTATATACATGCCTTATCATGCTACAACTTACCATATATGTGTCTTATCATACACAACTTATCATATATATGCACTATTATATAAAACTATCATATGAGTGTTATTATATATATATATATATATATATGTCTTACAACATATGTCTCACCATATATGTTTTATCATATAATGATTACCATATGAGCATTACTATATATAACTTACCACATATGTCTCAGTACATGTGCCTTACGATACATAGCTTCCCATATATGTCTTATCATATATGTTTCACCGTATGTGCTAACACTTATCATAATTGATGCCCTAGTTAGTACACACCACTATTGTATTATGATACGCAGGATGGCATCTCAGTTCATCACCATCAGTGCCTCGAAATCTCAGGTGCCTATTATTGGCACATCATCTTCTAAGGCATATCAATGTTGATTGACGTCATCATGTCATCTGATTTTCTCATCAAAACTCCCCAGAGATTTAAAAGCAAAGTAAATACATATTGTACTTAGTTTACCTAGTTTATACAAGTCTTATTAATCTTATCAGATTTATGCTCATAATTCTCGATAGTCACACATTTTAAGTCATAGGTCAACTGATTGGCTAATCAAGTCATATATATGACTTAATAATAAACTAAAACAAAACACTTGAAACCGGAATTTTTTTCCTCCGGAGCTGTGCCCAGCAGAACCAAACTTATCGATGCGCCACTCGTAAAGAAGTGACCAGACCTTAAATATTAACTTCTCACCAGGCAAGTTCACATTGATTTTCCTTTCCAAGCATGCTTTGCAAGAATGATACTCAAACGTATTTTCCATTTGTAGCTCCACATTGTTCCAACTTACCCATATTTTGTGAAAGGTGAAAGGCCATGAAGGCTAATGGTGATGCATATTGCATACATCACATTCTCTCAAATGTTGTGCAGACATAGGGCATGCATCATGCCTTGGACTTGCACATAGGCCATTACAAGCCTCTTTCTGCATCCTTGGTTCGCTCTGATAATGAGATGGATGCATACACTGGTCTTGATCGTGCCAAGGGTGCATCAGTCAGGCTCATACCATTCTTGGACGTATGCAATCTCCCCTAATTTGTAATATTGTTAGCTTCCTTTCTTGGCCATGCCCAAATTTATGTTTGGTGCATGTGTATTTCGTGTAGATTAATAAGAAGTACGGGCATCCAGTGAATGGACTGCCACTACCTCATCAAGTATGTTACAATCATATCTTGCTCGCAAACCGAGTTTAGATGATATGAGCAACAAAGTTGCGGACCACCAATGTTGAAACTCATTGCGGCCGCCTACGTACCCAACCCGTACCATGAAGGGATTAAGCATGATCTTAGTTCATGAATTTCAGAACTAGCAACTGAAACCATGTCGTGTAGTAAGGCCAAAGGCCAAAAAACGCCTTGTCTGTACATGACAACGGACTATCATAAGTGATGTACAAGATTGTACATAATTAAAGCCACTTAATTCGCAAAGCGTTCTCTAACTCGGGTCATGCAAATTATTGCATTGTTCATCTTTCTTTTGTTTTGCGTCATAATGATGCATTCTCGGTAAGCAATATGAGGTAATGATGTTTACTCATCAAATATGTTATACCGGGGCTAAGCTTTGTAGCTTAGAGATGCATTTTCCCTTTATGCACCTTCAACCAACACTCATTACCTATATAAGTTTTACTGATATTTCTACAAATATAAGAAGGGGAGTATATGGTCATATACCAAGTCTCTCCTCTGCTTCCGCGGCAAAGAATTTCAAAAGGATGCATAATTATGATGCATTTTCAGTTTTCAGCTAATGATCAACTTTGGAAATGCACCATAGTGATGTACTTTAGCTCTCTCCAACTTGCATGATGCACCATGATGGTGCAATTTCTATTCTTGTCCAACATGCTTTGCACGCACAATACAAGCTTGAGATGAAACTATATCTCATGTAATGATGCATATTAGAAGATGCTGGGATCAGAACTAGAACTAAACCTTTAGTCCCAAACAAATTTGGTAGGATAAAAATGAAAGCCAAAATATATAAACAAATAGGCCGGCTCACCTCGCTTTTCTTTTTCAGCATGACGCGTCACTAAGAGGTATCGCCCAATGTTATATATTTTTGGTTTCCATGTTGATATGGCTGAGTTTCACGTCGGCTCGCCAATCATAAGACTACCTTCTCCTTTTATCCTGGATGAGGACAAGATGTGCAGGAAGAAGCTACACATGCAGAGTTGATTCTTGGAGCTTTCTGCGTCATGAGTTCTTTTGTTTTTTTGGTATTAGAAGAGGGATTTAGCTAGCTCCCTAGCCAAGCGGTATGGCAAAGAGATATCTCCCAATACTTATCTTACCACTAGAATTGGGATCACATGTTCGCGAGTTGTACCCATATCAGTAAGAAGTAATCAAGAATTTCATAGAGCCAAGAACCAATCAGCATATAAGGGCCAAAACTACTCACATGCCAACACATATTGTTCATCAATCAACACTGTCTCAAGTAAAAGTAGCAACTCAAGGCAATTAAGGAAAGGGAAGCACAAGAACCAGAGACAAATTGTTCCAAGTGAACACGTTGTGCGTGCACACTAGAGAATGTGTCGTATTAGAATTACAGAGTGTCACACCCAGATGACCATTTGGAACAGTGATAAGACATTGAAACTGATCACCCCTCACCCATTTGAAACGATGTGTGTTGTGACTGGCTCAGACTACAAAAGCGGTAACCCAAAAGACCGTTTTGGGACGGTAGCTTGCATCCGACTCCTCTGAAATGGTGGAATGTAGACTAAAAGAATTTAAATATGAAAAATCTAACGTATTTGAATATTTGAGTTAAATCTAATGAGTAGCGTATAGAGTTGCATTCATATATAATTTAACTTCTTTAAATCGATACTTGTTAAATTAATATTTCTTTAAAATGATACAACTTTTTTATCCCAACCAGACTTTCCCAAGCTAAGCTTTACCTCCTAATTTTTATTTTATTTTAAAATAACAAAAATATCCTCCTAACGAGCTAACCTCCAACAACTAGGGCTGCACAGAACCGAGCCGAACCGAGCAAACCGAACCGAACCGAGAGAAACCGAACTGAAACCGAACCGAACATCCAACGGTCGGCCTCAGTTCTTAATACCAGAACCGTTGATCTATCGGCTCAGTTTACGGTTTGACCACAGAAACCGACCGAAACCGAACCGAGAAACCGATTAATATCATCCCTTGATTTTATTAACCCAGATCAATCTTAGCCATTCATTCCTATAACCCTAACTACTTAAACTCAACCGAGTTTCATTTCTTCTCCAGAAACTTTTTTTTTCCTTCAGTTCTTCACTCACCACCATTTTTTTTCCCTTCAGTGCCATCAATAGCACCACCACCTCTCCATCGAGATCACCATCACCTTAGTAAGTAGTTCATCTCCTATTTCTCTCCTTCTCGTTTCTGAATCTCTAGGGTTTATATTTTTTTCAATTTCTAGGGTTTCTAGATTTATCTTTTCCTGTTTTTGTTATGTTTGTCAATCGATGTATTTTAGGGTTTTGATTATCTTTTTTTTTTTTTTATGCAGAAGATTAAGAGGAGCAGCAGGAGACTGAAGTTTTCCATCAATCTGTTGAGTTTTGATTGTATGCAGGTAACTAATTTTTCTTATTTTCGTTCTTTTTTTTTTGTTTCCCATATTTTGCTTTGTGTGACTTATGTCCTGTAAAGTTTTGAAGAAGACCCATTTGTTTGAATTTTTATTAGGATTTCTTTGAGTTTTAGTTTATTTGTGTAAGACCCATGAACTTTGATAAGAACCATGAACTAATACTGATTTAGTAATACTGTTAATAGATTATTATTATGATGTTGCAGAGGATCAATTTTTTTCCTGATTTTTTACTAATACTGTGACTTGAGAGATTATGAGGTCCCTGTTTGATTCATATTTGACATTACTCTTTTTCTTTGTTTGAATTCTGTTGATATAATTTGCAGAGAACACTAAACATTGTGGCCATGTGGGTATGTTTAATTTGAATGTGTTGAGGTCCCTGTCTTATTGAGCTAAGTTTGTTCAGTTCAATTTCTGTGTGTTGAATGCAATTTCCTTAACTGTTGGTTGATTTATGAACATTTGTTGTTCATACTTTGTTGGATTACATATGTTATATGTGATTTTGTTCTTTTATATTGAACTTGTCAATTTGTTATCTAATGCATAGTAGAGATTCAGTTGATTGATTCATTTTGTTTACGTTATACAGGTGTTGTAATTGCCAATGGTTGGAACAAGTTCTGTTTCAGTATCAAGCAAGAGGAGCAAGATGTCAACTGCATCTCTAGCCTCTCTATCCCTAGTAGCTGGGTCTGAAGTGACACCTTCTGTGACACATTCTGCAACACCAACACCTGAAGTTGTTGCCACACAAGGAACACAGCAGCCTCTTGAAGACCCTACACCTGAAAGTGAACCAAAGCCAAAGAAGAAGGGTAAAGCAACATCTATAGTATGGGAGGATTTTACTAGGTCAATCCTAGAGAAGTCGAGTGTAACCATTTCAAGAAGAAAATGAAGGCCGAACTCAAGGAAATGGAACATCCAAAGATGTTGGCACATCTGACCAGATGTCCTGATAATCCTAACAAGAAGAAGAAAGGACAACAAAGCTTGGTGTTTGCAGTACCAAAACCTGGGCAATCTTCGCAACTTGTTTCTCATAATTTTAACAAAGATTTGTGTAGAAGGAAATTGGCCGAGTTTGTGATAAAAGATGAGCTACCTTTCAAAGTTGGTAGAAGGAAAAGGGTTCAAAGCATTTTGTCAAGTGTTAGAACCTAGATTCAAGGTGCCAAGCCGTATGACAATCTACCGAGATCTTTTATCCATCTACAAAGAAGAGAAAGATTTGTTAAAGAAGTATTTCAAGGACAGCAAACAAAGAGTTTCTATCACAACAGATACATGGACTTCTCCCAATAACTTTAATTATATGTGTGTGACAAAGTGCATTTTGTTGATGTAAATTGAAGTCGCAAAAGAGAATCATTTTGTTTTGCCAAGTCGGGGGTCATACTTTGGAGTGGATATTGGAAAGATGCTAGAGAGATGTTTGTTGGATTGGGGTTTAGAAGATGTTTTTGCTTGTGACTTTGGACAATGTCAGTTGCAAATAATGTGGCTATCGAGTATCTTCAAACTAGTGTCATGAATTGACAGAGCATCAAGATGATCTCAATACATGCAAAGTTAGTTTGTTTTTTTACTGTTAGCTTTTGGATATATGTTTTCATATTTATAGCATACTTTGGAGCTCTTGCTTTCTTATATGTTGTAAATGTTTTCTGATATGTTTCAATGTTTTGTTTCATTCTTATCAGGTGAGGTGTGCTGCGCATGTTCTTGCTCTTGTTGTTAAAGATGCAGTCCTATTGTATCACAAGTCGATTAGCAGGATAAGGTCAGTAATAAAGTATGTGACTGGTTCTCCCTCTAGGTTAGCTATATTTAGGAAATGTGCTTCTTTAGAGAAGATTGAGTGTAAAAAAATGGTCTTCTTAGATGTGAAGACCCGGTGGAATAGCACTTTTCTAATGCTTGAAGCTGCAATTCCATATGAAAGGTCTATTAAGAGGTTAGAAAGGGAGGATAAGGGCTTTAAAAATAAATACATTTTCAAGGAAAATGTTGACGAGGCTTTACCTAATACTGATGTTGTAGATACAATTGATTATGATGAATATTTTGCTGATTCTTCATCTAGTGAGTCTGACTGTGATGTTGCTGTTGTAACTAACAAGAAGAAGAAGAAGAACAAGCCCCATCACCATGCTCCATATGCTGCAGATTGGTCATATGCTAAATCTCTTGTGAAATGTTTGAAAATTTTCTTTGATTCTACTGTTAAGTTCTCTGCTTCAACACAAGTCACCACACATGAATTTTTATGGCGCTTTAGCTTTGATTCATGAACAATCGGTTCATCTGAGAAAACTGTAGGAGATCCACATATTTCTAGGATGGCTGATTTGATGTTTCAGAAGTACAATAGTTATTGGGGAGAGTATGAAGACATGAACTCTGTTTTATTTTTTTCTAAGTTACTTGATCCTCGAGAGAAGGAGGCTGGTTTGAAATTTGATCTTGAATGTTTGTATGAGCAAGATGAGTACAGGGTTGGAACTGTTTTGAAAGCTGTTAAACAAGACATGGGAAAGCTCTATGAAGAGTACAAGAACATGTATTCAAATGCCAGTGCAGATGAAGGTGTTGGGTCTACAACTGTCACAGGTGCAGATGATGCTGTATTTTGTGTGCAAGAATTAAGTATTGAGGATATGCTAGAGTCAAGGAGAAAAAAAGCAAAGAATGAATGTTAATTGTACTCAGCCAAGATCAGAGGTTGAAAGGTATTTGAGGGATGAATGTGAAGTACCTACCAAAGAATTTGATATTTTGGCGTGGTGGCAGGCTAATGGTATCAAGTATAGGGTACTATCACTCATGGCGAAGGATATTTTGGCAATACCAGTATCTTCAGTTGCATCTGAATCTGCATTCAGTACAGGAAAGCGTATTCTTACTCCATGGAGAAGTTCATTATCTGCCAGGACAGTTGAGGCACTTATCTGTGCGCAGAGCTGGTTACAACAACCTATTGATCTTGATTTCATATCTGAATATGTGCCAGATGATAGTACTAGCATTGAGGATGGTAATGAACTATGTTTCCTTGTTGATTTTCAATTTTTCATTATCTTTGTTTTCTTATATGTACTTCTTTTGTTCTTTATATTGACTTAAAATGTTTATTGCAGATGTTTTGGGACCTTTGCCAGAGATATGAAGGTTGAAGATTAAAGAGATGGGCTGCACTGTTTTACTTTTAAAGCTCATGATGATGCAGTGATCTGAAGGTTGAAGATTAAGGAGATGGAATGCAGTCTTTTACTTTCCAGTTGATGTTGTTTTGCTTTGATTTTCATGCTTTCTTTCTTTTGCTTAAGACTTGTTTTTTGAACTATTACTTGGTTTTCATGTCAGAAGCGTTTAAGACTTGGTTTTGAACTTCAGACTTGTTATACTTTGTTTGTCAGTTTATTAATATCTGCTTGTTTTTAAACTTCGGTACTTCAGTTGTATTTATTATGAGTATTACATAGAATGTAATGGTTGTACAGGTACAGGTGAGTTAAGCAATTCGGTTTCGGTTAAAAACCGAAATAAAACCGAACCGTGTCGGTGCGGTTAAAAACCGAACCGACACATGAACAGTTCAGTTTCAGTATCAACACTAGAAACCGTACCCTGTTCAGTTTGGTCGTCGGTTTTGCCTAAAAACCGAACCGACCGACCGATGTGCAGCCCTACCAACAACGTACTACTATACTAGTTGAACAAGTTGTCGTGTTAGCCTACCAGCGATCCTCACGAGGAACCAGTCGAAAAAGTCGAAGCGGATTATGTCGCAAAGGGAGAAGCTAACTTTACCTTCCATGTAGAATTTTGACATATTGCGCCATCGGGGACTCGAACCTGGAACCTCCTTGAGCGCATCGATCTATGAGGAACGGGGATGACTAGCTGAGCTAGCTTTTTTTTTTTTGAAGGGGGGCCACCAGGGGCATACTATTATAAACTATTTTTTTATTATTGGATAAAAGAATATTATTACAAGAAACTAGTTGGAAGCCTAACAACTAAGCTCCAACAACGTATTACTACATTAGTTGAACAGGTTGCCGTACTAGCTACCTTTTTTTTTTTTTTTATAAAAGGGGAGCCACCTGGGACATACTATTATAAACTATTTTTTTATTATTGGATAAAAGAATATTATTACAAGTAACTAGTTGGAAGCCTAACAACTAAGCTCCAACAACGTACTACTACATTAGTTGTAACAGGTTCCCGTACTAGCTTACCAACGAGCCTCATGAGGAACCAAGCAAGAAAGCCGAAACGGATATGGGGAGAGGGGTGATTATGTCGCAAGGGGGCAAACAAGCTAACTCTAGCTTCCATGCTAACTTCTGCAATATTGTGTCATCGAGGATTCAAACTTGGGACCCCCTCGAAGGCATCAAACCTTTGAGGAACGGGATAACCAGCAGAGCTAACTACCGTTGTTTTTTTTTTTTTTCGTAAGGGCAGAACCTGATAACATTGGGCTGGAAACAACCAGGTCGAGCCTTGCATCAAGCAAGCTAAGACCACATTTCCTAACTCATGTTAGCCAACCATTTCACCGGTTGCTTTAAGAAATCTGACGTAAGCTTGGACCCGGTATATATAGCCCATTACGCTATGTATCTCAATGATCCATCTCGGTTAGTCCGGAATCACCGTTAATACACGGCGTTTGGTTCAGCTGTATATAAAAACCTAACCCCCCAAACATTTTCATCTCTGCAAATGTAAACTGACCAGTGCCGCCATCTATCTAGGGTTAGAAATGAATTCTTCTTCATTTTCTTCGATTACTGATCGATACGAAGGTAGATTAATTATGCGCATGGATGAGGCACGTGCACGTGCATTGCACGTCGGCAAACAATAGTCTTTGCATTTTCCCATGTTTGAAAAATATGACACTGCCATAAAAGAAAGTTGTTCTCTCGAGTTATAATCTCAAGGGGAGAATTGAAAGCAAGGACTATAATCTAACAGACATCCTAAGAACTTTTACGAGGCAATTGTCTCTGTCTTCCTAAGATAACTTTTTGTTTTAAAGGGAAAAAACCATAATACTTGAAAAAGCCTTAACTAAAATTTCAGTTTTGCAATTTCGATTGCTTGTACGTAATGACTATATCAATAAATAGTATGGTATAACAATTTTGTAGCGAATTTATAATTCTAAGACAAGTCACTACGACGATTTTTTTCCTTATATACAAGGTTCATAAAAAAACCCAAGACATATTCAAACCAAGAAATCAAATAAGATAGCTAATAAACTTATCAGAGCACATATTAGTTAACTCTTGCGCTATAATCACAAAAATATTTAGCATGGAGAATGGGAAGAAGAGGTTGGCTGTGTTGGTCGGATGCAACTATCCGAACACCAGAAATGAGTTGCACGGTTGCATAAACGATGTATTAAGCATGAAAGACGTACTTGTGAATAAACTTAGTTTTAAACCAAGTAACATTGAGCTCCTAACTGACGCTCCTGGGTCTTCGATCATGCCTACAGGAATGAACATAAAAGCAATGCTCAATCGGATGGTTGATCGCGCTGAGCCAGGAGATGTATTATTCTTTCATTATAGTGGACACGGAACGAGAATTCCTTCATATCATGGTTTTAAACAGGATGAAGCCATTGTTCCCTGTGATTTCAACCTTACTACAGGTAATTTAGCAATGTTTGTCAGTTTACAAAAAAATAAAAATAAAATATTTGTAAAATAAAATACTAATAACTAAGATATAGCCTGATCATCTTGATTCAGATGTGGATTTTCGACAACTTGTCAACCGTTTACCAGTGGGATCATGCTTCACCATCCTATCAGACTCGTGCCATAGCGGTGGACTGATTGACAAGGAAAAAGAGCAAATTGGACCTAATGAAGATAGCCCCAAATCACTTCCTACTAGTCCTAAGATCATCCCTTTTGACGCCATCTTACATCACTTATCATCAGTTTCTGGTGTTCAATCATCAGACATTGGTCTTCATATGATGGAGGTGTTCGGTAAGGAAGCAAGCATCAAATTTCTACAAACTAAGGCTGAAATTGACCATTTAGGCAGGTTTGATTCCGGGATCCTACTGAGTGGGTGTCAAGCTAATGAGACATCGGCAGATATCAATCCAATGGTCAGTGGCGGAAAGGCCTATGGAGCATTCAGTAATGCTCTTCAAACGGTTTTAAAGGAGCCTGGAACCAGTATCAGCAATCGAGAATTGATCATTCGTACCAGGGAGATTTTACGAGCGAAGGGATTCCACCAACACCCTTGCTTATATAGTAGTGATGAAAATGCCAATGCTCCATTCTTGCGAGAAACATCATGAACACAGCTAGCCCATACACATCAGATTCTCAATTTGTTATGAAAAATCGAACTTCATGATGTATGATTTTCATGTTTCTGTTCTTGCTTATCCCCATAGATTTGCAATCTTCTTGAATAAAACCTTTTTAAAATTCAATCAATAAATAAATAAAAGTAAATACATATTGTGTTTCTCATGGAAGAAATTAATTTTGAGCAATAAAGTAAGATGCAGGAATACTGTGTCAGTTTTGCTTTACCAGTATGTTTTTCAGGATGAAGTCGAGAGCAAAAAGATTTTACAGGAGAGGTGGAGGGAAACAATACATTTCATGGGTAGATTAATTTATTTATAAAAAAAATCTGGACAAAACGAAAAGGGTATAATTAGACAAATCACTAGAACAAATTAGCATCTTTAATTGCAACTTAAAATGCAGACCCCTGATTCTGTGTTTTTCCAGACAACATGTCCTTGGCCTCATTAATCTTAGTAGCAAGATATGCGCTACCACCATGATCAGGGTGGTTGGCCACCATCACTCTCCTGTGAGCTTCCCTTATCTTCTCCATAGCATCCCGCTCTCTACAACCAACATATGCACATACTAAGTGTCAAAACCTAGAGAAATGCCCATGTCTTACGGTAACAGTTGCAATCTTGTAAAATCCAGTAGTAAATTAAATGCCTGTTAATTTATTTGTATGCATCAAAACAGAAGTACTCCTAGTCAGTCTTTGCACGAACAGATCACAGAATCAACTGCCAAGTCTCCAGGATTACAAGATTTGTTTTGACAAAAGAATAGGTGTAAAAGCAGAAGTGTTTGTTCTTGGGAATTGCAAGGTCAATCGTGCAAGAAGTATAGCCGCTCAACCACAATCAATCTAGGCCGTCGTGTGCTGTAAAAAATTGCCTTTTGTGGCAGCTGCGATGAGGGAAATGCCTTTTGTGGTTTCTCTAGATAGTAATCAGAGAAAAATTGTCCTTTGTTTGGCTCCAAGGATAAGCAATTGACAGTAACGTACCTGATGCCCAATATTAATGCTGCTTCCCGTCTTGTCATGGTGGGCTGAAATCCACCCTCATAAAACCGGCGTAACCGCGGTACAACAGGGCGAGCTTTGTAAGCCTGCCATCTTCGTATCAAATATCTGCCTCCCAAGGCGGCAGCTGCCACGGAGGCACCTGCTACTATAGCAAGAACCTGAAGCAAAGAAGAGGAAACAGTAATCAGAAGACAATTCTTAAAATACATGTTTAAGGATATCGTCCTAAAAGAATTAGCCTACCCAAACACTATTAAACTCAAGTATGGATTTGACTCCACTAGCATAAGCAAACAGCATAATTTCAGCTTCTGAGCCATCCATCATTTCAGAAAACAACCTTTACCAATTGCTCTTTTGGCATTTTAGTCCTGGAACAATGAACTGCTAAATGGCTGAACGTCAGCCAGTGAGCCTGTTGCCAAGTCTGAGGATAGCAGCATATATCTTTACTGAATTAAAGAAAAATTCGGACAAGTCTTTTCAATGACTAAAGACAAATACTTGCAAACTACAAAGCTGGCTCAGCTTATTATAAGTCAAACTATGGCTTTAAATAGCGACATTCTGATTTCGAAGCCTTGTAGAAGGAAGGACAAAAAGCAACTTTAAATGAGAATAACTGGATATATCAAGAGGGAAGGACATTTGTCAATCTGGTTGCTTAGTTTAAGATTTACAAAAAGCCATTTTGGAATATACAGAATTACAAGATGTCCAGTTTTAATCTGCACCCCTGATCGTCAAAAAGTAAGGAGGAAAAAACCTAAACTTGAACATAAACATGGCCCTATCTACTTTGACTAAGTTAAGTTAATTCATCCACAATTACATATGCACAACCAAAAAAGATGTTTCAACCATACGTCAGTTCGATGTGCAAAACTCCAGTTGAATTGCAACATGAATTTTGCAAAGAATTAGACTATGCTTAAATATACTTCATATCAACTAAAATCTTACGATGTTTTAATGATCTGAAAATTTGTACATCAAAATAGTTTGTGGTATTATGGGACCAGCACATCAACTTAGCTTTCTAAACTGGAGAACTAACAGCATCGTAACAACAACAACAATAAAAAAGAGACAAAAATGATCTTACCATAGCACAAATTCCTGGACTTGCTCAATTAGACGGTAGACCAACAAAAAACACAACGACTGCACATGAAATTAAACAAAAATTAGGCTTACAAAAACTGGAAGAAGAAAAAAATGAAAAACAAGAATAAGAAAACAGAACCCTAATTTTTGAGCTAAAAAACAATTGGGTAAAGAGAAAGAAAAGAAACCCTATTTTTCAAAATAAATACCTCGGAACAACAAAAAAACAAAATGAACAAATTTGTAAATCTTACCTGAGAAAAATACCAGCTTTTCCCGTTCACTGGATTGAATTTTCGGAAAGATTTGATCTTTTGGATACAATATCACTATTACTTCTTCTAAAAAATCAAGGCTTTGATTTCAAACTTTTGCAACAAGAAAAACTAAATAATTTTGAGTCTTCTCTAAAGTCTAATCTCCAATTTTACAGTCGTACGTGGGTCGGGTTTACGGGTCAGGCAATATGTTGGTGGACACATATGAAAATAAACAAGCCCATGCCTGCATACTAGTATACCAAAGGGCCAAGGCTGATGCTATTATACTGTACGACTCTGCTGTTAGCAAAAACCCTAGAGTGAAAAACCTCCCATTTCAAGTGGACTAGGGTTGAATCTCCTCTCTTCTCCATACAGATCTAACAAAAATGAGTTTCAGATCATCATCTGCAGCGAAAAAACTTTCATGGAGAACTAATATTACTACTTCCACACACATTTTCAGGGTTTCTAATCCCTGTGCTCTCAAATCCTTACTTGGTTTCTGCTCAAATTCAGAAACTCCAACCTCTGAAACCCTTTCGTCTTCTGTACAAGATAAAGAAAATGCAGTCTCGGAAGGAAATGAAAATGATGATCAAGTCACCGTCAATAGAATCCCAAGAGGTAAGAGACAAAACCAAGATAAATTAGAAATTATTATTTCTAGAATGATGGCGAATCGAGCTTGGACAACTAGGTTACAAAACTCAATCAGAACATTAATTCCTGAATTTGATCATACTCTTGTTTATAATGTTTTGAATACCGCACGCAACTCTGAACATGCTTTACAATTCTTTAGATGGGTTGAGAAGACTGGGTATCGGCATGATCGATCAACTACTTTGAAGATTATTGAGAGATTAGGTGGTGATTTGAAAAATAATCATGCCCGTTGTATTCTTTTAGATATGCCTAAAAAGGGTGTTCAATGGGATGAAGATTTCTTTATTGAGTTGATTTATAGTTATGGTAAATCTGGAATTGTTCAAGAGTCTGTTAACATGTTCCAGAAGATGAAAGAATTAGGCGTTGAGAGGAGTATTAAAACTTATGATGCTTTATTTCAAGTTATTTTGCGTAAAGGAAGGGAAGCTATGGCCAGACGTTTTTTTAATGCAATGCTGCAAGATGGTGTAATGCCGACATGCCGTACCTATAATATCATGATTGGTGGGTTTTTCCTGTCAGAGAAGGTCAGAACAGCAGAGCGGTTTTTCAAAGAAATGCAGGAAGGAGAGATTAGTCCGAATGATGTTACTTATAATACTATGATTAATGGGTACTGCAGGGTTAAACAGATGGAACATGCTGAGAAATTTTTTGTGGAAATGAAAGAGAAAAAATTCATCCCTGATGTGATCAGTTACACAACTATGATCAAAGGCTACGTTTCTACTGGTCGAGTAGATGATGGGTTGAGGCTGTTCGAAGAGATGGCTTCTGCTGGGATCCAACCAACTGATATCACATACTCAACTCTTCTTCCAGGGCTTTGTGAGGCAGATAAAATGCCAGAAGCGCACAAGCTTTTGAAGGACATGGCGGCGAAACACATTGCTCCAAGGGACAAATCAATCTTTTTAAGATTAATATCATGCCAATGTAAATTGGGAAATATGGATTCTGCTACAGATGTTCTTGAAGGGATGAATCAATTGAACATTCCTGCTGAGGCAGCTCATTATGGTGTTTTGATTGAGAATTTTTGCAAGGCCGGTTTACATGATAGAGCCATAAAGTTGGTGGACAAGGTTATTGAGAACGAGATCCTCTTGAACCCAAGAAGCACCACAGAAATGGAATCTAGCGCTTATAACCCAATGATTGAGTATCTTTGCAACCATGGGCAAACAGGGAAAGCAGAAACATTTTTTCGACAGTTGCTGAAAAAGGGTATCCAGGATCCTGCTGCGTTCAACAACTTGCTGCGTGGACATTCAAAGGAAGGGTCACCAGAACCAGCACTTGAAATTCTCCAGATTATGGGTAGACGCGGTGTACCTTCAGATGCCGATGCTTATACGGCTCTCGTTGAGAGTTTCTTGAAGAAAGGAGAGCCAGCTGATGCCAAGACTGCTTTGGATGGTATGATAGAAAGTGGGCATACCCCAGGACCGGAGCTGTTTAGGTACGTCATGGAGAGTTTGTTTAATGATGAACGAGTGCAAACAGCAAGCAGGGTAATGAAGAGTATGATTGAAAAGGGGGTGAAGGAGAACATGGATTTGGTCCCTAAGATCTTGGAGGCACTTTTCATGAGGGGTCATGTTGAAGAAGCCATTGGACGAGTTAAATTATTGTTGGATCATGATTGTATTCCTGATTTTGATAATCTTTTGAATGCTCTTTGTCAAAAGCAGAAAACAATTGCTGCCCAAAAGTTGTTGGAATTTGGGATGGAGAGGGATGATTGTACCATTAGTTTTTCAAGTTATGATAAGGTATTGGATGCTCTTCTTGCAGAAGGAAAGACCTTGAATGCCTACTCGATATTGTGTAAGATATCAGAGAAGGGCGGTCTCACAGATAAGAGTGAGGATCTGATTAGGAGCCTAAATGCAGAAGGGAACACCAAGCAAGCAGACATTCTCTCGAGAATGATGAAGGAAGGAGATAATGCTTTTATTTCTAGCAAGAAAGGAAAGAAAAAAGTTGCAGTAAACTACTGACTTTTTTTCAGAAGAGCAAATTGGCGATTGCCATTCACTCTATATCAGATTAATTATGGGAGGTTGCTTTCTTTAGCCGAATAACTTGTGCTGAGTTCTGATTATTCATTTCTTTCAATGTTTTCTGATACTCTTCGTTTATTTAAGCCAATGCTAGTAGGCTGAAACTTTGAGGTCGATATTTGGTTATATCTTTTTGGTACTTTTTCTGCTGCATCTTTGTTGTTTCTTTATCTCAAGGTGAATAATCATCGAAGATTGGGTTAAGTAAGCGTGATCACCAGCGAATGCGTCTAGCTAGAGTAGCAGTGATTCTCAGCCATCATTAGAACTGTACTGCAGTTGCTTTTAATTAGATTTGGAAAATTGTAGTGACTTCTTACAGTTGATATCCAATGCGTAACAGAGCTGTTCTTGGCTGCTGTTTTTCATCCTTCTGAATTCATTTGCATCCTTATTCTTTTTTTTAATACATTAATTTAATTCTTAAGTACTCATGTTCAGCCTTTATTATCGCAGAGTAGTAGTATTTTGTATCTGTTCTTTCTTCGATATCTTACAACCAATCTCATGGCACAAATAATGTGTTAATGGAACAGAGAGATGCTGTATAAGCAGAAATGAATTCTTTCATTTGTAGACTTTCTCAACCTGGCGGTCCTGGAATCTCAGGAAGTCTCAGCGATTCAAAGGCAAGATTTTTTTTCTCAGTTCTTAAAGCCTATTCTTGTTTTTGAAAATTCATTTTGCATGAATTCTTAATTTCTATATTCCCAATTATGAATTTGCTACAGTTGATTGGTAATTTCTGAGTTTGAATGGGATCTGATAAAATGACACCTTAAAAAACTCGTATAAAATTTTATTCCTTACAGTCAAATCTGTATACCTCTAGTTTGGCTTTACCATATATCAATCAAAGGTGAAAGGCGTGAATTGTTATCCACATAGCTAATTACATCAGTAGTCCTCCAAAATACAACCTTCTCTGATGAAGCTTCACATATACTGGGCATAGGCAATTAGGCACAACCCCGGGCTTCAGCGGCAAACCTCAAGGCACTATCTAAGGCCTCTGTGCACCAACTAGGTAACTACTTAACTGCCTTCTCTGATAAAGACATCAACTTGATCATAGATACAGACCCAACCCTTCGGTTATCGATCGCCACCGAGGCCGACTACTTTAGGGTGTATCTGTGATTCGGGTGTTCCTCTGTAATATACTAAATGCTCCGCTATCCAGATTGAAAAAAAAAAAAACTGTTTCCTAATTCATATTAGGTGTTTTCCCAGACTACAGCAACCTTGTGAGTGTTACTATAAAGTACAGCGTAGCTAAAATATTGAGGCCAATACTCAACGTTGTACCTCAAAAATATGTATTGACTGGGAATATACAGAAGATCTGAACTATCTTGACATGTTAACTTAAGCACTCAACCAAGAAATAGAGAGGCATTTGTTTTCAGAGAAGAAAGAAATACGATTACATTTCTATCGGGTCATTCGTAAAACTTCAATTTTCATGACTTCAGAAAATTCATTTATTAGACTTGCAGTAAGCATCTTGTTTTAACTTACTGGAGCTATTCCTATAAGAACAAACAATCCAGTAAATTCAATCTAGTGTTTGTGTCCCTTCAGTTGTGAGGATACACCGGTGGTATAAGCAGACATTTACAAATTCTTCATTCGGCAAAGCATATCTAAAGCTCCAAAAAGTTCTGGTAAGAGTCATGTGCTATATGTTATCTAATCCATGGATCACTTACATCATTGCCTGGCTCCTGTTATTTTATCCGTATGTCATCGAGTCGGATACCATTTGCAATTCATTTCCTTGGCTTTCCATCTGGTACGGGTTTGCTCAAGTAATGTTAACAAGTTTAAGTGGGAACCTAATACAACTAGATAAGCCACATCTTAATTGAAAAGTGTCTCATTCCTGTAATCTTGACCGAATTAGATATATAACGGGGTTTCAGTAACCAAGACACAAATATCCTTTTTACCGAAAGATTATCCTTGCATGTTTCATAAAAAAAGATCCTACTTCCAGAAACTATGATTTTTAAACCATTTATTTGTCTTCCTGTTAAAGATCAATGTGCTAGAAAGCTTTCTGAAATACTAATTCTATTATCTCATGTTTGCTTATGGTGACCACAACCTATTGGAAACGTACATATAACCTCAAATGATTTTATTATGTGTCTCCTATGTCCTCTCAATCACACGTCAGGCCCACTAAGACTTTTTCCTTGGTGGCAGTAGAATCTGCATGCCAGTTTATGATATTTACCAGTTTCCTCATATTAAATTTTTGACATATGTTAGTCCTTACCGTGCACCATTATGGTTTCTAAATACTTTTGGAGCACATTCCAGATCTGGAGGTTCATTATCGATGTGCATGTAGTTCTGGAGAGGTATCTTATGTTCTTTGATTAGCGTGTACGTCTGATCTTATTGTTTAGGTTTACCTCAAATGTGAAGTCAATATTTCTGCTCATGTCTTTTACTAGGCAGGTTGACTCCTCAACGTTGATGTGATTCGTAGACCCTGGGCATATTAAAAAAGACTCCTTGAACCTGGAACGGTTGTGGTTTGCTGAGGTAAGCTTGTCATACTTGTGGGGTTGTTGTTTGTCTAGTCCATATATATGGAGTTCCATTTTCTCCTTTTATGAAAATATGCTATGTAATCTTGCAACTTACCTTTCCCAACTGCAGCTTTACATGCAAAACACATATAGTGCTTACATTTCCTGTATCCTTCCATAGATGGAACTAGTTACTTGGTAGGGTTCCTGCAGATGATGTGGTTCAAAAAAACTGATATTGTCAGTGTTTCTTGTCACTTTGTATTGTGCTGGTCAGCTGATATTTCTTTGGCTGTATTTTCTCTATTGCTTATGGAGATGGGTTGGCACTTGGCAGGATACTTTGACTCTGACGTTGGGTCAGATTGCTTGTTCTCTAATCCAAGACCCATTTTGGGTTGCAATTATAAATTGGTTTTGGATCTTTGGGTAATTTGGTGGATGAGAAACTAACTTCTGTTTGACAATATGGCAATCTCTCTTCCTCGAGCTGTTTCTTGCCTCTCTCATTAGTTTTTTGGAAGGTTATATGAGCTTTCTGAGTTGGGTAATTTGGTGGAGGTGATCCATTTCTGAGTTGGGTAATTCTTCCGAAGGTTATATGGAGCTGCTGTCGTTTAGTTTTTTGGAGTTGGGACACAGTGTGGGTTTGTATGAATTATCATGCTGCTTTGGTGAATGGATATTTATCATATTTTAGTTGTGGGTTTGTTTGGTTCGAATGACATTCCCTGCTTACAGTTTTAGCTTGGCAGGATAGATCTACTCTCATGTTTATAGAGAAGGCAGCACTGTTTTTTATGAGGAAAACTGCATAATACACAGAGAGTTACACAACCGATACTCGGGATTTTCTGGTGGGAATCACTAAGCTTCTCCCCACCACAACTGGTTCGCTAAAGAGTCCAAGCATACCAATATACCATAGCAAAATTACTTGTTTAATAGATGCAATTGAAGACGGTGGTGCTCACTGCTCATAATAACCCAACATGTCGGCACATGTTTTGCCTTCTAAGATCTTTTCATCAGATTTTTTCGGTTTTCTGCAAAATGCCTTCAGCTTATTATTTTGCTCAATCATGGCTTTGGTTCAACAGGCTTCATCACATCGCCCGGGATATCTCTGTCCTTAGGCTCACTGCTATTTCCCGCAAAACCAGGGTCACTCTAAATGATGTTCATGGTCCAGTCTCGTAGCTGACTGGTTGTAACCTCATCTGTTTATCATAAGATCAAGTTAGTTGTGGAAAAAATAAACCTTATAATTCTAGATGACTCGCACTTTACATAGGGGTGTGCGCAATTAGCTCTTCTCAACTAAGTTGCACCAATTTAAACCCCTACATTTTTAAATCTGTAGCCTTGTGACTAGAAGAACTCAGCGCGGAGTTTCTTCCAAATCTGACATCATGGCTAGAAGTTTATAATTGATTGATTTTCTTGGCAAGACCTTGAAACCACCTCATTTTCAATGTTTTTTTTTTTTTTTAAAGCTTGTATGTATCTGAAATATAGGTAAGAAGGATATGCAGGTAGTTTAAAACATTTTATACTTATACCTAGTCTTGGAACAGTATGACCTCGAGGATGCCTTATGATCAGTGGTTTATCAAATGCAGCTGCTAAGTCTTCAGAAGGCAGTTGTAACCAGTCCTTGGCTCCTATGAAGTGAACTGATTTAGCTTTGATGGGTTCTTTGTAAGCAACGTCACCTATGCTTGGGTCCCTAAACTTGCTTCCAGAAACTGAAACAAACAGTTTTATGGCAGGATGGTCCTTCAGCACTTTTCCCTGCATCCTGAAGACATAGTCACTAAACCCACCTCAAACAACCACTAAAAACTCAAAATGTGAATTGCTGTTTAGCTCAGAATAACACTCAGGTGTTTAAGTTCGATTTAAGCTAATAGCCTAATACTACAGAAAAGATAATCCAGGAGTCTTTCTTTATTCACCTGAGCTTGGTATCCTAGTAGAAGGCCGGATAATGCTGCTCCCTGCAAATGAACAAATCCACAGTGTAATAAACTGTATTCTTGAAGGCAAAAAAACTGACTCCCTGCATCCTAGCTTCTTCTAGTGTAAAAGAAAATAAATACAGTACAAATCTGTGAAATCCTTTTCATGAAGTGATCACTGACTTGACTAGAGGCTATACCTGGGAGAAACCAAGTAATCCATCAAAAGGTCCATTGTCTGTTATGAAGTCGCAAAGGTAGGATATACGCTCATCCAAGTTTGTGTACTCTGTGAAATCCTGATTGAACCCCAAAAACCAACAAACAAACAAAATGAAGAAACATAATATATATATATATATATTATCATAATAAAATCCTGTTAAATGAGGAAATTACATGGTAGATCGAATTTCTGAAAACAAGACGAAAGCACTGCCCATGAATTAGTCAGAATCATGTAAAGAAGCTTAAACATCCTCATTATTGGCTATACCTAAGAGAAGTTTTACCTTGTTGAACTGAAACCATTCAAAATAAAGGGGTGGAAATACGCCCTCAATCTCTGATTTACCCCCAGCCGGAAAGATGCCATCTGGGAACACCTGGAAATGGTTCAGAAGCACAAGAGTAATAATCCAAACGAATTTCATACTGCTATCTTGCACTAGTTAACAAATTTGCAGTGAACGGGGAAGAAAAATGAACTAACTAGTAGCATCTACGATCTACTCTTCTAAGAGAGAAAATAGAGAGCATATCTTTGATAGTTAGATCAGTGTGACCAATCTGTTGCAATGAAGCATGCGTCTTATGTAGTAAGTAATCTTCCAAAATTCAGATGAAAACAAAATGTATGGCTATAAAAGTATACCAGTTCGAACTGATCATTAGGAAAGATACAAGGATCCCATTTACTGATCTGTTTCTTCAAAAAACTTCCACTTGTTCTAAACCCATGTAAACACAAGATCTTCATCTTCTTCTTATAATTGTTCACATTATCATCTGTCATCACCTCTAGTACTGCTTCCTCCATATTTTCAGTTCTTCTAGTTGTCACTAACAAGGCTAAACAAATGAGAATAGCTTCTTGTAGTAAGAGGAGCCTCTTTATTTTTTTCTTCTACCTACCACGCCTTCACTTAAATTTTAGTTACAGTTACAGGTAGACATTCATTTTCATCCATTCCCAACTACCACCATTTTAGCTAGTTTGTTCAGACCTCACGTACGTTTGTAAACTCGAGTGTCCCCTAGCTACCTCTAGTTTGATAGTCTTGGGGATAATCATAAAGAGCTAACATACCCTTATACATTAGGAGGGTATGCTTGATCACCAAGGCTGATGCTCCCATGATACCACTAATCTCAACTAACACTTGTGATGACATTGTCTTTTTTGCTCGATTCAAATAAAATTTTGTAACATGGTTTACATGGAGACAATACGGAAACTTACCCTATGGATGAATAGACAAGAGCCTAGAGCCAGGAAAAAAAAACTAAAAATGCTAAATGAACCGTCCCACACCGCCTAAGTGCTCTCGCATACTTTTTTTTTTTTTTTTTTTTTATGGAAACTGATTGGGCCAGTTAGAGGACAAAATAGGTCACCCAAACATAATTTCCAGAACCTTTTATCCAAATATTTTTTGTAATGGCTAAACTGCCCCTGTGTGATTGGTGTTAATAATAGTTAAGTTAATTAGTTAGATTATGTCGGATCAAAATTAGATTTTAGAACTAAAATTAGAAAAAAAAAAAAAAAAATTGTAAGTTGAGAAGAAGAAGAGGAGGTTTTAAGGGAAACCTAGGGTTTTGTATAAATGAGTGATTCTAGCCTTGGGAAATGATGTTGGGGAAAGTTCAAATGAAAATCATCATTGTGTTGATGGTAATATTGCCTTAAATTCTCCTATGGATTGGATATATGATCATGAGAGTGTGCATATGAAGATCCAGTTGCTCAAAGTAAAGAAACCAATCCTCAAAATGAAGAACCCGAAGCTCAAAAAACTCAGGTAAACTTCATACACTCTTCAAATTGTCTAGATGGTGCTCTAAGTGGTCGAATCATAGACACTATGTAACAAAACAAAGAAAGAGTCGTCATTGTCGAGGGGTGTATACCATGCCGACTCTACAAAGTTGTCATTGTCTTGACACCAAAAATGACGACTCAAACCTGCAACTTTTACAAGTTATGAGAAATCGTCGGGGTAATATGATATACCCTAAAGACTCTACCTAGGTTGGGTCAGCTAAAGAGTCGTTTTCATTGTGTGTTTATACGCAGACGACTCTGTAACCAAAAAATTGTGTCTAAATGTAACTCCCAGAGTCGTCATGAGGCTATTCATATACCTTAACGACTCCAACCTACCATTACAAATTTTGAGAGAAGTCGTCAATGTCGACAATTATGTATCGTAACGACTCTTTAGCTGGATTGTTTTTTTTCTTGTTTTTTTTCATAAAATCATTTCATTGTATCATAAAAGGGATACATTTTTCATAGCGTTATATTAAAGGAAATGAAACACAATAGATTAACGTTGCACTTGGACACTTAATCATATAGGTTGTAATCATACATTTTAGTATCTTCTAAGATCTGATAGCAATCGTCATGGTCAAACTTTTTCCCACGCTTGGCCTCAAACACAGCATGAGCCATCACACACTAACAACAGTAATCAATTATATTTAGTTAGTATTATTCAAAACTTGGAATTACGAATGTGTTTTGTTTAAATAGTTACTCTTATAGCAACCAAAATATTGGGATTGTCTTCCTTCTGGGCTTTCATTTCTTTTTTGAAAGTTCCGCATTCTTTGAATATCTCCTCGAACCTTTCCTTAACGAGTTTCAAAGTCGTTGAGTTACCATTTCCGTCTAACGCCACAAAAACTATGAATATATGGTTCCACCAAGCATCGGATGTTTGAACAATGTGTTTTCCTAGATCTTCCAAGTGTTGTTTGACTGTCACCCAAGCTCTCACAATGGCGCAATTTTATTCGTAAGTGTAGGGAGTAGCCATGGTGTTTTCTCTTCTTTTTTGGATGAGAAATAGATGAGAATGAATGTGAAGGTTGAGAATTATGGTTTGGGTGAGGAAAAAATGAGAGAATTGTTTATATTTATAGAGTTTAATGAGACAACAACAAGGTTTTGAAATATTTTCGTTGGTCGATTCAACCACATTGGTTGAATTCAAATTTTACAATAAATGCTTCAAGAGTCATTAATGTCCATACTATTACAATGATGATCCTTTTGTAGATAAGAAGTCAACATCTTTATATGTTTATACGATGACGACTCTGGTAACAAAAAGACTATGTCTAAAGTAACAGTTGGAGTCGTTAGGATGTTATTCTCAAAATGTGACGACTCTCATGTTTATCTATAAACCATGACGACTTTTGTTGGGAATGTTTGCTAATTGAATTTGTGAACTCATTTTATTGAATAAAAAAAATGCATCTACTATAAAATAAAATTGAAGGAAAAAAAAAAACATAGTTCACTACATCGCGCTTGAACACTTAAATGTATGCGGTGAATGGCCAATTTTTTTTTTTTGATGAACGACTTATTGATTGAAAAACTTACTCTATCCAATCGATCTTCGTTGGGAAGAGCATCGTATCGAAATTTCAGTTCGTCTTTCAACTCTACGCATTCTTTGGATAAATAATCACATCTTTCCCTAACGTCTCGGAACGTCCTTATATAACTATTTCCATTTAGTGCTTTATAAATCGTAAATACACATTTCCACCAAACATTGGATGTTTGATCTATGTTAAGGTACGGATCTGATCGAATTTTTTTATAGTGGTAAGCAGAGTTGTCGTTCACTCGGACTTGTTGAAATTGATTATAGGATTTAATAAAGAAAAATACTAAAAATAGATACAAACTATGTCACAAGATGAAGAGATGACCGGGACTCAGAATTCCACCAGACTTCAATTTCATGCGGTTTAAATACCAATTCTAATCAATAATAGCTCGTAATATAAAGTTTCATTGACTCTAATTCATTGCCTAAAATAAATTTCGAAAGTGATGGATGTAAATCTTAAAACATGGGATATCAAAATATTTAAGCAAGCATAACCCATCAATTGAAATGGAAACTATTCAAAGATAATCATAATTCATTTAAATAATTATGCAATTAGTCATAAAAAGAATTGATATAATTACCGTATTAGTGAAATTTGGCTTCCTTCATTGTCCCGGTGATGGGGTCTAGCTCCACATGGTGAAAACACACTCAAAAAGATGATTCATTGCTCAAATAGGTGTTTACAAAGATCAAATATAGAGAAAATGGTTAAAACCGAGTGTTTGCAACGCTTATAATTGTTGCAAAACACTGTTACAGAGAACGATAAAAGGTTATTGTCACTGGCACTGTAGCATATACGACTGCCAAGCCATTGTCGTTTTCACTGTAGCAAATACGACTGTTGGTGTGCGTCTTATGTTCTTCGTGTTCTTGGTGCAGCAGCAAAAGAAAATAATTCTGTAACTTGATTTTTCTCGATCTGTTGATGCTCTGTACCTCTCCCTAACTCTCCATAATTCTCCTCTATGACCCGAACACCTCTTTTATACTTAACAGCCTCAAGAAATCTTCGTAATTAATTCAAATATTTCCAACCATCAATCGGTATTATTTCCATGCAGATACGGGAAATACTTTCCCTTTTTCTCTTCTTCACGAGCCTATTGCTTTCAACACGATCCAATATTGCATTAACAGGTTGTGTACACGTCTCAGATTGTGGTGAACACGCTGTAAACACACCCCGAACCATCATAAACTTCCCGGAAATAAACCCTAGACTATATCCTCCATGTTTTCTCAAATGTGAATCTCCAGCCCAATTTCTTCGAACATGATGGAACTACCAGTGATTGCAGCGTTTTAATCTCCCTGAAAGTCGTCCAAAACAGCAATGTCGGGTGTTCACAAGACTCGTAACTTCCTGATTTCTTCAATCTGAATCTCCAGCCAATCTGGATCGAAAGTAACTCCTATACCATCCCTGTCTAGCTCATAGTAACACACCCAATTGATTCTAGCCCTTTAGTCTCACTGCATCAAGCGAAAAATCGCAACCCTAGTTTTGACATTAGTGACCAAGCTTTTTCCCGCCAATTCTCAAAATTCAAAATGGTGAAGATGGTGTCCCCCTAACCAGATGTGGGGTGCGAATAGCAATTGGGTTACCCCTTATCCAAAGTGGGAATCCGAATAGCAAATGTCCTCCGGGGGTGTTCCGAGCAAATTTTCGAGCCGAATTTTCCAACAAATCTTTACTTCCAAAAAATACCTACAAACACACAAAACACCATAATAAGGACAAAAACGAGTACTAACAAGAGCGAAGGTCGGGGATATTACTTATTCTTGTGAAAGGTGCAGGTACAGTTGGACTCTTTCAAAAGCAGCAACTATGTGCGCTCTGTGACTCAGTCAAACCCACCGAGTTTCCAATTCTATTTCGTACCAAATTACCCTCCCTAGTCGAGTCAGGTACAATGGTTAGGTTAGGTTAGGTAATATGGTTTGGCGCGTATCTTCTTTTCCATTTTATGTTTCAGATTCTCCTCCATCTTCATCTTCACTTATGCAAGCTTGCAGAGAGTCAGTGATCGATGGATACGAATTCGTGAAATCCAGATGGTATATATATACACATCTATTTAATTTTATCAGATAGAAAGGTGATTATAATTGCAGTTCTTTCATGTTTGAAACCTAATATTGAGGTGATGGAGGGTTGCAGAAGATTTAAGAAAGGGGGTGTTGTTGATTGTTACTTTCTTGAATAGTATTGAGCGGAATAAAGAGAAGCTAGTGATGATTACTGTGTTAATGGGTTTGATTTCAGAGGTTAGGATTTGGAAAATCTGAGATTGAACTGAAGCGATGGTGATGAATTGGAAGATGGGTTGTGGTTGGTGGTGGCAGTGTGATTGTTCTTTTCATGATTTTGACAAGTTAGTTTGTTTCTTTCTTTTCATGCTTTTCCCTTTGCAAGAACAAAGATTCAACTGATGAATTCATGGTACTGATTTATCACCAGGTTAGCTTCTTCTTCTTTTTGTACTGATTCTTTATGTGATTGTTCTCTCGTTTGTTCAAATCCCACCGGCACAAACTTAAGAACCCAAATTAATTTGTTTAAGGAAATCCCCGATACATATTATTATAATCTTATTGATATATATGATTAGGTCTACATAGTAAATATCCAAGAGGTTATGATGTTACTAAAGGCATCATCCCAATTGTTTCCCCTCCGATTCTCTTCAACCTATCCATGGCTCTACTGACAATATTCAAGGTTTCTCTTCTCTAAAGGTCGAAGTTAATTTCTTGTCTCATTCTTTTGTTTTTCATTTCTGATTTTGATTATGTTTTTGGATATCTGGTTTTGATAGTTAGTTGTTGATGTTTGTTTTGTGCAGAGTAGTGATCAAGAAGCGCTTGAAAAGTTAATTGCTGAATGTAATTTGGAATCAAAATAGGTTTGGGAATTTTCGAGTTGGGTTTTGTAATTGTTAGTATTTTCATTAGTGTTGTGAACTATTACATGTGTAATTTCTGTTTGTTTTTACATGTTTCTGATCATGGTGAAAAGGAAGAGGAGGAGAGGAATGAGGAAAAGAGTAGGAAAGAATCAAAACTGAGCTTGATTCTACGTTTTTTTTTTTATTAGCATGTATCTGTGTTTGATTGGGGGAGGTGTTGTTGGTGGTCATCTTAGCGTGAAAGTTAACATCAGCACCACCACCACACCATAAAAACTTTACACGAATTGAATTTGGAGTCAACTTTTGTCAACTTTTATGTGTTTCAGGTTGATAAGGTATATGAACACGATGCAGAAGCTGAACAAAAGAAAGTGAAGGTAGTTACATTATTTTCTTCTGTACCTATGTATTTGTTGGATTCATTAATCTCAGTAATTATATGATCGATAGGAAACAAAAGTTTTTAACAGTTATGTATGTGTACGAATTTTAGTTTGTTTGTCTTAACTATTCATATTACTTACTACAATGGCTTGTTCTAGGTCATAGCTGAGTATGTGAAGTCTAACCGCTCTTCTTGCAAGCAATGCACCGAAGCAATTCCTTCAAAAAAATACTGAGATTAGGCTTAGTTAGCAGTGACAGGGGATTTGATATGACGAAATGGCATCACCTGAGATGCTTATCAATTGTTCCTCTACAAATTATTTCTGTGGTTGAGATAGATGGGTTTCCATCACTTAAGGTTTGTGAGGTTCCGAAAGTATGTGATTGTTTAAGTCCTACTGACAAATTCGGTAGGTTTTATTTACTATAAGTTCTGTCTTTATTTGGCGGTCAGAGCAATCATCAAGAAGCACTGAAGAAGCTATGGAATGGTGAGCCGTCGCCGATAGAGGTAAGATGCTTTGAGCTGAGTTACTGCAATTTTGCGTGTTGTATTTCCAATGCCAGCTACTCTCTTCTTATATGCTACATAACCTTGCTCATGTTGAGCTAAATTATATTGATCTAACATGGGATACAGTTGTTCGGTTCTCTCAGTATAACAATGTTCTTGGAGATGGGTTCTTTGCTAATTTTGCACATGTTGTTGATGACGAGAGTCGGCATTTTAGCTGGTTTTCATAGAGATTAGCTGAACTTGGTGTTAGGTGAGAAAGAGAGTATTAATTTTTTTGATCTTCATTTGGTTGAGTGATGTATTCAAGGTGATATAAGTTTTTGTTGAATAAGAAGGGTTTTGTTTTCAACTGTAATCTGATAGCTACGGAGATGTGCGTGCTCATAATTTGCTTTGGAGGGAGTGTGATAGATTATCTGGAGATGTTGCAGCACATCTTGCAGTAATTCCTCTAGTTCAAGTAAATCATGAGAACCTGGATTTGTCTAGGTCTTGTTGCAGCAACAAGTTTCATGCCAGTGTATAATGTTCACATTGGTTTTCATCATCTGGAAGTATGGAAGCTTCAAGTGAAGAGAACCTGGATTTAGCTCAAGCGGCCGACAATGAAGCTAATGTCCATTTTAATAGCATTTAAACTCTTGAACTGTCCCTGACACTTTCTTATTTATTTATTTTTGAATAACATTGTAAATGGATTTGACAATGTTGGTATTACTTACTTTGTCTATCAAATATTTTTTAGGTACCCGATTTATATATGCGATCCAGCAGTCAAGATACCTGATTTATGTAGTTAGTCTACCAGCAAAGGTACCTGAGTTACTTATGTAGTCCATCATCAAGGCTACCTGAGTTATTTCTGCGGTCCATCAGTGAAGGTACCCAAGTTATTTATGCAGTCGGTAAGGGAAGGTGCCCGAGTTATTTATGTGATGTCATTCGAATACCATTATAATCCACTCAATATCCCTGGGCAATTAGACTTGCAAATTTCAAACACAACGCAGTAGAAAAATAAGTTTATATATATATATTACATGTAAATGTTTACATCAACCACTACGTTTCTTTTACAAAAGACATCATTTACAACAAAAAAAACTGACCATTGAGTGTTGATGTTAGATTTTATGTGTGTTACTGATCCTAGTTACCCAAGAAAACAAAACAAAAAACTAAAAAAAACCTGTACTGCTAGCTCCCAAAGGTTTAATCATCGTCCAAATCGATTGGAATTGAATTTAGATCTTGTACTAGTATTTGCTTGTCCCATTGAGAAATTATAACTCATATTGACTGAGCCACTCTTCATACCATTCATTATTTATATCCTCCCAGTAGCTAAGGTTGGGTTCTGGAGGCAATGGAAAATTTCCACTTAACTTCAGGCTGATGAAGTGGTTCCCCTCGACGAAACCCATGCCCATCTTCTTATTCTTCGTTCGATTCGACAGTTTTACAGTTGTTGGAGCAAAGGTATAACTGAAGTCCTTCCTAATGTAATGCAACACCGTAGAGGATGGCGCCATCTACTACACGGAGTTTACCTGTACATCACAAACCCTTCTGTAACTAGCACCAACGAAATAATAATGGAACATACATGATACAACTAAAGTTTTGTAGGAACTAGGAAGAGATACTTAATCACTGATCAAAATATAAAGATACGTCAAAGAATACCTGTGTCTCATTTACCGAGCGTATTTGCACTTGGTTAAAAATCGATTTAGTAATCACAATGCTGTCAACACTAGATATATCATGAGTCTCTCCAGTGAGTTAATCTAATAAAAGTTCCATAACTTATTTTATACGACATTTTAGTTTCGTACCCATTATATTTTATAAGACTGTCTTTGTTTTATAGCGAATTTATTTTATGAGACCGGTGGAAGACCAACTGAGCGATCCTTCAGTAAAAATCACATAAGTAGTTAGGCGATTGTCCAGTAGTACAAACTTTACCAGCAACTAAACGTATATTTTCAGGAAACACTTAAGAATACCATATCATATTATTCACTTGCAAATCAAGAGAAATTTGTATTTGGTTTGCGGCAACTACAAGGTTTTCAGCTCAAAACCTGCAATGGGAATTAGAAACCCAGAGTACTAGAATTAGAAGTTGATAAATAGAGCCAATGTACATAAAATATGGTGAAATCCCATTGCTCTTATAAATATCTAAGAACTCACTAATTGTAATATTGGATATCTGCATATATCGTAAAGGACTAATTGTACCCATATATTGACATTACTTACATCGGGAGTTGAACTTCCTTTCTATTTACAGTTCCCTCCAACAAATCAAGGATACCATTCTTATAAAGTGTGACTAAGAAGAGAATCATTCTTCACTTGCTACATAAAAATAGAACTAAATAAGTTTATGTTCCACAAGTAACCCCACCAGCATTTAGTCCTAAAACAACAACACAAAATATGCCTTACACTATTATCGACAATATTAAGTACACGATACGCACAAAATGATAAACCAGTAGATGTAAGTAAGTATATTCGTAATCTCATTGAAGGACAGAAGCTAAACAACCCTGTATATACTGAAAGATGGGTAGAGATAGAAAATCTAATCCTAGTTACATCACATTCATATGTTATACTTAAACCGCATCTTTTTTAGATGGGAAGTTGAAGAACTCAATACAAGTTGTTCTCTATTCTACAGCAGTTTCTACCCCTTACCCATGTCCGATCCTCTTGAACATTTGTTCGAATATTCCTGACATTTCTAAGAATAACATATAAAAAATTCACCAAGTTCTAATGGTTGGATTTTAATATATGGTTCCAACAGTACCTACATCCCAAATATCAGAAAGACAGATTTGTCGTGCCGAAGTTTCATTGCAAGTCTAGCAAGTCCCTAGTAACTGTTTCCTTAAATTGGTGTTCTCGTTATCTACTCCTCATTTTCCTTTTTGTAACCCAAAAGCAACAAATTAAAGAGTAGGCAATAAAAACAAACATGTTAGCCCACCAAATTTAGCATAAGACTAAATGATAACTCATGTTAAGTTACCGCGAAACTGTGCTACATACTGAACAAATTAGGTTCATTAGATAAGATCATAAATAAGTAAATGTTCAGAGCTTGGTGAATATATAAAATCCCAACAGTAATCTAACACAAATACAGTTACATCTTTAATTAATCTAGCTAACTCCCACACACGGATGTCCTAATGGTCCTGCATTACAATTTTCATGGACAACTATGTAATAATATATGCTAACCATTTATTTCTTTTTAGACCCAAGTATACACACATGCAACATGCTACCAAATTATGTAAATGTTTAAGTCAACATTTGATTAGCATAATCTACTCATAGGTCATATCATTTCTACTTAGAAATGAAAATGTATATATCCACCATGAGTCAGTTCTAACTTTGATAGAGTGATCACTGATCAACATCAATGATCACTTGTAACCAAGGAAAAGTGCTAAAAGGAATACCCATATCATATAGTACTCGCAAGACATCAAAATTCATAAAGAAAAATGTAAAACATGCAGTAAGAACCTTTCACCCCTTTTTATTTTCTTTCAGGCATTCCATCAAACACTGTTGTCCGGTTTTGTTGGTGTGGACATATGTTCTCCCTGGTTGTATTAAGCTCCTCTCATTTCTTTTTAATCTGCAATATTCAAGTTTGAATATAACACGAACATTCTAAGCACATTCCAACTCTTAAATCATTAATTTCTCCAACTAGCTAAAAAGATCAAAGGAAAGAAATACCTATGTGCTACTTTTACCTTCTTCATATATTTCAAGTATAGCCAGATAATCAACCTTGGTAGGAGGTTAATGCTTCTGCTATTGTTAATGCAATTTACTATTACCAGTTATTGATTGAACCATCTGCTGATCAAACTTATTCAAATCTTGAGGATTCAAAACCCCGATATGTCCATCTTGAGAAAGACGGAGTTTTAATTCTAAAAGGTGCTGATTTCCACCATCACAAACACCCAAAATTGAACCAAAACTCATTGGCCCCATATTAGGAGGTATTTGTATAGTTTAATCAATAAAGAAATTATCGAACTTATTGTGAATTAGCTCAATGCAGTATTGCACTCACCATTAATGGTATACAGATTCTCCTCTACTTTAGTTGCAGATAGTTATAGCGGTATGAAGAACAATAATGATAGTAGATGATCATCAATTGGATTAAGTTAAAACCAGCCATCCGTCATAAATCAAAATTGATCCAGAACTTATTGGAGAGGGTTGAAGAACTATTGAAAGAAGATTTATGGGCAAAATAAGAAACACAACTACACCCATTTCGTATCCGGTACACCCAACCCATGTAAGTTAACCTAACCAAGAGTACTGTACTTAACTTGACCGGGGAGGGTAAAATAGGCAAGAAACGGGATTGGCAACTCAGTGGGTCAACTGAGTCGCAACACGCACAGGGTTGTTACCTTTTTAAGGATTCCGACTGTGAGAGAACCTTTCCTTGAAATCAGTAATATCCTTGAGCTTTGCTCTACTAACAATACGAAACATTGAGGACAAATTAGACACATAAATGCGTCTATCAGGATCTCCGGTTTGGTCGTGGTTAATGCTGACATAGTGCTCTCTTTCATAGTCGTGCTTCGTGACTATAATCCACGGTCTAAAAATGGCAACGTCTTCTTTGTTATTGAATGGAGGATTAGCCGTTTTTGGTGTTTGAAAGTGATGGGTGAATGAGTTTGGAAGATTGAAAGTGATGGGTGGATGAGCTTGAAAGGGAAATGTATCCTTTTATAGCCTTTAATGACCCAACGGCTAGTTTTTTTTTTTTTAAATAAACAAACCGTTGGAAGAGTCAAACATATTGGTGAAATTCAAAATTCGCACTAATTGTTTCCAGAGTCGTCAAGTTAGATGAGTTTACCCATTCACGTGGATCATCAAATGACTTGCTCTTAGACCCCCCACCCCCCTCCTCTTACAGTATCCTAGTTGACTTTAAATTAAGCAACCCCCACTTTTTTTTAGAAGATTGAGCAACCTCCCTTATCCCACTATTTTTAATAATGGTTAATTTACTCTCGATTTGATTAGTGTTAATTATAATGATTAACTAAACTAATCATAGTTAGTGTATAGATTAAATTAATGAATCGGTTAAGATTTTGAAAATCAGAACTTTCTTTTTCGTATTTTTTTGATTTAAAAGAATGAAAATGATGATATTGATGAACTTTTTTGAAAAAATTGAAAGAAATGATGAAACGTATCTTTAAAATACTCAGGAGAACCTTATACGCAACTCCCAATAATAATTTTGTTGATTCAAATACGTTAAAAATATGGGTTTTTTTGTTGTTGTAGTTTCGGCTGGGAAAACATCACATCTCAGCCGCAACCGACACTTTTTCAGCTGAGAAGTGAAGAACTCCCAGCCGACACTATTACTACATATGGCTAGAAAATAAATAAATCTCATCTGAAAGTTCTGGTTACGGATGGAAAATCCTAGCCGAAACACAACCTTTGTATTTATTTTGTAGTGATTACCAGAATCACTTACGGGAATCTCTAACCGTAACACCAATTTACAAATAAATATCTTCTGAAAGTTTCGGTTACAGTTGGGAAATCCTAACTGAAACCCAACTCTTTTTTTTTTTTTTTTTGTGATTATCAGAATCACTCGAGGCTAGGAAATCCTAACCGAAAGCACCATTTTACGGCTGAGCATTTCAATTTTCCCAACCGTATACATGTTTTACGGCTAGGAATTCATATTTTCCCAGCCGTCAAATATGACTTGCGGTTGGAAAAATAAGAACTTTCAGCCGTAAATAGTTTCAGAAACTGGTTTTTAACCCGAATTTAATTGGACTGAATCTTTTAACCAATCAAAAACAAAAATAAATTGTGGGGTTTTTATATTTATGATCATCATCTTCATCATGATGCGATGGAGAAGAAGAAAAGAGGGAGAATAATTAGTTTTTTTTATGACCATCGTCATTATCATCATGAAATTGTTATTGTTGGAATATTTTCAACCGCGCTACGAAGGGGGGTCCTGGGGAACGCCCCCGGAAGAATTTTTTGGATATGCAATTGTTTTGGACAGTTGGAAAACGTTTCCGCAATTTTAAACTCAACAACACTCGTAAATCCATTGATGAAGAGACGATCTCTTTAGAAGAGAAACCTGTTGGTGAAAAGACATGTCTTTTCCCAACAGATGCAAAAAAACCCCTATAAGTAGCATCTCCCAAACCCATTTCGATATCATCTTTTGGAAAACTCTTTTCTCTCGCTTTCTCTCTTCTTCTAAAGCATCATCGAACCTTCTTTTCATGTGTTCTTGATTGGGTCAAGGGGTGCAACCTTGAATCCAATTTTCGGTTGTAGGGCTTTCACCGTATCCTGAAGGCAGATTTCACATACCATTGCAATTGCCAACTCGTTGGAAGGGTAGAAATATTTGTCTAAAAGAAATCACCAGAGCCTTGAAAGCTTTTGAGTACAACCACAGTCTGTTTTTGTGTTTCATCTCCATTGCAGCCCGGTAAGTTTTTTCCAACAGTTATGATCATCATCATCATGATGTACGAAGGAGGGAGGAAGGAGAGGAAAAGTTAGATTTGGTAATATTTCTAGTGAATAGTTAATTTGGGGTAAGGTTATTTTTTACTTTTCATATAGATTAAGAATCATCTTATTGGGGATTGAAACCTAAAGGATTTTGGGGGATTTATTGGGTCATGAAATAACAAATCCAATAACCTCCTATCCAATTATTTTGTTAATATCTAATATACCCTTAATTGTTTCAAAAAAAAAATATACCATCAATTGAATTAGTGTTAATTAGGGAGATCAACTAAACTAATTATGATTAGTGTATGAATTAAGATTAATCATTTTACTAATTTTATTAAAATCAAAAACCTTTTTTCATCAATTTATTTCTCTTTTTTTTTTTTGATTAAGTAGAGGATTCTAAGGATTTTTTTTAACTTCTTTGAAAATCAACCATCTAATATGGTGAAACATATCATTCAATTACTCAGGATAACTTTATATATGGAGGATTTTGTTGACTCAAATCGGAAAGCATCCATTAAAATTCTGGATTTTTTGCAGTTTTGGTTGGGAAAACATCAAATCCTAGCCGCAACCGACACTTATTCGGCCTAGAAATGATGAACTTCCGGCCGAAAATATTGTATACGGATGGGATAACATTGCATCCCAACCGCAACTCGACACTTTACGGTTGGGAAACCCAATCGTAAGCAATCTCGGCTAGGAAAACCTTGCCGACCTCTACGTTATATATTTTAATTATCAGAACCATTTAAGGCTGGGAAAATCCAGCCGCAAGTCTTAGTTATGGCTGGGACGTACAAGTTGTAAGTTCAATTGCGGTTGGGAAAACCAAGTAGTTTTTCACACTCTGTTTTTATTTTATTTATGATTATCAGAACAAATTACGGCTGGGAAATCTCAGTAGTGGTTGTACTTACGGCTGGGAAACAGTAGCCGTAATTCGTTTCGGCTGGGAAAAACAATCTTTAATCTAAATTCACGGTTGAGCATCTAAGAACTCCCGACCGTAAACACCTTCATAATTTTATTTTATTTTACCTGAAATTGACCGAATCGGATTTTTTTAACCATCCAAAAGCAAATATAAATGATGGGTTTCATTGATTTTTTCTTTTTATGATGAACATTTTCATCATGATGAAATTATGATCATCATCTTTATCATGATCAAAGGAGGATGAGAAGATAATAGATTTGGGTTTTCTTTGATCCTCATTGTGATGAAATTATGATCATCATCTTCATCATGATTTATAAATGAGAAGAGAAGGACGAGGAGAAAATACTATATTTAGTTGTCTTTTTATGATCTTCATCTTCATCATGATGAAATGGTGATCATCATCCTTATCATGATTTGTTAATGAGAAGAAAAGGGGAAGGAGAAGAAAAGATTATAGATTTTGGTTTTTTTTTATTTGATAAATAGTAAAATTTAGATAGGGTATTTTTGAACTTTTACACAAATCAAATCTCCCCTATAATATTTTGGTTCCAATTAGTAATTTAAGCCCCAAAACCAAGCCCCAATAACTACAGCCCCAATAATAGGATTCTAGATTAAGGGTATTTTTGACTTTTAATATAGATTATGTCCCCTATTCACGTTTAGGATAGGACATTAGAATCTGCTTTTTTCTGGCCAACGATGCCGGAATTAGTTGGAGCGACCAAAAAGTTTCCCAACCTACGACGAGGTAATGATTCCTTCAATTTCACAGGCCGTACAAATTTACCATGCACTACTAACACAAATGTTTTTCTGTTCAATGATTCTAGGCGGACCGTGAAGAAAACCGCCTCCCCACAGGAGGAGGGCGGTTATTCACACGTTTTTTTTTTCATGAGTCCAGATACCCTGGGAAGTGTCAATCTCCAGATAAATTCTTCACAGTTGAGGTGATTCCAGGGTCCAACAGACTAACAGTTTCCTAAACGGACTCAGAACACTGCTACAGAGTATTTCAGAAACACAATTAAACACTACTAATCGGCAAAAAAGAAAAAAAAAACATCTTATTAGTGTACTTAGTTAGGCGTAAACAAACACAAGCAAGAGAGATGCCTGTCAATCATCCCAATATACATGGATAATCAACCCAATCCTGGCAAAGCTGCTTGACAGTCCTACATTCGATTTCAGAGAGGATCTGGAAAGAGTTGATGGGACCATCCATGCCCACCTCCAATAGATGCAACTATGATAACATATTTCGAAACAGCAGGGAGTCGATCAATACTATTTAGGGTTCTCATAAAATTCTTGAATCAGCTAAATACAAGAGAACGGAGAGCAACCATTAAATTCCAAAGTTTAACCAAGGTAAAGAGAACAGAAGGCCGAGAATCCAAAAATATTACAAGAAACAAAGCGTAAACCCGCAGAAGAAGAAGAAGAAACACACAATTACAGTACACCAAATGTTTGAAATCAAAGGATAAGAAGATTGGACTTACTAATACTAAGAATGGTATTCTTCATTTCCTTTTCTTTCAGACTTATCAAACAAATATCTGAAAGAAAATAGATATAAAAATGTATCTCGTTATACTTACCTGTCCTGTTCTGTCCCCTTCGCCAATTTTTTCACCTTCTGTTTCTCTTTTCCATTTTTAGTGGCAAGGGGATGAGTCTCCTTACTTGGCCATCATGACTTTGACAAATTCCTCATAGTTGATTTGACCATCACCATCTACATCAGCTTCACGAATCATCTCATCAACTTCCTCGTCTGTAAGCTTCTCCCCTAGGTTGGTCATGACGTGGCGCAACTCAGCAGCAGAAATGAAACCATTCTGGTCCTTGTCAAATACCCTAAAAGCCTCTTTTAGTTCCTCCTCTGAGTCAGTATCCTTCATTTTACGTGCCATAAGGTTGAGGAACTCTGGAAAATCGATTGTTCCATTTCCATCAGCGTCAACCTCGTTTATCATGTCCTGGAGCTCTGCTTCTGTTGGGTTCTGACCTAGTGAACGCATGACAGTTCCCAGTTCCTTGGTTGTGATGCAACCTGCATAAGAGTGTCTATCCAGAATTAGCTCTAAATCAGAAGATCCTACCACAGCTGATACAATTCACTAGGTAAAACATAAGCTCAATCATTGAACAGTGCCAGAACTATTTTTATACTCTAATGAGATACGCAGACAAACTAAGAACATTGTTAGGCAGTATTAAAACAGTTATCTTTCCTTTTCAATTAGAGTCAGAGTGAAAGATAAAATAGTAAACTACAGAAGGTAATTAGATTATCATGTCCCTTCCACAATTTAGAAAGCATCAGAGGATTGCAAGGTACAAACTAAACAACAAAAACATAAGTTTACAAGCAAAACAAAAAATACAAGTCTACAAACAAAACGAAAAACCGTTTACGTACCACAAAACCTGTATGCTTGTTTTTAGCAATTGAAACTTAACACATCTAGTATCTGGAAACATTAGTGATTCTTTGTTTTCTAGCATCCATAACACACTACAACTAGCATGTTGGTTTCATAAGAAATGAATTGCAGACTAGGTAAATATAGCTATTGAGGTCACATAAGAAATAGAACACCATGCTCAAACAGGTACATGTCTGTAAATGTTGATAAAATCAATGATCTCACTTGATTCTTCAATTCATCATCAATGTAAAAACTTGAAAGATTTCGCACTCTTATCACAAAATACTTATTTTTAGAAAAAAGATTAACTGAATCCCAACATAACCTGCTGGAAACAGCAATACAATAGAAAACATAAGTAGCATATAGCATCCCTTCACTATATCAGAAGCATAAGTCAGAATCTCACCGTTATATGCCCCACATACAGAAGCATAATTTCAATGATAATGCCATCGCCATATAATTCTAGACATATTCCACAAGTAGATCTTAACATAGGGATTTCAATAAAATACACAATTAAATTAAGAATATATGAATTAATCACCATAAATCAGATTTTAAATCCACAAATATTCAGATCAAAAAACACAAGAACAGACCATCAAAAACTTATTAAGTGATCAAGCTGCCTCGTCTAAATGGCGATTTAGTTTTCTGATAACCAAAAAGAAACAGAAAACTATGTGAAAACGAAAATGTAAAGATACAAATAAAGAGATGAAAAAATAAATAAGAAATCTAACCATCTCCATCCTTGTCGAATAAGCTGAAAGCTTCCTTGAACTCAGAGATCTGGTCGTCAGTTAATTGATCAGCCATGATTTTCTTTCTTCCCTGTGTTATATAATATCAACGAAGAACAAGAGGAAGATGGGATCTCTAAAAGGTAAATTTTAGAGAAGAGGAATGATGATGGCCTAGTCTCTATTGTTTTCTCCGGACACTAGGGTTTTATACTGGAAAATAAGGGGGATCTAACGCTTCATACCCGGAGCTGGGTCTGCGGTTATCGTTCTTTTTATCTATTTTTAATTATTTATTTATTATGATTATTAACCCTTTGCATTTCCTTTATTTACTACAATAACCTTTTTTTTATTTCCATAACTACGAGATGCCTTGGTAATTAAATTTGGGAATGTTGTTCAAGAACTTTTGGCTCAATGTAACTCTTAGATTCAATGGCTAGAAAGAAGGATGATTTCATGAGGGTTTGAGGTCAATACAAGTGACTTCCTTTAATCATGAGATGCAAATGAAGTTATACAAAAGATATTCATTGGATAAGCGACAAGTCTTTGGCTGGCTGTCATTTGTTACATAGTTTGAATCCTTGTACAACTCGGTGTAAGCCATAAGTCTATGCCAGAGTATTAACATTCCTTTAATACGTATTCCATAAATTTGATCAAGTTTCTTAAAATCCTGTGAGATATCAGGCAAAGGATCTCGATCACTGACTTAAAAATACGTACAAATTAGAATGTAATTTTTTTTTTTTTTTTTTTGGACGCCTGCTTTGCAGGAACAAAGAAAAAAAAACAAACAAACTACGAAAAGACTAGCAGACAAAATCAACGTTGAAGAGACTTGTTGATTTTGCCTCAAGATCCCACCACAAAGACTTGTTGAAGAGTTAGTTGTCAATTAATATATTAAAATTTTGAAGTTGTTCCCAACGTCCTAGGAGTACTCTATTGTATAATAATCATATATGCATTTCTTTTCCTGGTTGGTATATTCGGTTTGACCCGTCTATTTGTAGCTCTTCTCTCCTCTATAACATCCGGGGAGTACTTTATTTGCATTGTCGCCATCATTTTATCTCTTACCTCTCTAAGCTACCCGTTTTTAACGCGGCAATGTTGTCAATGGCCCACATCATTCCTCGATCGCTCAATAGTGTTTCTAAAAGTTAGATGGCCTGCTGGTGAGGGTGAACATGATTTTTGTTCTACCAGTCCTAGCCACAACACATCTCATTTCCAAGAGAGGAGAGAAGAAGAGAGAGGAAAAAAATCCCCTTTCATTATATCACGTGCCTCCTTTTATAGGCTTTCCTATAAGCCCTTCATTTTACGACATCATGCCACACGTCCTTAAACATCTTCATAGATACCAGAATCGTGCCTCCTTAAACATTTTACACGTCCTTAAACATCTAAAGGATATTTTAGTCACATTAAAAGGCATATCAGAGTCCGAATCAATTAGAGGATTTGGAGCCGAGATAGTCTCAACATCTTCATAGTTACCAGAATCATTAAAGTAAGATTGAGCTTCAAAAAAAGATTAGAAAGCCTGATGGAAATCAGGAATAGCTATGAAAGAATCAACAAAGGTATAATTCCCTAGATGATACATATTATCTTTTGGATTCCAGATTTGAACTTGCACATCATTAAGAAAGAAAAGATTGTCACTATGGATAGGGGAATCCATAATAATGTCATAGATATCCTCTAAAGCTCTATGTTGCAAAATAGCACAACTTTCTTATTTGTGGCCAAACCTCAAACAATGATCACAAAATTTAAAAGGAAGGTTTAGCTAATTAAAATATAGTTTTGTAACTGGGCACTTTCGTACTTTATTAATAGTTTATCCACTAAAGGTTTCTTAATGTTTACCCAAACATAAACTCTTGTAAAGAAATTCGGGAAAAAGGCATCACTACATACACAAATTATTCTCACAAGACTTAATTTACTTGTTATAAGTACTATAATTTTCTGGCTTTTGTGTTCATGCTTTGTATCAGGGATACTAGACCAAATTGGTATTTCTTTAAAATAATTAGTAGAGATGTTCATTCTGGGATAAGAGTTAGTGGCCGAATACACATTACCAAAAGGATACCAAGTGTTAGAGCATTGCTCGGTTGAACCCACAAGTTTTGTTATCTCAAGCTTGTTGTCAATATTAAATGATCAAAAACATATCTTGATTTCCAGTCTACTAAGTCAAGTCTCAGACTAGGTTAAAATTTGTAGTTGAGTATCAGAGATCACCCTTGAAGACAGAATATCGACGAAGACATTTAGAAAACTTTTATATCAGCTACGAGAAGGATGAACCATTCTAATTTACTCATTATCTCATAATTCTATCTATTGAGACTATGTCGTATAACTACTAGTAGATTTATGAAGAAGAAGTTTCAAGTCAAGCTTGTCTTGTAAAAAATATTGATATATGATTGCAAAGATATTCAACGATCCTTAACAATATTAGTTTTATGAATTAATTTGTTGATCAATTGAAAATTCCCCATGCAAATTATTTTTTCACTTGGAAATGTTTCAAACATCATAAGAGAGAAATATTTAACTTACTGATATTTATGCTCAAGAAAGGTTAGCAAACCAGTTTTTAAGCCATAGATATCTGAGTTTCAAAAATACAGGAAGGTTGGAGAACCAGTTCGCAAACTGCAAGTTCAGCTGGGAACAATTCACAAACCCGGTTGGTGAACTGTGGTGAACTAAATTTTTAACGTTGGAATAATAAGCTAACAGTTGGAGAACCCATTTCACGAACTATTGTCAACTGAGTTTAGAAGTTTTGCAGGGTTGGAAAACTTGGTTCACGGACCATTGCACCCTGATTAGTCGGCTAACTTTCCAAATACCGAATGGTAATTATACATGGTTCAGTAACCGAACCTATATGTATATTTTTCTATTATATTTTTCAATAATTTCAAGAATAGAGTTTGCTTGATTTTCAAGTTATCTTATCTTGAATTCTAAGTTAACCCTGGTCCTAAAGATGCTCTTTTAACTGAGAAAATCAATCCCTGGAACTTTGTGTCTTAGTTGATTCTAGAGTCATCCTCTATTGACCTAGGTTTCTTTTGAGAAACATAATTAGATCTACAACTAATTTGGGGATTCGTGAAACCAGGTCCGACTATCTTTACCTTGATAGTTCGTGAATCATGATCTTGCTTTTTTGTAATCAAGGTTCTCGTAATCTCTTTTAAGAAAGGTAGATTGAAATTTGCAGATGTACGAATGACCGGAATTGGGAGGGTTGAGAAATGAGTTGAGCTCTGCGAATCGGTGAAAATCGGCGACAAACTCGGCTTTTTCTTCTCAATTTTTCGATCTAAGTGCTTATCAGATAATCATTCAGGTGCTAATTTTGATTCTCCTTGTCTTGTTTTTAATCCTTCATGATTAGCTTTCATTAAATCAGGTGGTTCTCCATGGATTCGCGTCCTAAACACCTAGTAATTAAGTTCATCATTCTGATAATTTAGGTTTTAATGAAATTTGAATTCACAAAAGGTTCCTTCTATAGAATTGCCTGATGATTTGTTTGAAGAGGGTTTAAATCCTTGGAAGTTCTCACTAATTGGAAGATTAGATTTACAACATATTAAATTTATAGATGTTGCTGTTATTTTATGACAACAATGGAAACTAGTTGGGGATTGTAAACTCATCCCTCTGGGAAGAGGTTTCTTTACTATCAAGTTAGACAATGAGATTGATCGCAGATTCATCAAAGCAGGTCAATGGGAAGTTCTTAATCATATTTTACATATCATAAATTGGATATCCAACTTTAGACCATCAAATTAGCGTACTTCTAAAGCTCAAGTTTGGTTTCGTCTTCCTGGTTTGGGTTTAGAATTCTGGAAGGAAAAAATATTGTTCACTATATGCAAAGAGATTGGTACTCCTATTAAGATTGATATTGCTATTGCTAAGTGTGAAGTTGGGTACTATGAAAATGTGTTGGTTGAGGTGGATTTTGCTCAACCAATTCCTAACAAAATATGGATTAGTACCAAATATGGAGGATTCTTTCAAAATATTTCAATTCTTGTTATTTCAAAATAATGTCATAATTGTAAGATTGTTAGACATTTAACAACAGATTGCAGAATTGAGCAGAACAAAAGTCATATTGAAAGCTAGTGCTGAAATTCCTCACACACCTTTTGACATTTGTGGCAGGTCAGAAGTTGAAAATTCTCCATCAAAGGTACAACGTTAGCCTAGTACTTATAATTCAGTTTTTCAACAACAATCAGAAAGGGACTCTCTTATCACCAATATTTCAACTCCATTTACACAGCAAAACTATCAATACTAGTTTAGTAGGAGGAAAAATTAATGTGTTGAATTCTGATGGAGATAAAGAAGAAGAAGAATATAACAATAAAGAGGATATCTTTGTTGAGTTAGATCCACAACAATTACTTCAGATAGATGAAGTTACTGAATTAGAGAAGAGTGTTGTTAAATTCATTGATGTTGGTTCAGGAAAGGTAAGCTCAGAGCCAGTTCCATTCACTACTTGGTCTTCAGTGTTTAAAACTTCAGCATGCAAGAAAAATATAAATGCAACTACTAATAATACAACTTCAGGAAGTAATGTAGATGAGCAACTTAATTCCAAAAGTAATAATGAAGTAGTTAAGAACATTATTCCAGGTAACAACTCTGGTGAGAAACTTATCAATGAAGTAGCACACAAATATACTTTTAGAATAAATGTTGGTAAGGAAGGTCCCAAAAACCTCCACACCAAACCATGAAAAATATTTTTTGGAACATAAGGGGCCTTAGAAGGATTATGGCTCAGCAGAAATTACATCTTTAGTTAATCAATTTAATCCAACTCTTGTTTGGATTGCTGAACCCAAAATTAAGTGTTTTCCATCATTTTGTAGTAAACTAAATTTACCAGGTATGCAATATATGGTAATTCATAATGAAACTGATGATCATAAAAGTAATATTTGGTTATTCTGGAGTAGATCAATTGTTTCTCCTTCTATTTTTTCTATCACCAGTCAAATGATTACAGTAGTTGTAGATGAAGTGTTGGTGAGTGGTGTTCATGCTCATGTCAATGTGGTTCAGAGAAGATATTTATGGTCTGAAATGCAACTTATTAGTGAGTTCAAGAAGCCTTGGGATGTTTTAGGCGATTTCAATGCAATTATTTCTATGGAAGAAAAAATGGGAGGTAGATCACCATCCAGAGCTTCAATGATAGATTTTAATGATTGTTTAAATTCTTGTGAATTAGTGCAGGCTCCTAAAATTGGTCTTGATTTCTCTTGGTCTGACTGTAAGCAAGGCAACAAAAGGATTCTTTGCAATCTTGATAGAGTTGTGTTTAACATGCAGTGGTTACAGATGTATAGTGATTGGGATACAAAGTGGGACTCAGAATTTCTTCAGATCATGCTCCATTATTAGGTGGATTTGCAAGTGTTCCAAAAGCAAAAAATGTGGTTAGAACATCCTTCCTTCATGAAAGTGGTGCAAGATAGTTGGGCATAACAAATACATGGTGATGCTCCTTATATTTTTATGCAAAAGCTCAAACATCTCAAACATATCCTCAAGGAATGGAACTGGAAGGTTTTTGGTGATGTTAAGGTCAAAATTCAAGAAGCAGAACAAAGTGTTAAAACAAAAATGTAAATTTCAGATAATAATCCTCATGATGAACAAGCCTTGCATGATTTGGTTACTGTTCAAAATGAACTCAATCCAAGAGAAACCCAATATAGCACAATGATGAAACAAAAATCTAGAGTAAAGTGGGTAATAAAAGGTTCATAAAATACAACTTTCTTTCACTCAAATGTTAAAATCAGACAAACAAGAAATGCTATTTGTGAATTGGAAGATGAGAATGGAAATTTGATGTCTGATCAAATAAAGATTGCTGACATATTGGTTGATTTCTTTGAAAACATATTTCAAGCTCGGGAAGTAAAAATTAACGAAGCTATTCTTGATGTCATTCCAAATATTATTACTAAATCTGATCAATTTATGCTTGAAGTCGATCCTGAAGCAGATGAAATAAAGGCAAAAGTATTTTAAATGGATGGAGATAGTGCACCTGGACCATATAGTTTTTCAGGAATGTTCTACAAATCCTGCTGGGATATTCTACAACAAGACTTCATCAATGTTATTCAGTAATGCTGGAGGAGAAAGTATATACCCAAAGGTATAAACTCTAACTTCTTGGTCTTATTACCTAAAATTCAAGGTGCAAAAAAGCAAAATCAATTTAGACCAATTGGTCTCAACAACTTCAATTATAAGGTTTTCACCAAAATTATTTCACTAAGAATGGCCAGTCTCATGAATAAGCTAGTTTCTGCTCAACTAGTAGCATACATTAAGGGTAGAAACATCCATGAACAGATACTGTTAGCCTCTGAACTAGTAAATGAGATGAAGAAAAAAAGAAGAGGAGGTAATTTAAGTTTGAAACTTGATATCTCTCAAGCATATGACTCAGTGAGTTGGCAGTTTCTTTTCAAGGTTTTTCAAAGATATGGGTTTTTTGTGGCTTGGTGTGAATGGTTAAAAGTGATTTTATCTTCTGCAAAAATCTCTGTGATGGTCAATGGAGGACCAAATGGATTCTTCTTAATGCACAGGGGACTCAAGCAAGGAGATCCATTATCTCCAATTTTATTTGTTCTGATGGAGGAGGTATTAAGCAGAGGATTAACAAAACTGGTGGAGACAAGAAAGTTACAACCAATGGTGATAATAAATAGTAATGCTCCTACACATTTACTATTTGTTGATGACATCTTTATGTTCAGTAACGGTTCAAAAAAAAGTATAGAAAATCTCTTAAAACTGATTGAAGATTATCAAATATGATCTGGTCAGATTATTAATAAGATTAAAAGCAAATATTTTGTTGATAGTTGTTCACTGGTCAAAAAATCTCAGATATCAGATATGTTACAGATGGAACTGACATCATTCCTAGATAAATATTTGGGAGTTATCATTCATCCATGAAGAATCAAATATACATATGTGTGGTCAATGGTTGAAATGATGCAAGATTATTTGGCAGTTTGGAAAGGAAAATTATTATGTTTTCATGACAGATTAATCATGATCAAATATGTGCTTAATAGTATCCTCATATACAACATGGTTGTATACAGATGGCCTATCTCAGTAATTAAGCAATGTGCAAAAATAATGAGAAATTTTCTATGGTCAGGTGATGCAGAAGTAAGAAAAACTAAAACCATTTCTTGGAGAAGAGTTTGTACTCCCTTTAATGAAAGAGGATTGGGTATTAGAAGGTTATCAGATGTGAATAAAGCATTGTTAATGAAAATGATGTGGAAGCTGTTAACATCTAAAGAAGAATGGTCTGTGTTTTTTGCAGCTAAATTCAAAGACAAAAATGGGCAATGAACTTCACAATGGAAATTATCTCAGTATGGCCTGGTTTAAAATTGGCTTGGCAGTCTCTCAAGAGTGATGTCATATGGATTATTGGCAATGTAGAACATATTTCAGTTTGGTTTGACACTTGGACTGGTGAATGTCCACTAATTGAAAGAATTGGATTTACTGACTATGTCAAAAATAACTTACAGATGAAAGTGAAGGAATTATTACGAAATAATGAAGGGGTAATACCCACTGAATTACAAGACATCATTCCTCTGCCATTGCCAATTATAAGTGGTAACCTAGATGAACTTGTTTGGAGTAGTGATATGAAGGGAAAGTTCTCAATATCAGCAACAGTTAATAATGTCAGGCATAGAGAACCAACTATTTATTGGCCTTCTCAGATATGGAAAACTTTTCTTCACCCTGGTATTTCAAATAATATTTGGAAACTTCAGCAAGGAGTCTTTGTGGATGATCAGATGAAAACTACTCAACGTTATTCTATGGCTTTTATGTGTTGTGTATGCAAAAAAGATCAAGATAGCATGCTCCGTATTTTATGGTCCTGCATCTTCAGCTTGAAAATCTGGCAGTGGTTAAGTAACATCTTCAAATTTCCCACTCCTGCTTCATTTGATAATATCATACATTATGCGAAACTTCAAAGTCTCATAGTTAAAGAAGCATGGATAACTTCATCTTTCTCCACTATGAGATAACTGTGGTTTCTTAAAAATAAGATCATGTTTGAAAATGTAAATCCAAATGAAAATGCTTTTAAAAGCAGAAAGGAACCAGATGGAGTCAAGACTATAATTCAAAAAATTTAAATTTCTTTCAGTTGGGTCATAGGAGAACTAAGTTCACTGACATTAGAGAATGTTGTTGGTTAAATCCACCAAGAGGTTTTGTTTTGTTTTACTATGATGGTGCTGCAGCAGGTAATATAGGCTTGGCAGGCTTTGGCATAATAGCAAGAGACCATGAAAGCACTGTTATTGGTACTATTTCAGGAGGACTTGGTATTGCTTCAAACTATATAGCTGAATCTCTGGCAGTCATTTGGGCTATTGAATGGCCAGTAAAACTACATTGTGATAAGATCATTATATGATCAGATTCAAAAACAGTGATAGAATACTTTCAGAGAGGACATATTCCATGGTGCTTTAAATCAAGATGGCTCAGAGCTAAAGTTTTTCTTTCTCAAATATGTTATGAACATTGCTATAAAGAAATCAATTTCTCTGCTGATAGTTTGGCTAAGAAGGGTGTGAATCTACAAATGGGAGAGATTATACATCTCATTGGAAGACCAGCTCACTTAATACAGGTAGAAATGCCAAATAAGAGATATTATAGATTCTGTTGATTGCTCTTAGTTATTTTGTATTTTCCTTTTGGCTGTTATTTTGGTTTTCTTTCATGTAAAAACACTTTAGTTCCTATTTTCAATAAAAATTGGTGATTCAACAAAAAACAAAAAAAAAGGTAGATAGAAATTATAAAGTTCTATTCGTCTCAGACTTAGTAATTCCTCAAGATATATATCTGAAAATTGATCTTAGTAGATATTTTGAGGATTGTTCTTGAGAGGTGGTTAAGAATCTAGGATGCTCTTAAGAATTCGTAAAATCCGGATTTGTGATGTTTGCTAGCTTTGTCTATTGCAAACAGATTTCCGCACATTGATCTTTAATCTAAACGGAAATCGTATAGGCTTATCTGTTATAGGCAGGTATCAAAAGTCTTCATTGTGGCTGAAGCAACTCTTATATTGTAAAGGACGTCAAATAAGGGAATCAAGTGCGTAGAGCCTTGTGAGGTTCAAGAAACATAAGGAGCGCGACTGTAACTGAATCACTTGAAGGGTGGATTCGGTCTCAACTACACTCAGTCCGAAGTCTGATAGTATGCTAGTGTCTGTACTATGTAGTGGATTAATACAACGTGGTGTTCAAATCTGGACGAGGTCCCAGCGTTTTTCTATTGTTGCAGTTTCTTCGTTAACAAAATTTATGGTGTCTTATGTTTTCCTTCCGCATTATATTGTTTATCTTTATGATTGTATTTGCACAGGTTTGTACGTATTCAATCTAAGTAGATACGCACGTTTAATTGTAATCGATTACGAGACTTGTTTCTTGTAGAATTTGTATCTTAGAAGATAGATAACAAGTTTAATCACTTGGCAGAATTCCGATTGGATTATTTGGATACAACTATATTGATCTTGGATATTGATTTTTGAGATCGTCCAAGTACTCTGCTTAACAATCAGGTTCACGGACCATGTGTCTATACACATACTGATTAAGTATAGGTTGAGATATAAACTCTATATACATATTGTCAAGGATCACTAAGTTGGTCTAGATGCAGCTGTATTAAGTTTAATCTATAAAGGTTGTCGAACGAAAAAGTTAAGTGTATTTGATATCCTTGCGTTTTCAATTAGTATCAGAGCATGCAAACACTGTTATACCTAATAAGTTTGTGTTTGAAGCGATCTGCATTGGAGCCATATTGTCATCTTCTTTTATAACCTTTAAAGATGAAAAATCGAAAATGATAGATTTACTTCTGGAGTAAATCCCAACAGACACATACAGGTGAAGCCCACTTTCATTGCAGCAATCGAAATGCTAGAGGGGACTAAAATCAAGGTTCCTTTTTCGGTTTGTCTAGAATTATTGATGAAAATTTGGTGGAATATCCTATGTGTCATGCTATTTTAAGACCTTCACCCTTTGCATTGGAGAGCATCTCCAATAATAGGGGCCAAGGTCATCCTATGTGGAGGTCTTATTAACACCTTTTAGTTGTTGGTCATTTACTACATGACAAAATAAAATAAAGATAAGACTCCCTACCTAAATTTTATCTCCAATCCCCAAAGTCTTAAAGCATCTTTAACGGGAATGTGGTATGGTTCCTACATGGAAGGTGTTCTAATACAATGTGAAAGCAAAATCCCTTAAACTAAGGAAGATAAACAAAATTGTCTCCAATCGTAAGGTTTTAAACTAAGACTTTTATATATGTGTATAAATTTTTATATTTTTACAAAATAACTAATTTAGAAAACACTGTTGACATGACACTCATCACATCCTCTAGGCAAACCTCTGAAACAAGAAGATGAAGTAGAGGATGTAATAGAAACAGTCAACAACGTCACCCTCATATTCTCCCATTACATTGCCGCTGGAGAGAATTTTTTGCTAAAAAATGTGGCCTTAAAATGAGGAAGACAACTCCATCCCGTTGGAGATGCGCTTATCTAACACTTTATGTTTAAATTTAGAAACAAAATATGACGTGGACTTATGTCTAAGGGTCATGAAGATTTTCTTATATACCCACTTAGCCATGTCATCTTTATTTATGACCTCAACACTTGCATAGGAGATAAAAATTTGAGGAAGGTCTTAAATCCTAAGGGTCATGCAAATTTAAGACGTTGACCCCTTGCATCGTAGATACTCTAACCGTTTGGAAGGTAAAGGGTTGCCGAAAGACTTAAACCAGCCGAATCGATTTGAAACCGATTCAGTCAAACCCTAAACCCTCTTTTGCCCATCAAACTCTTCAAAAAAATTTACCCCTCCGACTCTCTCGAGTGTCGTCAAAAATACTCAGGTGGAGATTTACAGGAACTGCAGAGATCGAAGAAGATTAACATATTAGGTTTGTTGTTTCAGCACACCCTGAATCATTTTTTTCTTGTTTGACTGTTTAGGATTAATCAATTTGTGTGCAAAGTGTATTTAAGTTCTAATTGTTATCTTTTCTTTCGTCAGTATATATTTATATATTGACCGATCGCAATCAAGTTTCACAGTCTTTCAGTCTTTCTGCTTTGCAATTGTAGACCTTGTATCATATATTGAACCACTTGTTTTGCACTCCCAAGTGTTTCTGAAAATGGATAATAGAAGTTGTGTGGTAGAGTTGGTCTTAGTTTATTAGGTTGAATGTTCGACCGATACGCTTTCATGATTGTAAACAAGAGTTGGCTTCATTCTGATAAATTTAAAGCTTAACAATTGATATATCATTGCATTTTAAAAATGTGTCTTTTCATGCTTTAGTTTTGAGTTGTGTTTGTTGAACTGTGCTGGTTGTGTTTAGAAATTCTAATAGATTGCTGCCTCAATTTGCGGTAATTCGTAATTCTAACATATTGCCCATCAGTTGATTTTTGAACTAACATATTAGAATGTTGCACACACTCTAATAAACAGTAAAATCATAGCAATGAGCCTTGATTGATTATAAAACGTTCTTCAAACAATTGACACTCTGCTCTTGGTTTAAAGGAAGTCCACATTGCAGAATCCCAAATGTTCTTCCTTAGTTTGATTGAGCATACTTTGCGTTTACCTCCCTATCTCCTTAGCCTTCCGCTTCCTGAAGCTATACAAGGAGAGCTTGAAAAACTATTTGTGGATAAGGTAAAGCTAATCGTGTTTCTGTTGTTCGTGCTTGAATCTGTCAAGCTTTTTGTACTTAGTCATTGTCTTTTCTTTGAAGGTTATCACACAGTTGGGTTTATGCATCTCTGTCTACGACATTAAATCCATTAATGGTGGCTTTATATTTGCAGGAGATGGTGCTACGACATTAAATCCATTAATGGTGGCTTTATATTTGCAGGAGATGGTGCTTCGACCTACGCGGTATTTTAATATTATTCTTTTTCTTAATTTGGTTGTGTTAAAGTACTTTATACATTTTGCGATTAGCTATTGCCATTGATTTTCATTTTTCCTTCCATTTTATATATTCATCATGCTGGTAGGCTTTAGGTTAATTATGTTCCATCCTTTTGAGGGTGAAATTCTTTCTGGGAAGGTTGACGCATCAGATGCTAGTTCTTTTTTTGATTTTTCGTATATATTTAGTGAAATAGTTGTTGGGACTTCTCAACTTTCTGAATCGGTTCTTTTTGTTTCAATTTTATTTGTGTCATCTCAATTAATGTTATCTAGAAAAAATAAGAAGTCTGTGATGGTGGCAGTATCTGTAGGATTCTTTAAGGACATATTCGTGCCAGTCCACCTTCTGCCTAATCCTTCCAAGTTGTAAGAGTTTCTTGCCCTTATTAGTGTGAGAGTTTATCAAAATTTTCACATTTACATTTATAGCTTCCACTTGATATTTTTTATTTTCTACTTTTATATTTCGCATAATAATTTGGCATTACAAATATTTTGGCTTCTCAATGAGGCCTCTGCAGTGATGAAGATGGAAGATGGACATGGATGTTTGGTGATGTAGATTTAACTATAGAACAGGGTGACGAGGTTTAGCCTTTGACAATCTTTTTTTTTAGGTCATAATTTATAAACTTGCTTAATTTTCCCCTACTTAGAAGGCTCAATTCTAACTATCTTCTGTTCGATTGCAGATTCGTTTCCGAATTCACAAAATTTCATATCCCCCCACGCCACTTGAACAGGAAACTGGTTCCAGAGCATTTGCTCCAATGGTGATTACTGTAAGTTCCGTTATCCTTATGACATCAAATTTGTTTTTCTTTTGAAGGTATGTGCTCCTACTTCTAGCATTGACTTCAGTTGCCTTTGGTGGGGGTAATTGAGAATCTGCGGCGACTTTATGTAGGTGTGTTCATGTACTATTAGCAAAACAGTGATCCAGAACTAGTAACTCCTTGTCCTGTCTCATCAGGCTAACAATCCGTTCCCACATTATTACCGTACTAAGATGACACGATTGGTTAGACTACTAGTTAAGAAGTTAGGACTTTGGTCCACCACCCAATTTTTACCTTTTTCTAGTAAATTATGTTTACTGCGTCCTGAAGAAAGACAGCTATAACAAGTTCGTAAGCACTGGGTCGTCGGGTTCCTTAAGTAAAAGGTTTTCAGTTACTCTTCAAGGATCCCCAGACTCTCTAACTTCATCTTGTTCAATGGGTCATTTCAGGCATCGATTGATTTTGATGGCTTGGGTCCAATTTCATGGTGGGTGTAGTGGGACAGAGTTAAAGGAAGGCCTTATAAAGAGTTTACAGTCGACTGCAAGGGAAAGTAAAGCGAACATGAACTGATCCACTCTCTTTCAAATAATTTCATCAAGGCCGTCAAATAACATAAATAGTTTGTAAACCTATATGATAGTGGGCAATGGGTAATCAAATTGACTCAAGTCATGGATCAAGGCTGTACAAACACGGCAGAGGAGATGCAAATTATGAGCATTTTTAGCTGAAGTACTTGTATTGGAATTGATGATTTGAACTGCAATTTTTGGCCTTCTTTCCCTCCCTCTTATTTTGTTTTATCTATGATTACTTAAAGAATGAGACGAATTAGGTCTTGTGTAATTGCCGTCTGGTTGTGTTCGTCTTTTGAGTACTGAAGAAAGCAGCCCCCTTGCCTAGGGTGTGGAGAACTATTTTCATTCCCTGATCTCCAACACACTCAGTCTCTTGCTAATTGTTGTTAAAAGTTCAAAGTCTACGCATAAATGTTTCGCCTGTTGTGAAGAATCAAATTGTTCACTATGCCAAAAAGTTAGCAAAAAGGTTGTCGACTGTGAAGGACCAAAAGAAATGAGTTCTTCGTTAGATTTCGATGTTATTTCCTGGAAAGAATTAGCCACCACCATCTCTATGTTTTGTAACAAGACTTCTCTGAACCATTCAGGTCTAAAAATGAAAACAACCTCATCCACTCCCGTTATGTTGGTCATATAGGCTTCCCTAAACCAGATCTAGGACTTTGTGCTGGTCATCTCATGCATGTTATGTCATGTCAAACTCCTTGGTCAAGTCACAAGTGTAACTAGATCTTCTTTATGATTCAAAATCTTCAAAAAAGGTTTACAACAAGGCTTCAATATTTTCATGAGCCAGAACAACCCTACATCCGGAGACAAGCACACCATTCAAATCTTGGGTGGGAATCATTGTTTAACTGAAATCTTAGCTAAAAGGTTTTTTTACTGTCCATATTTTGGTCTCCCCGAAGTTAATAATGTACGAGTTCTTCTCTTCTTTTCTAGTGTTTTCCTGCTGCATATAGATGAAGGATCCCTTCAAACTTTTATTATTACATCATCTCACACGTTAGACGTTATTTTTGTGAATGAAAACCAAACCGTAATGGATTTGAAGCTAATATTTTGAGGATATGTTCCTCTTACCAAGTTCTACATGCCTATCAAAAATGAACACATTTCGAAATATAAAACCTCACCATCTACCGGTCTTAATTTCGACGGCTAGAAATCCGTTGATTTTCAACGGCTCGTTTTCAAAGTAGTAGATGGTGATGTTATACATCTCAGAATACGCTCATTTTCGGTAGGCATGTAGAACTTGGTAAAAGAAACATATCCTCAAAATATTATTTTCAAATTCATTACGGTTTGATTTTTATTCGCAAAAATAACGCCCAACATGTGAGATAGTGTGATAATAAAAGTGTGAGGGATCCCTACTCATATATATATTTTTGTCAATATATTCTCATATATATATTTACTCAACTATAATCAGTACAATCTCTTACAGCCAACCTAAAAAGAAGATAACGGCCTTATGCTGCACTATATTTAGACCGGAAGAGAAGTCAAAATTACTAATTATCGTTTAGTCGGGTCATGGTTCCATCTTATCATCCTTTACCTCCATTCTGCATGTCTTCTTCAGATTTCCATACTACGTCTTTCAGCTGAGTTGCAATTTTTTTATAGAACTGCAAATCAATGCAAAATATTAGTACCCCAGGATGCAATCAGTTGTTTATGAGAAACTAATAGATCGACATTTGGGAACAAGAAGATGCTACGGTACCTTCTACTACATAAGTTGTTTTTTTTTTTTTTTTTTTCAAGCAGTGCAAATGCTATCATCCAATAAATTTAATAAGAATGGTTCATATATTTGAAACCTCAACACTGGGAACTGCAGCAAGCCATGAGACAAACGTATTTAGGATGTCACACGAAAACTCTCTCCTAGCTTGTTATGGTGTAGTTCAAAAAGCATCATTTTAGGTAAGTGGAAGGGATGACCCCTCGCAAGAAGTAGGTTTAACACTTTGGATGACAATGTACAAGCTGGTTACGTTGCTTACAGTCTTCCGTAATGACTGAAGATAAAACTTAAATTCTCCCGATGTTTAATACTAAGTTTGTTCCTTTGTTCAAAAAAAAAAAAAAAAAAACCTCAAATATACTAGGTGCTCGTTGAAGGCTCCAGAAAAAAAAAAAAAAAAAAGTTGCCCAGACACACTAGGTACTTGTTGAAGGCTCCAGAAATTGAGATAACACTAGTGGTCTCGCTTGAACAACGATATAGTCACACCGGGGCACATCCAAATTGAGGAATACGGTAAACAAAAATGATGAACCAAAAGTGGTGGGAACATTCAAGGTTAATCGAAACAAGCAAATATGTTAGCTGATTGTAAACACGATGAAGTACAATCATACAATGCATTGGTGGTTGACGACAAATTTGCCATGAGTAAAGCACATGGCAGCAACAACATAAAGAGAGAAGAGAATATAAAATATACCTTTAGAAACTCGAGAGTATCACCTTTCTTTTTTCGTACCTCAACCATATGAAGAGATGGTGCCATTTGAAATACCTGAATTTGGTGGAATTGTTGAGACGAACATAAGAGAAATCAACTGAACATGACAGAGAATATTAATTCTATTAACTAGAGTTTTCAAGTGATTAAGACCTCTGTGGAGACTTTGAGTTTTCCCTTTCTTCCCGCGTTCACGTTTTCTAGATCCATCTGAAAAAAGTGAGACCCTTTTATTCATGTTTCATGAAGGACAATTACATAAAAGAACTAATTGATCACAAATACATTAGATATCTATTCCTTTCACCTTGTAGTTGTTCTTGTGAACATCAAAACCAAGTGGTCTTGCTGCTTCTTCGATCTTACATATGATCTCATCAGCTGGACATTTAGAAGTGAATCTTGTTTCCCTTTTTATTTCTGACTGATAGAAACACAGAAGAGCAGATGAGAACTTTAGAAATAGTGTTGGAGTTTTTGATTGACACTTCAAATACGGACAGAAGTAAAGATATGTGCATGGTTAAATTCTTCGTTTAGTACACTGTTTAGATTCATGTTGTAAATGCAGGGGAAAGTCCTGAAAGTCACTGGTTGGCCGCACAAACGTAGATGCAAAGCTCAGCTCACAAAACAGTCCATTAACCATACCAACATGTATAACATTTTCGCGGTTTTGTAAAACCCTGAACATAAAACCCAACCCATCCCCATTTAACTGCAGTTTGTGATTGCGCTAGAATCCTGACTCATGGCATTTCGATGAATTTGAATTATGCTATTAACCTTTTCAAATATGACCGAAAAGTAAACATTCAATATATTAAAGAAAAGGATAAGCTTTGTGAACCTGTTCTACTTCGAACAAATTTCCGAGATTGAGACCCCTTGATAAGGAAATCAGTTCAAATGCATTCATAGCGACTGGCTGCTCTTCCTTCTTCGCTCTTATTTGGTTTATTGGGGTTCCCTGTACCATGCAAATGACAAATATCAAATTCAGTCAATGTCAACAACAACGATACCAAACTTTACTGCATCTTATTATCTTGTTCTTGACTCACCTCAGGGCCCTTGAAAACAGCTTCTACATCATCCAAGTTTATATCGTCTATCTCCTGAAACACGGGACGCTTAAACCCTTTCCTGAACCATTCATCCTTCAAAAATTCAGGAACAGTAATGCGCTGCCATTTACTAAAATAAGTCAGATTTGCCTTTTACAAGTTCACTTGAGACCAAATGCCGCTGAACGAAAAATTAGTACCATGATTACAAATGTACAAAACATACTTACGGTTGTGGGATTGGGATCGGGATCCAAGATTCGAGTTATTAATCTCAAAGCCCCAAAAGAGATCCAAGGAGGATAAATATACTCTGCAGCCGAAATCTGCAAGTCCAATAAAAACATTGTGGTGTGAATGGATCACAAAGAAGAGTACACTTAAATGTGGACATATTTTTGCTCACTTTTTTATACAGGACCATAAGGTTAGAATCATCAAAAGGCAAGTAACCTGCAAGAAGTACAAACAAGATGACCCCGCATGACCATAAATCTGCCGCTGCCCCATCATAACATCTATCCTTGAGGACCTAAGAGAGTGCAAGAAAGAAATATCATTATTGGAATCGTGCCTCAGCGTCAAATGAGTTAATTGATGATTATAAACATCAAATAGCTTCGGAAACCATCACAACCTCTGGAGCTACATAATTTGGAGTTCCACATGAAGTGTGCAGCAAACCATCTTCCTACCAGGAATACATATTACACGAGTCAGTTAGAAGACACAAAGCTCTTAATATAAAAAAATAAAATAAAAATAATACATATTTGTAATTTTCCACCCAAAATTACAAACAATGGTCCGTCTGATCTGACAGAGATGCAGGAAACCCTTCAACCCGTTTTCTAAAACATTACGAGGATTTGATGAGCAGTGTCTGCACCCATTTTGGTATCACATTAAGCGGCACCCATAAACTTTCAGTTACTTCCTTTCAAGAACAAGAATCGCTTTCAATAGTATTCACATTTGTATCTTCGATTCATTACCTTAATTTGCTGGGAAAGTGCACTTAATCCAAAATCCGAGATCTTGAGGTTTCCACACACGTCAAGCAGTAAATTTTCCGGCTGCATCATAAAGAGACAAAAATAGATTTAAAGATCTGAAGTTTCCTAATTTCTACAAAATTAACACATTCCAGAAAATCAACCTTTAAGTCTCTGTGGTAAACACCCCTACTGTGGCAGTAATCGATAGCACTAATAAGTTGCTGGAAGTACTTCCTTGCTTCTTCCTCCTTCATGCGGCCATGATTGAGCTTCACAACCAGAATTCAGATTAATATACGTGGGGATTTCATTTGAGCAATTTTAAAGTTCGGTTCATCCTGATTCCCGTGCACATATTTTATTATTAACTTCTTAGCTTCGACCATCCACACATCCTTCTTCAGTTGTTTGAATAGCTATATGGTGTAAGAAGTAACGTTAATTCACATACATATAGATGTGTTTTTGCTGGTTCCAGACGCCCCTGCTGGTGTTGGAAAATAATTACTAAAAAATAATTTTTAAGGTTTTAATAAAATTATAATTTATTGTTTTCTTTTGTGAATGAAAAACTTATTAGTCCCACATTGTGGAGTTTCCACTTTTTAGTTGTTTTAAGAGACTATATAAGCTTTTTAGTTCCACATCGGGGAGTTCCTCTTCTTAAGTTTGGTTTGTTCCATTATATAAACAAATTCACAACTTTTGTAAAATCAATGGGAAAAAGGTTGCTCTATATTTTAGAGGGACCCCCAAGGGAAGATATTTTATATGTTTTCTTATGCGTTCGCGATTTTCCTTAAAGGTTTTTTCGCAGTTGCCAAGCTCAATTTTTAGCATCTACTACGTATGCTAGTAGTAGGTGTATTAGGGTGTTTTATCCTGGAGATATCCGTCCTGTGAGGGCTATAGCATCACTCTTGAGTGTAGCCGGGCGCTAATGTCTTAAGGGCAACGTGTTGAACATGTGACTCACTCTGTTTTTCAAAGTTTTGCCTTGTTGCTGTTGTGGAGATATGGGAAGCTCGCTCGTTTCGTCAAATCCATCACTTCCATTAAAAGGAGCTAAGTATCAACAACTTTTGCTTATTTGATTTTTCTTTGTTTTGATTATTGCACCCAACAATCTTAAGACATTAAAAGTTTGTAATAATCATAGATGTTAATTGTGGAGTGGAAAAATAAAAACGAATTTTTGGTCAGTTGTAGAGTTTCGAATTTATCTCTCAACCTAGAAGGAATTTCGATGAACCCTTTTGACACAACGTAGTATACATCCTGATAGTTACCCACGTAAAATTTCAGAATTTTTGGAGTTATAAAAGTAATTTTTTGATATTTTACAAAACAGAGAAACGTTCCTGAAAAATTCTGACGAGCAGAAATTTGATGTTAACTAAAGTAGTTTTTATGGGGTAACCATGAGTTTTTTGATATGTGTTTCAAACGAAGTTTGTAGATCTAGATGTTATCTTCAAAACTTATATTTTATTTTCCGATTCGGAACTAAGGTTTGTGAGATGTGGTGTATTAGGTGATTGGGAAATTACCGTGTCAGTGGTTAAAGTATATACGAAGATTGTGACATGAAATTGAAAAGGGACATGGCTACCGGGCGCATGTGGATGCACACAAGTCTTCCAAAGCTGACAAAAGAGAGAACAACAAACACAAATCTAAGCATAGTCTTCATAAGAAAGGTATGTTTAAGTAAACTGAATCTGACATTATTTTAATTAAGGGTGATTGTTATGTTTGTAAAATTCCTGGCCACACGGCAGTAAATTGTAGACAACATAAAAACCTTAATAAGTAGAAAGTTAATGCTAATTTAGTTGAAACAAACTAGAACAAGTTCAGTGGCATGATGTCGGAAGTTATTTTAATAACCAATGTGAGAGACCAGTAGGTGGACTCAGGAGCCACCAAGCATGTTTGTTGAAACAGAAACCTATTCACCTCCTATCAGAGGATAGGGGATGTCGAGAAACTCTTTATGAGCAACTCATCTGCAACAGAGGTTGCATAAAAGGAAAAGGTCGAACAGAAGCTCATATCTGTAATATTCTCACATTGAATGAAGTTTTCATGTTCCGGGCATATGCAAGAATCTTGTATCTTGTTCTTTTGAAGATGGTAAAAGATTGAAGATCTTAATTAAATGTAGAAAACTTGTTATAACTAAGGGCAGTGATTTTTAAGCAACAGTTATAGGACTTAGGGTCTATATAAGCTTAAAGGAAAATCTGATGAAGTGAACATAGTTGATTCTTGTGCTTTCTTTTGTGTGTCTTTGAATGATTTGCATGATAGACTTGGAACCGTCAAATTATAAGTCAATGCATAAACTGCCTAGCGTAGGCTGCGTACCGAAATTTGGTTTGGATTTTGAACACAAAAGTGAAATCAATATGCTATAAAACCTTTTAGCAAAAATGTTGAGAGTAATTCTAAGCCCTTAGAATTAATTCAGTTAGGCCTAGTTGAAATGAGTTCAACCCAAACTAAGGTGGTAAAAGGTGGTTTGTAACTTTCATAGATGATTGTACGAGGTACTCTCTTGTATACTTGCTTAGGGTAAGGATGATTCCTTAGAAGCCTTAAGAGTATAAACTTGAAATTGAAAGCAAAGTATATGTTAGCACTAAATTGGTTAGGTCTAAACATGATGGAAAGTATGAAATTCATATAGGAGAACTTTACTTGTTAAATGGCATTATTCATGAGATTGCACCTCCTTATTCACCATAGTCTAATGGTATAGTTGAACATAAGAACGGAATTATTAAGGAGATGATTTATGCCATGTTGTTTAAAGGATAACCGCAAACTTGTGGGGGGAGGTCATTCTCTAAAATTGTTATATCCTGAATAGAGTAACCTTTAAAGGATCAGATAAAAATTCACATGATTATGGAAAGATAGACAACCTTTTTATGCATACGTCAAAGTGTGGGGGTGTTCAGATAAGGTTTCTTGAGTACCCTACTGCATATAGATATTTGGTTGTGTGTTCTGATTTTTCAGACTTTGGTGTGATTTTTCAGACATTGGTGTGAATATTTTTATGGAGTCTAGGGATGTTCTTTGAACATGTTTTTTTTTTGAAACCTGTCTCTTCTTAGGGATATGTTGTTGATCCCCTAGATGTTTTTCAAATAGTCAGAACTTATCTTAAAGGAAGATGAAGTTAAGGTTGAGCCTAACATGCCTAGATTAGTCTGAGCTCCAGGACTTGTAAAGAAGCCTTGACATCACTGAAACCCCATTCTGGTAAGAAGCTTCATTTAGTGAAATGGACTCAGTCCGTCGGAACCAGACTTGGGAGCTTGTTAGTTTACCTTCAGGGAGTAAGACCATGGGATGTAAATGAGTCTTTAAGAGGAAACGTTAGGAAGATGGAACTGTAGAAAAATATTAGGCTAAGTTGGTAGCTACAGGCTATAAACTAAAAGAAGGTGTAGATTTCCTTGATCCTTATTCACTTGTGACGAGAATTACTTCTCTTGAGATGCTAATTGATATTGTTGTCATGAACAACTTGGAGATACATCGGATGGATGTTAAGACAGCTTTTCTAAAAACTGTGAATTAGATAAAGAAATTTACATAGACCAACCTGGGGACTTTGTAGTGAAAGGTTACGAAGACAAAATTTTGTATGTTGAACAAATATTTGTATGGTTCCAAATAAGCACGTAAATAGTGACATGGAAAATTTGATCATGTAATAATGTGTAGTGGATTTAAGTTAATGAATCTGACAAGTATATTTACAAGTAACTTGTTAAGGATGCCTGTGTGATTGTATGCTTGTATGTTGATGATATGCTTATACTTGATACAAACATAGATGTGATTAATTTCACTAAAACATGCACTAAATGAGAACATTGACTTGAAAGACTTAGGCCCTTTTGATGTAATCTTAGGGATGAGGATTAGAAGATAATCAAACATTTATAGTCTTAATCATTCTCATTATGTTGAATTGTGCTTAAGAGATACAATCGATCGATTGTAAGCACCTTGTACTCCGTACGATTATTCTTGTAGACTCAAGAAAAATAAGGGTAGTGGAGTATCTTAACTTGAATACTCAAGAGTTATAGAATGTCTGATGAATTTAATGAACTGTAAGAGTCCAGCCATTGCATATATTGTGAGTAAGTTAAGTAGATATAATTGTAGTCCAGAGCAAGAGCATTCAGATGCACTGAGTAGAGTATTATGGTACCTAAAATACTCTATTACCTTTTATTTGATTTATGAAAGGTATCTTGCTGTCATTGAGGGACTTTATGATGCAAACTGGATAGTTAAGGAGTCTAAGTCTACAAGTGGATATGGTTTCACTCTAGCATGAGGGTTTGTTTTTGGAAGATTTCCAAACAGACATATACTGCTCAATTCATTATGGAATCTGAGAGTATTGTGTTAGATAAAGCACGAGAGGGGGCCGAGTGCCTAAGATGCTTTTTAGAAGACAGTCCTCTCTGGCATAGGCATGTGCCAGCTATAACTATACATTGTGTTAGCTAACCTATAATGGCTAAAGATAAAAATAACTAATCTCAATCGGCGTTATTTCCATTGATTGGATAAAGTCCAAGGAGAATATCGTGCAACCTTTGACGAAAGGTTTATCCAAAGAGATAGTTAGAAATGCATCGAGGGGGATGGGGCTTAAGCTCATAAATTAAACTTGCCATGAAGGATACTCAACCTTGTCATGGAGATCCCAAGATCAAGGTTTCGAATGAGACAACTAATTTGTGGTGGGTAAAGGTAAACACTATCAGAGAATTTTATTCTCTGTCCCTTCCCTATGGTGTAGACGTGATAGTGTGACTGTATGTGAAGGATGACTTTTAAGAAGTCTTAATGAGTTCTATAGTTTCAATTTAAGATTGAAGTGGGGTGTAGCAGTAACACTCTTTATGGAAACTCACCTATCTGAATGAGGAAGTGGGGCCGCTTCCTATGAGAATATGAGCTTTGATTCTCTAGAGCATTCTGAGAAACAGGATATGTCCAGGGCCAAATTGGACAAAACGGCACGAGCTTGGCAGCACCCTGGGAGATATCATCCATGGTCGTTATCGCAAATTACATCAAATGCTAGCAGTTCAAGACATAGTTCACCGTATCTAGCAAGTAATTCCGGTAATATCTCACTAAGCACAGGTTCAAGACCTCATGGACACCTCTGCCTAAAATGGTATTTCCTGCGCTTTTTATGTGATTTTCATTTTGATGGTTTTGGTATTACTGGAACTTAGGACCTAAGGGTCACTAAGGGTTCACTAGTTCATGCTTTTTCACTTTGGTGAAAGAACCTTTAGTCTCACTTGTGAGGAACTAAAGATGAAAGCTCTCTATACTATATGATTTTTCCAATCCATAGTATGACCCTGGGGTCAACACACTGTTGTGTGAGGGAGATGACGTTGGAATGGCTAGTATGACTTCAACATGCACGATTTGTCTGTTTGTTCAGTCAGTTCGGGAGATTGGATTGTTGATTTACCAAGATCTATCTGTGTTTTCGTGTTATATTGAGTTTTCATTCATGTGGGGGATTGTTGGAAAATAATTACTCAAAAATAATTTTTAAGGTTTTAATAAAATTATAATTTATTGTTTTCTTTTGTGAATGAAATACTTATTAGTCCCACATTGTGGAGTTTCCACTTTTTAGTTGTTTTAAGAGACTATATAAGCTTTTTAGTCCCACATCGGGGAGTTCCTCTTCTTAAGTTGGTTTGTTCCATTATATAAACAAATTCACAACTTTTGTAAAATCAATGGGAAAGGGGTTGCTCTATATTTTAGAGGGACCCCCAAGGAAAGATATTTTATATGTTTCTTATGCGTTCGCGATTTTCCTTAAAGGTTTTTTCGCAGTTGCCAAGCTCAAGTTTGAGCATCTACTCCGTATGCTAGTAGTAGGTGTATTAGGGTGTTTTATCCTGGAGATATCCGTCCTGTGAGGGCTATAGCATCACTCTTGAGTGTAGCCGGGCGCTAATGTCTTAAGGGCAACGTGTTGAACACGTGACTCACTCTGTTTTTCAAAGTTTTGCCTTGTTGTTGTTGTGGAGATATGGGAAGCTCGCTCGTTTCGTCAAATCCATCACTTCCATTAAAAGGAGCTAAGTATCAATAACTTTTGTTTATTTGATTTTTCTTTGTTTTGATTATTGCACCCAACAGCTGGCACCGTGTCGAGGACCTATATATCTAAATTCAACGCTTAGACCTTGTGTTCCCATCATTACTAAGTTCTCAATTCTCAAGGTAAAGCAGACTCCATGCATCTAATCATGGTACAGGGGACTTCATGAATATATGTTATGAAGTCTTCCAGATAAATAGACAAAAGGGGGACAAGTATAAATTATCGCCACTTACCACTTTTTCAAAGAGCTCCCCTCCAGTGACAAACTCCAAAACGATAAAAATCTTAGTCTTGCTTCCCATCACCTAAACCAAGAGAATATATCATTTACAAAGATGACAAAAAATAAAAAATAAAGTAAAATAGAGACAACCTAGAAATACAAGCAAGCATTATAATGAGACATAATTGCTAGAACCCTTACGGAACCTTGCAGCATAGTTTTGGTCATGAAGAAGAAGTATAAACGGTTGAGTCAAGATTCAATATGTCCCAAGTTTTGCCCTATGGCACAATTGGGTCGAATCAGGATCCAAGCATGTTGAACATTTACAAAAATTGCCAATTTAAAGTGCAAAAAGAAGATACCTCGTACAACTGAACGACGTATGGGTGCTTTATCAGCTTCATTGTTGAGATTTCACTCCTTATCTGCAGATATAACATAAGCAATTTCAACGACTGTTACAGTCTTACAGAGGTAAAGTACAAAACAAGCACACAACCATCTATGGAGTTAACATTATAGCATAAGATCTATGAGTCACCTAGCAGATAGCCTTAATGTAAGCAAGGCATTATATAATACTCAAGAAAGTTGCTAATCAGGTGAACTGGCTTGTATTTCAGTGTTCTGTTTGATCCTCTCTTTCCCATGAACTGGGTAAATTATGCTATGAAAAACATAAATGATGGCAGCCACAAAAAAATGATGAATATTCACTGGTTGTTATTCATGGTTTAATCTATTCTTAGCATGATATTGGGGAATCTCATTGCTATTACTCAAACAAGCATGAAGCGCATGATCTAACGAAATAAAGAAAAATTTAGGTAACTATAGGAGAACAAAGTAGACCTGTTCAGCCATCTTATGCTTGAGAACCTTCTCTTTGTCAAGGATTTTGATGGCAACGGGTTCCCCTGTCTCGGAGTTCTTTGCAAACTTCACCTTGGCAAACGTTCCTTCTCCAATTGTCCTCCCTAGCTCATAATTACCCACTAGACGCATAACTTTAGAAGTACTCATCCTTTTGAATTAAAATACTTCTTCAAAATCAATTGGAAACACCACTCTCTGTAAGTTCCCTCGTAAAAACACAAGATTATAAACCACAATCACAAACACAAAACTAAGGCCTTTACAATATTACATAAACAATCATTTCAGCCTGACATGAACTAGCATTCATTCTCATGACAGAGCAAACAATGGCATGTTTATAGTATCCAACGAGATACAAATCATGCAGGCTACATATAAACAAGAGCAAGGAAAGAAATACCAAATTATTACTGGTATATAATCTCCACCATAAAATCCATAATGAATGACAAAACAATGAAATTCAAATCTGTAAGTCTCACAACGCCGTCCGAAACATATTAAATCGGATGCAAATGGTTCCAAATCACAATGGTTAGTCTAGTAAAATTGAACCAGAGAGCAGTAAATTACCCATAGAGCAACAAACTAAAATGCCCAAGAAGGAGACTTAGTGCACATAATGTAGAAGTTAAGAGAAAATTGGATCAATTTTATTTCGATAAGTCAAATTTGAGCAGAAAACATCAAACTTAAACTCATTCCTCTTGAAGTAGTCCACACTATTAAAAACATGGGGGAAGTTAACGGTTTTATTCTCTCCCTTTGACTGTGTGATGAATAGGCCTACTTCAGACACAGTGAATTTGGAATATTAAGGCAATAAATCCTGTGAAAAGCAAGCAAGTTTGACCTCCATATTGAAATAACAAAATTCAGGCAATTCAACCATGATTAACACGTGTCCAAGACATTAGAATTCAGAGGAACACAATGAAGTATCTGAGATAAACCCATAACTTAATTAACTAGGGAAATTACATAGAAACCAATCAAACCCTAATAAACTAAAGAGTTGCTAAATATATCCTTTTTTTTTTGGGGACTTATAAAAAAATAGAAATTATGATAAAATCACAAAAACTTTCCTATGCAAATCCCATCTCATTATGCAAGAAAAGTAGAATGAAAGATCCAGAGTATTACCTTTTAATTTAGAGATTTCCCAGAAAGAACTGGAGAAGTCAAAAGAAAAGAGGAATAAACAAGTAGTATATCTTTAGAAACAAACACAATACTTGAGTTCATGAATGAGAGAAAACAATGTTATTTATTTCTTTTAAAGAAATGAGGTGATAACAAAGAAGAATGAGATTCAGTCCGTGCACTCTACTGTACTTGTCTTGCTCGCTGAGCTCTGACAGTGACTGAGAGAAAATGAACCATGATGCCTAACCAGTCTACCAACTACCTCCCAGTGAGAAACGACAAGTTATGTCAAAATACAGAATTCGTCCCACGTGTCGTTCTTTTTCTCTCATTTTTTTTTTCTTTCGAGTTTTGTTGGTTTGAGTGAGTAATTGGCTCTGGAATCTGGATGCTTGCTGTTCATACCATCAGTGTTTTAGTCAACTATTTCAATCTTTTGGCAGCATATCGTCCTAGCTAAGATCAAGACGAGTCTTTCCATGACTCTTACCACCCGGGCAATTGTGTGGAAAAAAAAATACTTATCAAAATTTAAGATGGTTATTGTTTTGATTGTTTAGGCAGCAGAGTTTTTAGCCTCCTGGTTTTAAAAAATAGCTCCGGTGTTGCCCCTGGGACGAACACTTTCCTGAACATGGACAAGATCTGATTTATAATATACATAAATATTACTTGAAAATCTGACAGAATAAACATAATGTTTGTGTTCCATGGATTTTGCATAACGATTATTTTCACATTCTAAAAACAAATTGGAGCCAGATTGTGCTATTTTTCTCTGGTGGGGATGAAAAACAAAAATCCAGATACAAATCCAGTTGCAATGACGAGCAAATGCGTGCGCCTACTAAATGAGAGCTTTCATTCCGAGTTGTTGTGTTTCTCGTAACCTCCATATAGGATAGAGAGCACCTTCCTCCTGGTCTTCTACGTCAACTTGTTGCATTGCCCATTGATATAATACCGTTTGAATTGTATCCTAATGTGGGATGACATTAAAATCATTAGTTACAAAATGACGATGCACCCAGTGCCAAATCCAATACAAATAAAAAAAAAATTAAAGACCTTGAGCCCACTGTTGTCATATTTACAGTATTTAACAGAAATTGCAGTCCCAACACGAATTTCTGAGGTCAATAATGAAATAAATGAATGTAAACTTTCTACATACCCCAGCATTTTGATTTATATTCCATAACAGGGTCAGAAAGATTCTACGGAGTATAGTAGATTTCAAAATAATTTCTTCTTTCAAAATAACTTTCTACATACCCACCACCTTGACAGACGAGAGTACATAGTGAGATGTCGAAAAGAATGCAACATGTTTTTAACAAGGCACTTCGTCAGTTAACTACTTTATATATGTAGGAGTACATGAATCTTACCTTTCCTCCTTCTGTTATTGAACCTTCCTTATCCATCACACAGTAAATTTGCTGAGTTTGGAACTGTAATGATACAAAGTAAGAAAGATTTCAGCACATTTCATACACAGAACCTTAAAATGCATGAGAGGTATAAAATAGAATATAATGCAAATAAATATGCTCACCACTACAATGATTATAGGACTGTTTCCCATTAGTTTAGTTTCACGGACTTCAACGTCGGATATATGTAAGATCTGCAATATCAAAGAAAGAGATATTAACAACAGGCACCATAAAGTAGATGCTGCTGGCATTTCAAATCAAGCAGGCATCACAAAAAGCGGTTGTATTTATCCACTTCCATTAGTTAAAGGAAATTAAGTAAATACTGTATCGAAGCACAGACAACTTCTTTCCAATCTCTTTACATGTCAAATTATTTCCAGTAATTAGACAATTTAACAAAACACCATCAACTCATTTCCAATTTAGATGTTCGTCGGCCAAACCTTATTGCTGAAGAACATTCCCTGGTTTTCGTAAGCTTGCTTCTCTGCTTTACATCTCTCAATTACTTCAGGACTACAATTCTTCTTCAGTGTTTCCACATCACCCTACAGAAAAACAAAAGACACTGTCAGGGGTGTCTAAACAAATTCCATCTGCAGTAAAAAATCGAACTTTTCTCATACACGATAACTAAGCTTAATTACGATATTTCCTAGATGACCAGATCAATTATATTGAAAGGTTAAAGGTACATCAGTTGTGTGTTTTACGATTCCAAATTAAACATCATTTGCTAGTCTTGTGGTTAGTTTCACTGTAAATGCAGTAGAGCAAGTGTACTCGTTACTCAAGAAGATATTTTAAAATAAGAATGTATAAAACCAAAAACCTAATGCCGTATATGGTTTTCTGCTGGATCCCCATCATTTGTGCGATTTCATTATGAATCTACCACAACCAGTAGTGGCAGACACATGGACTGGTACCCGCCCCACTGGTAGTAGCTGGCACAAAGCATTCAAACATAGTCCAACTCTTATTTTAGTCGAGGCACTACTTTAACCATTGTAAACTTGCAAAGGCCTGGAAACCTAACTCCAAGATTAATGGAAATTTTCTTGGATTATATGAGTTCCTTGCCGGGATGTCAGATCACGACTGGGATATACAACTGTTGGATTCGACTCTGAAAAATGCTAATATGTTATGTTCTTTATTGCAGCTCAGTTATCATGTGTGCAGTAATGACTATGCCAAACAAATTGATGGCGCTGACAGTCAATATAAAACATAATAGAAAGCCTTGGAGTACTACAACTGTTCAGCAGCTACCTTGAAATAAGCAATAAGGGTCGGCCTGATCATTTCTTGAACTTCAGCAACAAAATCCGGTAACGAGAAGGACCTTGTACCAAAAGAAAAAGATAAATAAAAGATATATTAACAAACAAAAAATTATTGATAAAAGCAAATGTGCTTCAATTAAAGTACATGTAAACAACTAAGCTCAGCAACTTACAGGTCCCGACGAAGTATTTCCTTGTACGATATGGCAGCATCTGTTTCTCCAAAAACAGTTTCATTGATACTGTCAGACCAATCACAGGGTTATGAACATGTACCACAACTGGAAAATCAATTTTGGAGACATAAGAAGAACAACACCATGGGGGCAGAAATGCAATGATTGAACTCAGGGGACATACTCTTGCATTTTGTGAACAACAGGGTGATCACTTGTTTCCCATGCCTCCCGCACATCCTCCATGATCTGCGAGATTCAAAGATGGATAAAAAAATTACAAAATAAAAAATGTATCAGAATTGTCTAAAGGTTGCATATGACATGATGGCATGAAAAGAGATTCAAAGATGGATAAAAAAATTACAAAATAAAAAATGTATCAGAATTGTCTAAAGGTTGCATATGACATGATGGCATGAAAAGCGACGTTGTACCCTCAGATGTTTAATGTCTATGATGATGAATAGTTCACAGTAAATGAAATAAGAAATCAGATTTTATTTTGTTTTTAAAAAAAAAATCCAAAACAATCATAACGTATGACCAAAAATACATTATCAATATGTCACTAATGTCACTATGTCTTTAAGACTTAAGTTTAAGTACCCCTGATAGGTGTCTAAAACACCTAAATTTATATATATTGTTTATGCTTTCTTTGCTAGTTTTTGTGTGAATTATGTATCTTATGTTTAGTTTTGAGTTATTAGGTACTCTGGAGTCATACGAAGAAAAAGAAGAAATTGCTCAATTTGAGATGGAAGAGCAAAACTGTCATTTCACAGGAGAGCAATATCCGGAGCCGACCCAAGGTTAAGGGGCAACTCTATGTGGAGGAATATTAAAAACAGGCCAGCTGTGGTTAAGGGGTGGCCAATCAAGATGGCCCTTATCTGGGACTAAGGGGTTGGTTTAATCCAATTATTACAACCCTAAAATTGAGAGATATCTTATCAATCTCAATCATTTTGCACTAAAAGAGAGATGAAACTGAGAGAGGCATAGCCATGAAGAAATCGGTGAAACTGGTTTGTGGATGTTAATGGTCGAAATTGCAGACACATGGAATTAGGGTTTGTTGATGGTGATGATTCAAAGAAGATGGAGTTCGAATGGAAGAAAAGGGGATCTGTTGTGTATGGGTTTTGGTTGTAGAACACAGAGATGATGGAATTGATAGGTTTGTTGTATGTTGTGACCATGGTTGTTATGGGAGCAATGGGTTTGTGGCTATGGAAGATGATTCTGAGTTCAACAGAAGCAGAGATTCATTGGATCGAGTAGGCAATTGATGTTGCAGAGAGTGGTTGTCTGTGTTGGTACTGAGATGATGGTGGTAGCAGGGAAGGATTCAGTTGAGCAATTAGGGGGTTGTGTGAATTAGAGAATGAATTTAAGAAGGCAAAGAAAGTATGGGTTTAAACTGAATTTGATGTTGCAGCAGTTAATTTGTGAGAAATTTGGATTTTATTTTGTAACAGAGAATGTTAGGGTTTGAGCAGAATTGAACTGGCAAAATGGAGGAGATGAAGTTGATGGGTTGCACTCATGGATAACAGGGTACTGCTAGTGATGCTAGTTTGAAGGCAGAGGTGGTGTTGTTATGTTATGAGTTGGTGGTTCAGGTGGCATGGTTGCTGTTGCAGGAAATGACTCAGCTGAATTGGAGCAATGTAGAGAATGGTCTTGATACTGACTTGAACTGAGATGGTGTGATTTGAGGCGGAGAATGATGCTGTTGATGTGAAACTGAGAATGATGTTAAGGACTTGGTGGCATTGGAGCATTGCACGCATTGCAGGAAAGAGTTGTTAGAGCTGTTAACTAAGCAATATATGGTGCAGCTAGAAGGGATCAATTGAGTATCAGGTTGAACTGAGCTGGGAAGTGTAGCGTGAGCGGTTGCAGGCAGCTGCGATAAAGGTTGTGCAGGCATGAAGAGAAGTTGGTTGTGCTGTGAAGGAATTGAAGTTCTATTGATGAAGGTTATGAGGCAGTCATGAACTTGAGATGGAATTACAAGATATTGGTGACTTGGTTTCGCAGTTAGAAGGCAATGGATGCTAACTGATTAAAGCAGAGATGAGTCTGGAGCTAATGGTTAATGGGTTATGAGGATTATCTCTGTGTTGAGATGCTCTGAAGAATATTGCAGGAAATGATTGTGGCTGTAATTCAACAAAGGCACTAAGTGTTAGCTGAGACAATGAAGCCAAAATGGTGGTATTGCAGGATGGCATGCTGAAACTGTAGCATTGGTGAAGTATGGCCTTAAGTGGAGTTGCGCAGATGGAATGAGGGGGTTAATGGCCAGGGATAGTTAGAGCTGATATGAACTGAAAACAAACGACAACCTAGACCTCTCTGTGAGAACGATCCTTTCTTACCCTTGCTATATTTATATTTTGAGTAGTGAGAAAGTGTAATTTATTTTTGACGCCTACGACAGCAGATCAACCCCACAGCCAAACTAAAAAGAAAATATAGTATTTTGAGATCCTTGGACGCAACATCAATGCATATGCTAAAAATATCTTATATAATTAAGGGGAAATAATATGATTCACTGAAAGACATACCTCTTGACTCTTTGTTAAAACAGGCTCACTAATCCCACTTATACGCTTGATTACAGGGTTACCTTGCATCTGAAAAGGGAAAGAACTCTTAGTCTCTTGAATTTAGTGGCAGGATAAACCAAAAAAATGAAATGAGGAGATCTTTACTTCAAGCAAAGACAAGTTAAAATCGAGTACCCTTACCTTTTCTTTGAATGCTTCCCACTTCTTACCCCAGCGTGATTGCTTTGTGGGCACAATTACAATGTCAGTTTTTGTACTTCTTTCTCCTTTGGGGTAAGAGGAGGCTTCATGTTGCATATGCCTTCTCTTGCTAGGTTTTCCACTTAATTCATCTTTCACGATGGCATAACCTTGTTTTGCTATGTCAAGTACCTTTGTTTCCTTAATTTTTTGGAAGGCCGAGGAAACTGTTGGAGCAGCAGAAGAGACAGTGGATTTGAACCTGTTGAAATATGATTGTTGGGAATCACCAGATTCAGCATTCTGAGATGTAGCTTCTCCGGATGAGGCATTCTTCTCATCTTTCACAGGAGCACCAGTGTTAGTAGAGGTTTTGGTGTAGGATCCTGGAGAATCTTGCTTTCCAAGCCCAAATGTTTCTTTGACCTAAATCAGAACAACAATTGAGAAAACAAAACATGAAGTCTGGGAGGAATTATTGCTTAGCATATAATAGCAAGGTTCAGCAAAGAAAATAGCGATGCTCAGCAAAGAAATATTAGCACATTCACCTCCTCTGTGGCAGCTGAGAACTTCTCCTTCACGTTAGCGGACACCTACAGTGATACAAAAGGAACATAGGGTATGATGATTTAGATATCTCCAATAGTAGGAATAGTGGTCCTAGTGACATGATAAATATGACACGGCCACAACCACCACAAGTACAAAATCGCTATTTATTGACTAGGAGTACACAAAAGATTAACAATGTGGGTGTACCAGTCTTGGAAATAACAAAAGGATGCTCAACAAGTTTTAAAACCACCATAACTTCCCCGAAGCCATTTTGGGGCAATGTAAAAGAAATTGTGAAGACCACAGGAGGAAAGTGAAATTTGGAAAGGATGAAATAGAGATTCCAATTGTGAGTGTGTATGTACCTAAATAAATGGTTTCATGGTAATCACATTTACACCAATAGTTGAATCTCACCTTCTTCGCTGTAGCTTCAGCCTCCGTCCATACACCGTCCACACTCTTGTAAAGCTTCTCCGTTGTCTGCTTCGTTCTGCATTTGTGAAGTTCACCATCTCAGGACCTCCTTTGAACCGTCTGCCAGCCTTGACATACAACAGTATGTCTCAGCCCATAAGGTATAAATGTACAAGAGAGAAAAAGAAAAATCATAAGGCCATCAAAATTACCTAACTTTCAATTCTTCTTTCGCCTCCTTAATTTCCCCTGCTTTCTCCTTGAGCTGCTTAATTGACTTTTGGATATCAGGATTACTGCCACCAAAATGATTTATTAGAAACTCGCTCCACATTAATTCTGATTTCTAACAGATTCAATTGGAAACAGCAAAAAAAAACACCTTTTGACCTCCCCTTTTAGTTTCTCAGAGAATTCATTGAAAACACTAAATCGACGAGAACCCAATAACCCATTATTCGTTGAAACCAATCGTAATCTCGAACTTACAACCTAAACACAAATAAATGAAATCCATAAGAAACCGAACACGAATAATATTCTTTTACTGTGTACCAAAAAATTACAGCTTTCATGATACAAGGAACTGAATAAGAAAGAAAAAAATGGCAAATTTAGGGTTTTTCGTTTTAAACCTGTCTAGATTGCAGTGGAAAGGGAAGTTGCTTAGCTAGGAACAAATCACGAACTAATTTTCTGCTTCCCATTGATTAAAAAAAAAAAAGGAAAAAGAAAAATCTATCTTCGATTGCAAAGGTCTTTAAATCTGTGAAGCAATATCTCAAATAAAGATTTAACCTTTAAACATTGGAGATTTATACAAGTTCAGATAAACCCTTGTACAAGCTTAAATCAATGGGGGCAGTAGAGAGAGGAACAGAGAATCGACTATTAATCAGAAAGAAAGAAATCTACTAGGGTTTTACGTTTTGATGCCAGGGATATAAAGGTCAATTTGCCTTGATTAAGTGGTAAACTTGTTGTAAAAAAGCACCAACTTGGCTAGATTGAGCTGTTAGATTAGTCAAAAAGTATTGTAGTTCGAAAAAAAATGTTATATATTTGTTAGAGCAAATCCTATGGGTAGTGTCACTCTTTCATTTGAAAGAGTGCACTACCAATTAGAGCAAATTAGGGTCTCCAATGGGTAGGTTTCAACCCACTTTTCCCCCCAAAACTGTTCATGCAATCGTTCATTTGAACGAGTGGTTGGGAGTGAAACACTAGACGGGATGGTCCCCCGTCAAAAAATTGAAACTTTTTGAACAAGACGGGGGACAGTCCCCCGTCAAAATAGGTTTCTTAGTTGTTTTTTTTTTTGACGGGGGAAAGTCCCCCGTCTAAGTAGATTTCTTAGTGTTTTCTTTTTTTGACGGGGGACTAATTAGGATTTTTAGGTTGTTTTTTCTTTTTAACGGGGGAAAGTCCCCCGTTTAGCGTTCCCTTTCATTTTTGCCCATAGTGGCTTCACTCGTTCATATGAAAGAGTTAGTCTTGTTTTGGAGACTACCCATAGGATTTGCTCTTAACACTAGTTCTCTCTCCTAACATTTGCTTGCAGTTGAACTAGCAACGAGATAGTATTGCTGAACCAAATTACCTTTTCGCTGAATGGTTCAGCGCGGATTTTTTTATTCTTTGATCTGACGGCTGAGATTGGTTGTGCTGAACCAAATAACGCTGGGCTGACATGGACTGCTAATCTAGCTGCTAGATTAGCACTCTCATAGGACTTAAGAGGTAGTCCTAGCTGGCGTGGACTGCTAATTTAGCTGCTAGATTAGCACACCATAGGACTTAGCCTTAGGAGCGTATGCCACTTGAATAGTGTTTGACATCCAAGGGCAAGTCATAATAGCACGTACGGATACCAAACACATAAGTTGAAAGAAAAAATAGATGTAGCAGTTTGGATACAGGAAGCAGAAGTCAAAGCAAAGATATTTAGATTCTAAAAAATAAGACTTTTTCTTCTTATAGAAAAGTTGTTCTGAAATTTTACACCCAAACTAACTTCTTGGTAAAAGTCAAAAGGTTACTTCTGTATGGGTACCCAAACGCGTTATTAGTAGTACCAATTCTCTCTCATATCTCGTTATTCTCTAACTAAAAAAGAAAACACATAGTCATTTTCGAGCCAAATCTGAGCAAATTTTGCTCAATATTTCCCTTGATTGCTTAGCTTGGTTATTAGTATAGGTTTATTTATGTTTTTTTGTAGCTTTTCGGTATGATTTTTACACCTATATGGTAGTTTTTTCTGCTCTTTTATAAAGGTTTATCTCGATTTAAATGACCATTCTCAGTTACTTGTTTGGGATTTAAGAATACTAGTGATGCTCTCCAACGAAAAAATCTTTATCTTTGTTGTTTCCGGCAACAAAATCTTCATAATTGATCTATCCGGCGACAGAAACTTCATCGAATTTTTCACTAGTGATTTTTTTAACGACGGAAGCTCTATCACTAGCTTTAAGAGATTTGAGCAAGTCACTCATATTTTTGGAGCTCCTAAAGAAGAAACACAAACTAAATCGTTAATTGGAATATATTTCCAGAAAAACTATTATCCCACTTATTTAATCGGTTCTCATTTATACTTGTATTTGTTCTACTCGGTAATCCTTCTCTTGTCGGATTTTTCGGTTTCGTATTTGTATGGTACGGTTCTTTGTATTCTCTTATTTTTGATCTTAAACTCATTGTAACCTTGAATTTCTATTAATGAAAAAGTTATTTGTTATGCAAAAAAAATGTTTCACAAAAAGTTGAGGTTTTTTCTTCTAGAAAACATTATAAAATTTTATATCCAAACTAACTTTTTGACTTCTTAAAATCGAAAAAAGTTATTTCTTGATTGTATCCAAACAAGCCATGAGGGATTCAAATTGCAAACAAAATCGTTGGTTTTGGTACTACTGTGAACACTATTAAGGGTGCAAGATTCTCGAGGCTCTACGTCTAGGTCATTGTAGTTACCACCAGGCTTCTTTCACGTACACTAGGATATTTTGGGGATGGTAATACTATCCTTGTTCAAAACTCTTTTGAGAAAGACTCACTTTTGGATCATATGTGAGCATGCCAACTTTTCCTCACCTTTACTCTCTGCCTTTTTTTTTTTTTTTTTTTTTTTACCTTTGCTTTGGCACTTTAATGTTAATTTTGGTCTTGATAGTTATACTTTCAAGATTGTATGTAGATTTGAATTCTAGCTAAGATAACTTGAGATTCAAGCAAACACTTTCTTAGTTTAGATGAAATTCTTGTTAGGAATTCATGCAAGCATGTGAGAAATTTTTCTTGAAATTACATAGATGAATATACACAATGGTCAAGTGTTTTTGAACCGTGTACAATGATAGTTCATGGTCTTAAGAACTTATAAGTATAATCGTGTTCATTGGCACTCGAGACTTAAACCATGATTCACAAATGCAAAGTGATTTAATGATCAAAGTTGTCTTAGAAGTGTTTATGAGAGATGTAGTGATGCCAAACTTATTTGTGAAAATAGATTATGAGCATATGCTTAGTTCATAATGGGTAGGTATGTGTAAGGGTATAAATACCTATGGACCATTTCGTGAACTCATGCTACTAGGGTATGCATACTGGGTATGCATACCCTTAGCCATTCACGAACTCATGCCTTTGGGGTACTTATACTGGGTATGTGTACCTCCCCCTCTTTCACAAACTCAGAACCTTAAGGTACACGTACTAGGTATGTGTACCTCCCTTGTTCCGAAACTCATATGTCTAGGGTACGCGTAGTGGGTTTGTGTACCTATCCTGTGTCCAAAATTTTAACATTTTTGAAAACTCTCTTTAACAACATGACACATTATCAATCGCCATAGATATGAAATATCATTGCTTGGGTAGTTTCCAAATGATCAACTTGAAACAAAAAAAAGCTCTTGAACATAAATTCTTCTTGACTAAGATTGTTAAGGTTCATTGCTTGAATCATATTTCGAGAGATTTATCAAGACAGCTTGACTCAAAATTTCTTTTGTGCAATATGAAATCTACTAAAATCACATGATATACTCTCATAAGGATAAAATGGTAAATTTCGTGAGTAAATAGGATGGTTTCAGTTTTCACATACCTCTTTGTCGATGAAGTTCTTCAAATGTCTTAGTTTGATCTTCAATCTTCAAGGGTTATTCGATGTCCTATAATTTTAATCCTAGTCCAAGACTTGATTTTAGTAGACTAAAAATGAAGATATGGTTTTTTGTATCTAACATTGACTACAAGCTTGAGATAAAAAAAAGAGTTGCGAGTTCATCCGAGCAGTGCTATAACAATCTCCCCCTTTGTCAATTTTAATGAAAAGCTATCAATACATATGGATTCAAAATAAATAACCTTTCAGCTCAAAATGTTTCATATTTGATCTCATTAGTTCTTGAACATCGTCTTGAATTCTTCGTTCAAATTCTTCGGTGAATCTGCATATGATCGTTTCAGCATCTTTGTTGTTGAACATCCGTAAAGATAATAACTTGTGCAAATACTCGTTTAGAGCTATTATAGAATGATAAAATCACTCAACTCAATGGTTGTTATGTTGAACATAGGTTTGATTTCATACATGGAAAGAAAAAACTATAACATCACGAACTTTTTCTATGGTTTCACTTAACTCAATACTGGCTTAGAAGTCAACTTTTGCATTTGAAAGTACCTAAAATTCTAAAATTGGGTGTTATTATCAATTTGGTAGCCTAACTTCCATCTATAAGAAATTGCACAACATTAGTTAGCTTTGAACCAACAATTGGGTGCGAAAATCGCTCCACATCAGGTACACATGTTACGGCATGTTAGAGCATCTCCAACAGAGGGTGAGAGTTTTTTTTTTTATGACACATAGGATTTTAGACCCTCATTTACATTAAATTCATCTCCAACAGTGGGTCCTATTAAATAGGAAGGGTGTGAAAATAAATATGAAGGTCTTGGAGAAAGTCTTATTTAGACCTTGGGAATGACCTCCACATCATCATTTTAACTATATTTTAAATTTTTATTTTTGAATAAATTGTTCTTAACCAATAGGAAAGAGAGAATCAATTTTATCATTATCCAAAACAACAAATCTTAAAAATAAGACCCCACACCATTGGAGATAGTCCATGAGCAAAACATTACTATTTTTGCCACATACATATGACCCCATAAATAAGGATCTAAATAAAAATTCCACATAGAATTTTTAACACCCACGTTGGAGATGACTAAGTCTTATGGGCTAAATTGGAGGTGCTAGATTAGCACTTAAGTGTTGCAATTCAAAAAAAAAAGTGTAGCAAAAAAGTTAACACTAGTTTTCTCTCCTACCAGTTGCTAGCATGTGAGCTAGCATGCTAGATAGTTACGCTGAATGATTCAGCGCTTGAAAAACCACCTTTTCGCGGAATGGTTCAAAGCTAAGAGATTTATTTTTGATCTGACTGCTGAGATTGGTTCCGCTGAATGGTTTAGCGCAATGCGATGACGTGGACTGCTAATCTAGCTGCTAGATTAGCACTCCCATAAGACTTAGGATGTAGTCCTGACTGCTAATCTAGCTGTTATATTAGCACTCCCATAAGACTTAGGAGTCTGTGGGTTATTCGAGACCTAGTGTATAGAAGAAAGAGAAGGAAATTACTTTTTATGTTTGGGTTTCTCTTTCTTCTTCAGGGAAAAAAAAGTTCTCTAACTCTCTCCATGTTCTCACTCACTTTCAATTTTAAGAACCCTAGATAATTGCATGATGAAATTAAGCTATGAAATTCTTTAAAGTTGTGTTGATGTTGTTAAACTATGGGAAAAATCAACAATCAAGGGACACTTTCTCTTCCCCTCAATGTTCACTGATTTTCTAAGGATATACAACTCTATGGTTTTATGTATCATGAAGGTTTCTCCAAGGAAGTAATACAAGTTTGGAGTTGGAATTATTTTAATGAGGTAGGGGATCTTTCTTACTAGTTCAAGTTTCAAAAATGTTGTTGCCCAAATTCAAATGAGCCTGATTTAATCAAAGTTGTTTTCCAATGATTTCATCACTTTAAATCATGACATGGGTAGTTAGAAATAACCTTCAATGTTGTGTGTTGATAGTTTGTTTTAAGATTTTTGGAAATTAGGGTTTATGATTGAAAATTTGAGGCTTTTGATTTAGCTCATGATGTTTTTGTAAATTGATCGGTTGGGTACCTTCCAATCATCATCAAATACTCGAATTTTGAATTGATTGTAGAAGATGTGGAATTTCAAATGACAATTTGTATTTGAATATTTTATGCACATTCTTGTCAACCCTAGTATGTATGTGTTTGTTATACTGATAATTTAAAATCCAGTGGTTGGATTGTCGTAAAAATTTTATAGGTAATAATTCATTTCATCCTAGAAGCACCATAAAAATTTCAGGAGAATCGGGTCACGTTTAATAGTTCGAAGATTGAATAAAATATGGCTGTAGTGTGCAGAATTCAGATCTTGGACAGTCAAGTGTTCATGATATTTCTCATTACCAGTTCATCGGATAAAGATGAAATTGATAGGCTCGGAAAGATACCTACTTCTATGTATAAACTGAAAGTGCACAGTGTCGACAAGCAACACAGGGCAAGCACATGTCGAACCACAGAGACTTGGAGAGTGTAGAAGTTGATTCTAAATCCTGATTCAGAGAGTAACCAAAAGGGGTTTGATTTTGTCGATACGACGATATGATTTTCAAGTGACTGAAATAATAAAAGTAAAAGATGCAAATAACAAGATATGTAAACAATGATAATATGGATACTAGGGTATTCAAATCCACCAATAACCTATGATATGCATTCAACTTGTAATGTTATTCTTGTCCTTATAGTAGATTCAAGTCTACCGTATAACTAAGGTGTTTCTCCAATGGATAATTTAATCACAACTAAAGTATTTATCCAAAGCATTAATTGTCTAATTAAGCACAACTAATCTAAAGATCAATATTTGGTTAAGCATGAGTTGTAGCATAATCAACATAGAGATATTCTAACTACAATGGATACATGGCATACATTGTGAGAGCAAGATGTTGAAAAACTTGGATTAAATTATATCTTTAAACAATTCTAAACTTTCAAGAACAAGATACAAGATATGAATACATACCAATGAGATTAGGGTTTCATCTAAACCCTAGTAAATGAAATTAGAACATGAAGAACATTACAACAAAATTGAAATTTGATAAACTAACATGAACAAGCTATTCTTGGATGAGTTTTCAACAGAACAACCCTCTCTATTTATACACAAAAATTCTCTCACACTTGGGATTCGAAATTTACTGTAGCAACCACTCAACAATTAAACAAAACATGTTTTCTTAATTGATGGATAGAATGGAATACAATGGGGGTGAGGTGGATGTTTTGGAAAGAATCCAATGGGGGTGAGGTGGATGTTTTGGAAAGAATCCAATGGGTGTGAGGTGGAAATGGATTTGGGTCTTGGGTTTTGGATCATGGGTTGTTTAATCCCATGAATTTGTAAACAGGTTGCCACTGATGCGCGAGCGGGTTGCAACGCTTCCAACTTTCTTCTCTTTTGTCTTCTCAATTCTTCCAAGCTTTATTTAGTACTTAAAAACACAAAATTAATTAATACAAATATTTATTCTTGAAGATGGTAAGAATGCAGAATTTGGGATAATATATGACTTTGAAGCGCGAAAGATGAGTTAAGTGCCAATGAAAAGGTGTATGAATATGCAATATTTGGCACTCATCAGAAATATTTGTATGTTATTTATTAACCTTTATATGATCTACAGTAAAAATTTCAGGAAGATCCGATTTCTCTAGTCCAGATTGAACACCACACTGTATTAAGCCGCTACAGACACTAGCCTACTACAAACTAACTTTGGTTTAGACTGTAGTTGAACCCTAATCAATATCACACTGATTCAAGGTACAGTTGCGCTCCTTACGTCTCTGATCCTAGCAGGATACTATGGACTTAATTCCCTTAGCTGATCTCACTCACAACCAAGAGTTGCTACGACCCAAAGTCGAAGACTTTACTAAACAAATCTGTATCACACAGAAAAGTATACGAAAATAGATAAATATGTCTCCCACAGATAAACCTACGAGTTTTGTTTCGTCTTTTGATAAAATCAAGGTGAACATGAACTAATCAATAACCCGGACTTATATTCCCGAAGAACAACCTATAATTACTGATCACCTCACAATAATCCAAATCGTATGGTAGCGAAACTAGATTTTGTGGAATCACAAACGATGAGACGAAGATGTTTGCGATTTCTTTTTATCTTGCCATATCGGAGATATAATCTCAAGCCAATTATTCAATTGAACTCGTACAATAGAAAATGGCAAGATCAGATCGCTTAACTACAAGAGAAGTAGTTTCATCTGGCTTCAAAATCCAAATGAAGTCTTTAAGTCATTAATCGACAGGGTCTCGAGAAGCAACCTACGGTTAAAGGAGAATCGACTCTAACAAAACCAACTAGTATCACACAGGAGGTGTGGGGATTAGTTTTTCCAGTTGCTAGACGTCTCCTTTATATAGTTTTCAAATCAGGGTTTGCAATCTAAGTTACCTTGGAAACAAAGCATTCAATATTCACCGTTAGATGAAAAACCTGATTTATCCAAGCTAATATCTTTCAACCGTTAGATCGAAACTTAGCTTGTCACACACAAATAAAATGTGTTTCATTTAGGTTTGAGTAACCGTACCTAAACGTGTACATTTGTTTGGTTCACAAATAGTAAACACACTTAGCCATATGAGAACTTTCATACCAACCATATTCATCTTCTTCACAACTAGTTCAAATGACTCAAAAGAACTAGTTGAAGAGTTGTTGAATTGCTTAGATCTTTATACGTAGACACAATTGAAATAAAATTCACTCGAATCAATTCATGAACAATATCGCCACGGTTTGCAAAGATTGCATTCCTTATTGATTTATTGTTTAAGTTCATGAGCTATCGATTTGAGAAATATAACCAGCTTGGGTACTCGTACGGGTATGCGTACGTTAGCTACCAGATTTGAGTTTACAAACTCAACAAAAAAAATTGGTTCGAAAACTTCTGTGGGTACACGTATGGGTATGCGTACATAAGGAGACTGGTTTGACAGTTTGCAAACATACAAACTCAGCAGAAATTTTCGGTTCGAAAACTTCCGCCAATACGAGTACGCATACCCAACCTGTCTCCTTTACCAATACTGCATGCACACATATGCACGCTGAAAAGGCAAGGGTACCCCAAATATACTCAAGCTATAACTTTTCCTTCCTATAAGTCCTTTTCCCAAAAGTGATTGTCTATGGACTGAGTCGAGACAATACGACTAATCGGTTCACACTTTGTGTGATCATCTATGGGTACGAGATCGAGACAATACAACAACAAAGTGTGTTTACTTGATACAAAGGTTCGGACTTAGCCAAACTCAATAGGATTCATGTATCAAGTAAATAGGAATTAACGTTTGTGCAATTTACTTTAATCATAATACAACAATTATAATGCGGAAATATAAAGTAAATGACACAGCAATATTTTGTTAATGAGGAAACCGCAAATGCAGAAAAACCCCGGTACCTAGTCCAGAATTGAATACTCTCAGGATTAAGCCGTTGTACAAAATAATACCATCTTCGTGTAGTTGAGACCAAGCAACTAAAGCTATAGTTCACCTAGTTTCGTCTGTATTCCCACGCCTCCAACCTATAAAAAAGTCACGTACTTAAACTAATTCCTTTGGATCGTATTCCAAACAGTAAAGGAACAACAAATTTGTTTGGTATCAACTCTCTTCAACCAAGTGATATGAGTTGCGCAAAGGTTCCCTTGTTTATTTCAACATAAACTCCTTTGCCAGGTTCCAAGATCTATCTTATGTTCAATCACCCAAAGGTAATCGTTAAGATTAAGCCAACAACACTCTTCAACCAAGTGATATGTGTTGATGCCGATCTTCCTCAATTAATCAGTCCAATCTACCACAAGGATAAACCGATTATTAATTGGATCCTCTTTTTCCCAAACAAGTATTGTGCACACCAAAGATTGTAAAATCCAAGTTCGAAATCTTCAATATCCTATTTGTCTTCAAATCTTCTTAGATCTTCAATAAACACCTGCGCACAACTACGTGAATCTCTTGTGATCAATCACACACATAACGGAGTCTGTTAACAATGGATTATCACACGATAGTCTTTAGATCTAACAACAGTCTAAAGATCTCTATCGAATCCCTGAACTAGTTTGACTGAATCTTATATCAGAAGAGAAGATTCTCAAGCATAAACAAACTAGGTGCAATCAAAGTTCAACCACCGTTAGTCAATCAAATCAATACGAAAACTAAAGATAAAGCGCAATATCTAGTTTCTCACCAACGGGTCACGCTAGAGCTTCTCAATCCCAAAGAAGACTTTAAATTGAGCGGGCGTAAGAGATTTCACCTAATTATATTACTCTCTTCTCCGATAGGCGGCTTCACCAGTAACAAAGACAAAAGAGTAAGTCTATGTCACGCAGGATTAGTTTGCTAGAAATGCAAACTCAAAGTATTTATAGGCAAGGAATTTTGGACACCAAAGAATTTCCAAAACTGAAAATATTCTCAAGATATTTTTCATTACTCCACCAAATTCGTTTTTCATAATTCCTGTGAATGCACTGTCCAAAAATAACGATCGAAATCTCCTTGGAAAATCTTTAATTAGGAAATGCACATTACTAATTCTTATTTTCCATATATAATTAAAAACCCTTAATTAAAAAGATTCTTAACTTATTTAAATTTGATCTTGGGATTTACTTCCTTCTTAGCCTTTAAGGAATATCTTTGAACAAAATAGAATACGCATTAATGCACTGTGTTCAAAAAGTGTCGACATCTTACTCTTGCAAGTCTCTCCATGCTTTCTCACTTGAAACCGATTTACCACACTTCCAAAAAAGTTTAGAATTGGTTCATCTGACTTTCAAGAACTATGTGATTGATCAAGTACTACTCAATCACAACTCATGGGTTTACGGTTCTACCAAAACAAGTTTCGGTTCTACCTCCATGTGAGTATTGTGCATAGTTACACTAGCTTACCAAAGATACGGCTGACTAGGTACTAGGATCGGTTCCCCACATATATTTGGAATCTAACTTGTATGCACTGCACATGTTCATAGGATCTGCTCCCCCTTCCCAAAAACGTGTTGCACATGTTCATAGGATCGGTTCCCCTTGTGATGCACTGCACCTCTTACTAGGATCGGTTCCCCTCTTCCCTGTAATAAGTTTAGACATACACAACCCGATCATACCCCAGGTGATTACTTAAGATCGGTTTCACTAATAAAAGTCATACCAATACATAAGTCAGGCCTCATGTGAATAGTTTTACCAAGAACACAAACAAGTCGTGAGCGATTATACTAATCACACATATTGGTCGTTCATAAGATATGCAATGAAGAACAGCCCCAATAACGCCTGGTGATTTCCTTTTCGGTTCACAAAACATATCATGAACTTACTTCCTTATAACACATGTAAACATTATTCCTGTAGCGCCCCCTAAACTAACAGCTGACTAATCCAATATATTAACTAAATAAGAGGCACTAAAATCTAAAACATGCACTTAAGCATTCAATTAAGAAATGCGATACAGAACTTAACCCAAAGCTAACCCCGCTCAGAAATATATATACAAGATCTTCTCTCAAATGATACATATATAATAGTCAATTGATTTTTAAATAAAATATACAACATAATAAATATAACAAAAGATAATCAACTAGCGAAGTCAACCCGTGAAGCTTTCGCTGCGCAACCCTGATCTGTCACAGAAACTGAAGTGGGAATAATTAACATTTAACCTTCTAAGTAATCATAGGCAAGATTTGGATAACAATACATGTTTTTCCGAAAACATTAAACAGTGACTAAGTCACTGAAATAATCATACATGTGTATGGAACAAACTCCTTTGTCAAACAATGTACTAATATAGTTGTAAATTCCTAACCGGAAATTCACACCTATTTAGTTATGGATGCCACCAAGACCATGGTGACTAACTCTAAACAATAAAAGCTGAATTAAAGTAGATATAAATGTGAAGGAGCGTATCCTATATACCACAAGCGAAAATTCTCATTTCCCATAACAATTCATATTGACAATAACACATTACAAGTCCTTTCCAAATCGTGGAAAGATTCACAGAATTAACAGGATTATCATAATGCATTTTAAACAAAGCATGGAATGCACAGACAGACAATGCATGAGTTTGTTAAGCATAAAATTTTATAAAAGCAACAATAATGAATACAAAGAGTCAAATGCATTCCCACACCTTTTGATGACAAGCCACGCCTACCTCGCGATCCACGATCCACTGGTTCATCCTCTGAATCGATCGTTGTTAATAACTAACTGTTAATCACACAAGAAGTCTAAGAATCTAGCAAAAAGGCTCATACAAGAATCATACAAAACTATCAAACAATTATAGGCCCATTTAAGGTTCTACATCTCTTATTTATCTATCTTTATCAAATCTAAGGTTTATTAATTCAACTAGATTAATTTTATAATCCATTAGCTAAGTCTTAAGGATATCTACAGCTTTGTAGAAGGAACCAAAGTTTAATTCGGACCACAAGAGGTCCAAAACATCTAATTAAGAAAACTGCCCTAAGCCCAAGCCCACCAAAGTCAACGAATAGTCATTAACGGCCGAACTAACGGTCAAGGGTCAACTAACAGTCAACGTATGTCACGGAGTCAAGGTCAGGTCAAAGTCCAAGGTCAATGGTCAAGTCTAAATCGGTCAACTAAGTCAATTCGGGTTTAGAAAGGGAACTCGGTGAGTCTACACCGATTCAACTCAGTCAGATATCTGAGTCGCCTAAAACAGAGTCAGTCAGACAACTGACTGGGATGACTAACCAGCCTAATGCTATTGCAGTTACAAGAACACCACCAAACTGATTCTTCTCATTAGATTCTTACACAAACAACCCATAATCACAAAAGTCTATAAATTCAATACAACTGCAATTTAAGCTTTACCTTGATCTGCATTGCAGTCTTTCATTAAGGCCACTGCTAAGCAAAATGCCCCAATTCACTTTACATATACCAGTTCATAAATCCCGTAATTTCTACATCTAAGATTCAACTCAGACAACACTGTCAGCCTGCGACTGCAAACATTCATCCATTCTATCTCTGCTCAACTAGTAAACACATAATCCAAATCTCATAACCTGCAACTTCATTCACACATCACCAATACAGTCAATTATGTACACACATCATGAGATGCAAGACTAATTCCCTAACTAAATTAACATCAGCACAACAAGCTCCAGTTCTACAATTTCAGTTCCACTGCCATCTCAACTCTTAACTGCAATATCAACATCATATAACAAATTCATGTTATATGTCTTAGACACAAGTCATAATCCTCTACTGTTGTTCAACCTTCGCCTCATATTCAGCTTCAGTTTATCACCATTTTTACAATGACTAGCATCATCCTCTCAGTTCACAACCAATTCTGTTCACAACACCTGCAATCTCAATACACAAACAAACAACATCTTCATTCCATATCAACTTCATATCATAACTTCATAAATTCACACATGGATCCAAAGTGAATAATTCCAGTGAATTAACTAAGAAAGTAGTTACCTTTGATTCAGCTTGCTCAAACACTGAAAGCAGTTCTTCTTTATCATTTAATTCGAAGACTTAACAATCTTCCTCACCTGTTCGTTTCTCAGTGAACCCTAACTTAATTCCCAACTTCTTAATTCCACAATCTTATTAATCTCATACCACCACTAGTTCAACTTCTCCCTGCAACTTAGCAATATTTATACTAATCCTACATAGTACCATTCCCTGTAATTCAAAACAACAATCAAACTTCATTCCATACCCATAACAACTATCCCAATTATGAGTTCCTTAACAATTACATAACTTCAATACCAGAAATCAATTAACTTTACTAGAATCACTGAGAACAACAATTACCTCAAACAATGACTTCAGACTTTTCTCCTCCAATTGTGATTCAACCCATGAACCTTAAATTCAGAGACTAATTCACACAAATCTTATATCTACTTCAAATCATTCACCACCAGTTCATCTCCTCTGATTTATTTTCCTCGACTTCCTGAGTTCAATAAATCCCAACACCACTACTAAATTCTTCTTCTAAATCTTCTTTGAAAGTCTCATGAGCCCTAATTCAAATCTTAATTCTTCATTAAAACGGAATCAAACCCAACTACCAATTTCAAGTTATCCTTCAACCTCAACCTCTAATTCATGTAAACCCCATCTTTAAATCCATCTCATCCATCATTAATCGAACCTCTACGCAATCTTCTGAGAAACCATAACCATTTATTCATTTTCGGATCTACTTCATATCACCAAATTAACAATCACTCCATCCTTCAACATCTATTAGCAACTCATACAAACATCAGATTACTTAAATCCAAATAACCTCCCAAATCGGCTCAAGAACCCTAATTATCAAATTAATCTTATTTTTCTGAAACCTAATCTTCTAATTAACGTAACAATCTTCTTTTTCTACCCAATCCCTCGAAACCCATCTTCAATCGCTATCTCAAATCAAGACTAATCCAAATAACAGAAACCCTAACTCACATATTTACTTTCTCCTTCGATTCAGAATCAAATACGGATAATCTTCACCACCAACCACCCATCGTCGATCTTTATCAATCTTATTTCAATATCAGTATCATGAATTTTATTCTCAAACTCACTAAAGAAGAAGAACAGAAGAATAAAGAAAAAGAAGAAGAATGAAGAATGAAGAATGAAGAAGAAAAAGAGAGGAAAGAATAATAAGAGTTATCTTCTCAACACGGAGATAAGGCCGACCTAATTTGATGACACACCCATTGGCTTCGACACGTGCAGCCACCAAGTAATATCTAAGATTACGATTTTACCTCGAATACAAATTGATAAATCTTCATCACCCATTGTCAGAATAACGCGTGCAAGTAGTCTGTTTCGCATAACTTTTCGAGATCTATCCAACGGTACTAGTTTCGTACCTAGAGCGTTGTTAGATTAATTTATATTAATTATCATTCATGTTAAACTAATCGAGTTATTATCGGCTAATTCGACACTTGACCGGTCTAACAGCGTTGACGAGCTTGAGGATCCTTACAGTTCCCTAGGATGAAATCTTCATCTTATACCCATACATAATCACAACAACATTCATATGATTATGTTGATGTCTTATATACAAAGTTTAATGGTTAAGAAAGAAACTTCATATTGTATTCCTTAATACTATGTCTATCTAGAGTGTTCATGCTTCACAGTTTTATGTTTTCAATATGCACGACTTGAAAGATACGTTAGGGAATGAAACAGTTCAAGTCAAATATCACTAGCCTCAAGTGGAAGGATTATGTTGTCGTTGTAGCTCCGCACTTCTTCACTTCTTCAAGTCTTCGCAATACTTGTAATTTCTCACCCTAATACTTTCAAGCTAACCTATACGAAGTTGACTCTAGTACATTTAAATCAAGAGACTCTTAAATGAGTTTTGCTTCACTAAAATATGACAACCAAACTTGACATACCAACGCTTGGTGAGTTCAACCGAGCAATGCTCTAACACACACACTTGGTTTCCGGTACATGGATACACTAATGTGCGAACACACTATATATGCTTATATCCATAGATGGTTACGTAATCTCAACTCTACATTTCAATCATTGAAACATTCTTCTATAATGTTATAATAATAGTCGTTAGACATAATAATCAGTTATCGTCATCAAAGTTATTTTCAAGATTGATACGTCATCATGACTTTCATCACGGGTAAAGATGAAAAGTGGTTAAAGCGAAAGCTTACCAACACATATTTCGAGAAAAACATAGGCGAGTAAACTCGGCTCGAAATAGCAAATGTGTATGTATGAAAACTATCATACTTATATGACTGTTATCTCAAGAGTAGGAGATAGATAGACTTTTGAGTGTTAGATAAGTTCAAGTCTCCACATACCTTTCGGTCGGATGAAGTTCCATTGGTTCCTTGAGTAGTTATTCGTCTTCGTAAGATAATCGCCATGGAGTCTGGAGCTCAACTATACTTAAGTATCCTAGACCGAGACTTAGTCATAAGTAAACTAGAAATCAAGATGTATAGTTTCGATCACTAATATTGACAAACATGCTTGAGATAACAACACATGCGAGTTCGACCGAGCAATGCTCTAACAATCTCCCCGTTTTTCAATTTTAGTGACAAAACTATCAATACATATGGATTACAAAATAGATAAAACTTTGTAGCTTCTCGTCCACATGCTTGATCTCCTTGGTGCTTCAAAATTACTCAAAAACTTCATCTTTTCCAAGTACTCCCATGATTCCATAGATGTTCAGTTCAGCATCATAGTTGTTGAAGATCCGTAGCCATAACAATGAGAAAACAAAAGCTCTCGATCATTGTTATACAATGTCATAGTATTATTACATAACATCAAAGTTCTTATATCACAACCTTGACAACAATACTATGGTGATATGTATCACCCCCCCTTAGTCAATACTTTCGTCTCAACACGAAAACCACTCCCCCTTACATAATGATCCGAAAACCATAAGTATTTTTAGTGTAAACTACACATTAATTCTCCCCCTTTTTGTCAATAAAATTGGCAAAGGTACAAAAACGGGATCCTAATGAAATTTTCACGGAGACGCTTCAAGACCAAAGAAAAATACATACCAACTTTGTTTAGATGCAATCATAAAGCCGTAGCCAAATGCATTCATCAAGGAGCCAAATTTATAAAGATACACAGACACCAGAAATTTTGTTAACAAGGAAACCGCAAATGCAGAAAAACACCGGGACCTAGTCCAGATTGAATACCACATTGTATTAAGATGATACATACACTAGCTTATTACAAACTAACTTTGGTATGGATTGTAGTTGAACCCTAATCAATATCACACTGATTCAAGGTATAGTTGTGCTCCTTACGTCTCTGATCCCAACAGGATACTACGCACTTGATTCCCTTAGCTGATCTCACCCACAACCAAGAGTTTCTACGACCCAAAGTCGAAGACTTTAATAAACAAATCTGTATCACACATTAAAGTCTACGAAAATAGATAAATCTGTCTCCCACAGATAAACCTACGAGTTTTGTTCCGTCTTTTGGTAAAATCAAGGTGAACATGAACTAATCAATAACCCGAACTTATACTCCCGAAGAACATCCTAGAATTATTGATTACCTCACAATAATCTAAATCGCATGGTAGCGAAACTAGATTTTGTGGAATCACAAACGATGAGACGAAGATGTTTGCGATTTATTTTTATCTTGCCCTATCGGACATATAATCTCAGGCAAATTATTCAATTGAACTCGTACGATAGAAAATTGAAAGATCAGATCGCTCAACTACAAGAGAAGTAGTTTCGTCTGGCTTCACAATCCCAATGAAGTCTTTAAGTCGTTAACCGACAGGGTCTCGAGAAGAAACCTACGGTTAAAGGAGAATTAACTCTAGCAAAACCAACTAGTATCATACATGAGGTGTGGGGATTAGTTTTTCCGGTTGCTATACGTCTCCTTTATATAGTTTTCAAATCAGGGTTTGCAATCTAAGTTACCTTGGTAACAAAGCATTCCATATTCACCGTTAGATGAAAAACCTAATTTATCCAAGCTAATATCTTTCAACCGTTAGATCGAAACTTAGCTGTCACACACAAGTGAAATGTATTTCATTTAGGTTTGAGTAACGTACCTAAACGTGTACATTTGGTTGGTTCACAAATAGTTAACCAATGGTTAGCCATATGAGCACTTTCATATCAACCATATTCATCTTCTTCACAACTAGTTCAAATGACTCAAAAGAACTAGTTGAAGAGTTGTTCAATTGCTTAGATCTTTATACATAAACACATTTGAAACAAAGTCGGTTTGATTCACTCTAATCAATTCATGAAAAATATAGCCACAATTTGCAAAGATTGCATTCCTTATTGATTTATTATTTAAGTTCATGAGCTACCAATTTAAGAAATATAACCAGCTTGGGTACACATACGGGTATGCGTACCTTAGCTACCGGATTTGAGTTTACAAACTTAGCAGAAATTTTTTGTTCAAAAACTTCCGTGGGTACACGTACGGGTACGCGTACCTAAGGTGACTGGTTTGACAATTTTCAAACTTACAAACTCAGCAAAAAAATTCGGTTCGAAAACCTCCGCCAGTACGGGTACGGGTACACGTACCCAACCTGTCTCCTTCATCGATACCGCATGCACACATATGCACGCACTTGGTTTCCAGTACATGGATTTATACACTAATGTGAGAACACACTATATATGCTTATATCCATAGATGGTTACGTAATCTCAACTCTACATTTCAATTATTGAAACATTCTTCTATAATGTTATAATATAATAGTCGTTAGACCTAAGAATCGACTATCGTCATCAAAGCTATTTTCAAGATTGAAACGTCATTATGACTTTCGTCACGGGTAAAGATGAAAAGTGGTTAAAGCAAAATCTTATCAACACGTATTTCGATAAAAAGATAGGCGAGTAAACTCGGCTCGAAATAGCAAATGTGTGTGTATGAAAACTATCATAATTATACGACTGTTGTATTAAGAGTAAGAGATAGATAGACTTTTGAGTGCTAGATAAGTTCAAGTCTCCACATACCTTTTGGTCAGACGAAGTTCCACTGGTTCCTTGAGTAGTTCTTCGTATTCGTAAGATAATCGCCATGAAGTTTGAAGCTCAACTATACTTAACTATCCTAGACCGAGACTTAGTCATAAGTAAACTAGAAATCAAGACGTATAGTTTTGATTACTAATATTGACAAACATGCTTGAGATAACAACGCATGCGAGTTCGACCGAGCAATGCTCTAACAATAATAGTACCACCATTCACCTCTCTGTAAGAGGTAAAATAATCCTTAGTAGGACACATATGATATGAAGCACCGGAATCAAGCATTCAACTATCATTAAGATAACTCTTTGATGCAACAGTTAACACTTCCTCATCAAAACCACACATTGGGTCTTTTAAAACTTCACTGCTTTCAACAACCAAAGCAACAATATTCTTCGAATATGATTTCTCGCGTTTCTCATCTCTTGTCTTAAGCTTGAGACAGTCAGCCCTAATATGACATGGTTTACGACAATAATAGCACTCAATATCGCTGTTTTTGGAACGATTATTTGCCTTCGATTTCTTATTACCATTCTTTCCTCTATCAACAAACAAGCCCTTGACTTGTGCTTCATCGCTGAACTCTTCCTTCCTTAATGCCTTAGCTTGTAAAGCAGAGACCACATCATCGAAAACCAACTTATCTTTATCGTCGTCCTCATCGGTTTTCCCACTCAGCAAATAGTCAATCAAAGCATCATACGACGGAGGCAAAGAACATAATAATATCATGGATTTATCCGTATCAGAGGTAGTGACACTGATATTAGACAAATCAGAACATAGCTTATTAAACTCATTAATATGATCCATCATAGACTTACCTAAAGACATCATAAAGGCATGGAGTCTACGCTTCAAGTAAAGTTCAGAAGTCAAATCCTTTTATAAGTAGAGATTTTCTAACTTCTCCCACAACACCTTTGCAGAGGTTTTACTCAAAAAGTTATGAGTGATATCCCTTGACAAACATAAACGAATAGTTGAACACGCCATCATATCAAGGTCAGCCCACTTCTCATCAGTCCAATCCTTTGGCAACGGTGCTGGCTTCGTCTTGATTGCTTTGATTTGTTTCATACTAACAAGAATATCTTTTACATCAGTTTTCCATGATGTGAAATTATTCTTCCCATTGAACTTGATAATATCAAATCCATGTACCTTCGAAAATCCACTTGATGTAGAACTAGACATCTTCACTTCTAACTATGATCTCTCCACACTCACCGCACCACTTGTTAGGATTAAGACCTTAGAATAACCTCTTCACAAGACACTAGTTCTTTGAATCACGTAGAACTAAAGGAAACAGAAAAATAAGATGCACTAAACGAAACAAGAAAGACACGATATTTAACGTGGTTCGGCAATGTGCCTACATCCACAAACGGCTACGATCAACTCTTATTATTAGAACGAATTACAGAGAATTAAACCCCAAACTATGACCAGCAGATTGATGTTCACAAACACCAAAATAATTCCTTAGAACAAAACGTTCTAAACCCTAAAATTCTCTAGTTATGAGAACTCTTCTCTAAATTGTGTTGTGTATGTTTCCCTAAGACTTATACACCTATTTTTATACGTTACAAACTTGTTTTCCAAGTATATGAGTTATACTAGGAAACCTAAACATAGCTAAGAAAGGAAACCTTGAGTTTAACTAAAACAGGAAACCTTTAGCTATACCAAAATAAGGAAACACCTAGATGATTCTAGAAAATTCTGGAACCTTCCTAAAACATCGACAACTTCTAACAAATACAACACTAGGTTTTATTCTCAACCAAACCAACATATTTCTTTCTTAATCCAACAACATCCACCATGTTTTCTAAAGGCAAAGCGAAGCAAATATTATGTGTCGAAGCAAAAGAGGTTTGTCCATTATGTTTCATAGATAACCACAGTCTTATGTAATGCCCTTGGATGTATTCAAAGTGTTCGCGGGAAGGTTGTTCACACATCAGAATGGTGATTGAATCACAATCGGAAAATCTCAGGTATTTGCAATGTCAAGATCCCAACTGTCCAGAGGAACCACATATGCTAGATGATGCGGACTTCTTCTGAAGACACATATGGAAGGCATTTCTGGAACGTCCTAGGTGTTTTTTGGTGGAGTGGGATGATTGAAGTTGAAAGACAAATCGATTCACAATGGTATTATGTTATTTAGTTTGCTGTTTATTATTACAATTATAGATGTCTTCACATTTACACCACCAATATCATAAGTAATTTAAATTTTTCTTGGATTAAACATTGTACCATCAATCTCATAAATAAAAACATACTGCATTGAAAAACCACATCATACATGAGAATAAAAGAAATACATTAGATTAAAACAACTACTACATAAGCGTCAATTGTCGGTGAGTAGTGGATTGTATTTGTTGAGCACCCTAAGAATGTTGAAACAATCATGGAAGTCGAAAGGGAGACCGCCGTAAGATACTGCCCACATCGCTAGAGTTATGGGTTCCACTTCATGCTCGGCTTCACCGTTGAGCTTATTTTTGTGATTCTCCATTAGTAGAGCGATAAACTCCGATACATGACTACTAATTGAACTAAAATGCGACAATAAGTGAGAATCACGCCCGTTAATGTTCCCCATTTCAGCGATGAACATTCTATAAACTTTCTCCCAGAAAGTAAACGTCGATCCAGCTACATTACTTAAGACAACATCTTGTGTGTGAAAAACAAAGGCTCTACAAATAGCTAAATCCTCTTGTTGAGTGAATCTAACACCACGAACTCTGTGAGGCATTTTTATAGATGATTTGAGAGTGAAGAATGTGTAGAATGTGTGAATTTAGAGTTGAAATTAGGAATATTTATAGAACTCAAATATTATAGCTGTTAGATCACAAGGGTTTTCAGCCATTGACGCTTTTATGAAAAACGCGCCGCTTTTAGAAAAGACGCTGGCGTGTGAAATAACAACGTGCGATGCAAGGACAAGCGCCCGTTCTTTTGGGTCAAGCGCCAGCGTTAGTGCCAAGCTCACTCGGTCTTATATCGCGCGCTATATGTTCCATCTCACTCAACAAACCAACAAATTTGTTGATTTGTACATCCATTTTTCATGTTTATTGATTTCATAGAGTATGCTGCTCTTATCTTCTAAGAAACTGCCGGGGGAAAGATAACGGGGTAAAAACTAAAAACTTCTCAGACAGAGAGAGAGAGAAAGATATGAAGCTAAGAGAGAGAACCGTGTTTCCTTCCCGATTGAGGTTTCGCTAACGTCGTCGGTTCCTTCTTCTACAGACATTTTTCTTGTTCTTCTAGGACGCTATTTCAGCGAAGGATAAAGCTAGGTTTTTGATCGAGGTTCTTATTTCTTAACCCTTCTCCTTCTTAATGAGACTATTTATGCAGTGTCTTTATTTATATTTTCGTTGACCCATGAATTGTTTCAATTCTCTTGATACATTTCTAATCAAAACTCATTGGCTCTTCTCTTTAAGGTTGTGTGTCTGTTTGATTTATTACGAGTCAAATTTTATCCATATTTCGATATCATTGAAATTGAATTATATGTTGGTTATGGGACGACCAAATATGTGATTAAAAAAACTCATTGATGCAGAGAAAATAATATTGAAATTTTTATTCTCACAATTTCACCAAATTGAGTTACAAAATGAGTTTTTTTTTTTTTTTTTGGGTGAAAGGTCATTCACAAAGTTACTTGAAAAATTCGTTAAATCAGTAGGAATCGATTAAAAATCGAAATACAGAGCAAACAACTGAAACACATTACTGAAACCACCGATTATTAACATAAAAGAAAAAAACAAACAAGATGAACAATTAGAAAATCAAAATCTGTTTCTGAATTCATCTACCACAAACTCCTGCTTTAAGTTCTTCCACGACATATACAGAAGAAATCCAAATTATACTAACATCACAAAGCCTGAAACGACATCCGAAACTTCAAAAGTTTGATTCATTCACTTACAGTTACACAGAAGACAAACTAAATCTAAGGAAATTGAAAGGTATAGGATTGTTAACCAATATCCTTGCTGATTTCTTTGTTATGAAAAGTGATAAATCATAAATGGGTTTTGCATCCTAAATTTAATTGAATGGGTGATTTTGAGAAGTGGGTATATTAAGTATTTTATGTTTGTAGAGAATTAGGTTGTGGATTTATATACCCATATGTTGTAATTGTCATGGAACACACGGTTCAATTTGATTAATACAGGTTTTGCATTTTTTCTATCATGTTTTGTGATTCCTTCTAATCTCATACGCAAAAAGAAACGAAAAAAAATAATAGTATTGATCAATCCCTGTTTTATAAAATGCCTTAAAAAATTGATTGTCATGTCCCTGAAATTAGATTGTAGTTTTAGGATTATTAGATTGTAAAGAGGTTTTGGGTACTGGGTTTTGTTTATATACGTTTTAGAGCAATCACTTATTGTTGTGCAATCCTCATACATCCAGCAATTTCGCAACATCAGGTCATGAGTCATCAATAGTCCCTGTTAGTTTCAATTCAGTGGGATACTAAATCCTTAAGAGATAGGATGGACTTGCCATGGTTAAGTTATTTGGTAGAAGAAGGCTTTTCATTAATGTCATCAATTCTTTTATTCTATATGCTACACATTTCTGTAGGACCTTAACATCTATGAGCTCCTGATACATTGGAGGATACATTTTCCGCCTACACAGCTGCTTGCTTATCGCAACAACGATAGCTTTGCATTGTGGATCTCTTACTCCACACACACTTTCTCTACACCGCTGGCAATCAGTATGCCCAGCAAAAACAATGTCAAATAACAAAGTATTCACATATTCTCTCTCAAAGATATCCACGATCACCACCACTGTTTTTTAGCTCAGTCTCATTTTAGTATTTATGACATTCTGTATTTCTGTATTTCTGTAGTAAGCTTATGCTTGTTGTAACAAGTTTGCTCTCAAAGAGTGAGGATTTAAGTATTCAGTAGTTAGTACAGTTTCAGTGAATTACTGGGTTTAGTTTATACATAATTTGATACAAAAAGTCTGTTTTTTAGAAATGTGCTGATGTTCAGATGTTTTTTATTCATGAGATTATAATACTTCACATTTCTGAAATTAACTCTCAGACCCAACATGATCTTTAAGTTTTTGATGGATTTCTTCAATCCAATGTGTGCCTTAATTGTTTGAAGCTAACTGTTAGGACCTATAACAAATCTTCTCTGTAGCTCTTCCTGGAGGAAATGATTATGATATGAAATGGAAATTGGGTCAAGGGGATGGCTAATAAATGAGTTGGCAGAAATTGAGATCCAACGGTTTGTGACAAGTCACGACCTGATGATCAGGGTTAGATTGCAAATGGACACGATCTGACGATAAGTATCGGATTCTATCATAGAGATGTCATCTGATGGCGAAGGTTATGTCTCTTCTAACGTTGCCATTTCCTTATTAAAAATGAAACCCATCTTATTCTTCGTACGAAGAACATTTCAGGAGAAGCAAAATTAAGTAAAGCTAGAAAAAAAACTTGGAAATTATAAAAAAAAAAGAAAAGTGAAAGGGGTTTGTGCTGCTCGTGTGTGAAGATATTCTTCAAAGGCATTCATGTATCCTGGTAAGCGTTCATCCATCATCACCATTGGATGGCGTGTAAATGCTTTAAGGAAAGAGGATTATCTCGCTTGAATGCAATCTTATTTGTTTGTTTACCTCGCTTGAATGCAATCTTATTTGTTTGTTTGATGTTTAGATTTTGATTTTTCATCATTATACATGTTTTATACAATCAATTTCGTTGTTATTGTGAAAACGAGTTTCTGCCCCAAGGTCCCAAATCGTTTGTGTTTTTGCCTCGAATAGAATCTGTGATTTGTGATAGATTTAGTACCTGGTGTTGGTATTCATTAGAATCAGTAACAAGATTTCCAACACTCTCAACCAGCTTTCCATGTAAAGGAAAGGAAATAGGATATCTTTCTAATATTGAGGAGACAGTATCTGCAAAAATTTGATGGGGAAATCCATTTTGTCTTTTCAAATTGATTTTGATCAGATATTTATTGCCTTTACCTATCCTTGTATCCGTCTGACCTCCTCATCTTAGTGGCGATTTCTAACTTCACCTTTTTTTCGTTTTTGGTTCAGATGAGGTCGACTTGTCTGTAGTTAGATTGTTAAAAGGTAATTCAAGTGAGGATATGTATGAAAGTTACAATTAGCCCGTTGTTATGCATCTCATAGTTGATATTCCATTTCATATGTAATATTGTTTTGTATAACTACGCTTGATTGCCTTGTCTGTTACTGGACAAGAACTGTTCCATGATAGTCGGTACAATTACAATGACGATTGTAATCCATTTTTTATTGTGGCTATCCATTTGGTCAGCAAACTCATAGATTCACATTCAACTCATATGCCTCTGTAGTCAGCAGTAGTACCGAACCACCCTTTACTGTAGTGAATTTGATTTTGGCAGTCCAATTCTGATGTGGAACTATCATCTGATCTATGATTTCTGGTTCAACACATATCCACAGGAAATCCATATCCTCTCTATTAACCAGAAAGTATGACACTTGCATCATAATTCAATCTTCTTCATAGATTTGCGATTTCGTTCATAAACTTGAGTTCCATTAATTATTCATCAGTTGCAGTCTCTAACAAGTACTTCGATACCAGTACCTTTGTTGCTTCCATTTTAGGTTCAAAATACTGTAGTCAATTACTTGAAGTTTGTGCACATAAAAAGAACCTTGTATTCGGAAAGCTTATAAAGTTAGTGATAAATGGTTTGGAAGAAGATTCCTTCTTTGCAACCGAACTCATATGTATTTGGATATGTGTCCGAGACAAATCAGTTTTTAACCTGGTTCCGTTTGATAGTGTGTATACGTTGAACGCCATGATCAGGGCATACTACACAAACGGGTTATATCAACAAGCCCCGAGTCTCTCTTTATGAGAAGAAAATGAAAGGTCTTAAACCAGATTTATATACATTTTCTTGCCTTCTAAAGGTTTGTGCTTTATCAGCAGATCTTCAGCAAGGTGAGAACATTTGGAAACTTCAGCAAGGTGAGAACATTTGGAAATTGTCTGTATAAAATGGGTTTGATTCAGATTTGTTTGTTCAAAACTCCCTCATTGCAATGTTTGGAAAATGTGAATAAATGCATGAAAGGGATAGTGTCATGGAATTCGATCAACCCTGCATATATATGATTGGGAAGCCATGGATAAATTTCAACAGTTGGTCGGGATTGGATTCAGACCAAATCAAGTGACTGTTATCAATGCCCTATCACTATGTTCTTCAGCTGCAACTGTTAAAGAACTACATGGATTTGTTTCGAAAAACGGATACCAATCAAATCCGACAGTCTCTGTGTATGGGAAGTTTGGTAGATCTGAAGAAGCTCATTCAAACTTCAATGACACAGTCAAACCTGATAATATCACCTGGAATTCTTTAATCTCTAGCTATATGTTCAGAATGGTTATTTTGAGGAATGCTTTAAACTTCATGAAGACATGAAAAATAGCGGGTTTAATTCTGACATTGTCACCAAATAAGTGAGCGCTTAATTCTGACATTCCCACCAAATGATTGTTGGTTACAAAATGGATTTTTGGGATTTTTATTTGCTCAACATGTGCTGAACATACATTTTACAGATTCACATCTCGTTTTGAAATTAGCTCAGTAGCTCTTAAATAAGGTATGTTGGATAGAGAAGTCTAACTGACCCGATGTTGCTTCAACGTCTTAGAGCAACTTGCTGGTACGTTAGGAGGGTCGGGGAAGCCGACTTTGTTAAGTATACGAGGGCTAGGGTTGGCCCAAGCTGACTTGGGTACTTTGTTTGGCCAAGTCTCGGACTAGCATGCTGAAGTGCTGCTTTAGATACTAGATGTAAGCATATAACCCATCATTGATAGTCTACTTCATCTAACAAAAATCTATGACGATGTTGGTTTATTTTTATTTTAGTGTTCAACATGTTTGTTTTGCTAATTTAACCAGTTAAAATGCGACCAATGACATCATTTGGATTTCTACTTGTTTTGGCAGGTAATGAGGCTACCACGTAGGAGCCTCGAGGTTTTGAAGATGGGAAGCGTAAACTACTTGGATGCACTTAAGCTTCAGGAGAAGCTTGTCTCTGATAGAAAACTGGGGAAAATTTCAGATATACTTTTGTCATTGCAACATCCACCTACATACACACTAGGGAAACGGCGAACTGATCACAATTTGCTAGTTTCCAAGGATGAGCTCCAGAGTATGGGAGCTGAGCTTCACTACACAGAGAGAGGGGGAGACATAACATTCCATGGTCCGCATCAAGCTATCTTGTATCCCATTATTTCTCTGAAAGATATTGGATTTGGTGCTCGGAAGTATGTAGAAAATCTCGAACTAACAATGATTGAATTGGCATCTTTGTATGGTGTGAAAGCTCGTGTAGGAAGCAAATGCGAGACGGGGGTTTGGGTAGGAGAGAAGAAGATAGGAGCAATTGGGGTTCGAATCTCGTCAGGGGTTACATCTCATGGATTGGCTTTTAACATCGATCCTGATCTTAATTATTTTAAGCATATTGTACCTTGTGGAATTGCCAATAAAGGAGTTACATCATTGAGAAGAGAAACGAAGTTGGAACTTCCTAGTGAAGAAGTGCTTCATGAACAACTGGTTTCTTCTTTTGCGAAATCTTTTGGTTTTACAAACCTGGTGTGGAAAGAAAATGTATCCGACATTGTTGGAAACTCCAGAAATTAAATGAGCATTTCAAGATTGTGCAAGTCATTAATCTATGGAACCAGGTTTGGTTTTTTATCCTTATTCTACGTATCTACTCTGATCCTTTGTATAATTGATAACTTACGGGTTTGATGCAAAAAAACTAGTGTCAATAACAGAAAAGTCTTTTGGATAAATCCGGAAGATGAGCATTGCTGTCTGTCGCATGAACTGCTACATACCCCATGCGTCTTTTTCCCATTTCTTCCCCATGAAGTGGTACATCTAAACCCTCCGTCCGGAAATGGCGAATCCTTGTGACCTGTGCCCCTACTTCAACATTTAATATTGGCTTTACCCCTACTTCAGATTTTTGCCATCCTTCTTTAGTCAACTTTCTGTGACATACATGGGTACAAAATCCCAAAAATGTACTACTAATTTACATTTTGATATTACCCCTGCTTACAAATATTACACCCTACTTCCAGTAATCCAAAAAATCGGCACGTGTTATGATCATACTGTGTTTAAAGCCTGTATAACCACCGTCTTTAGCCTATTCTTATGCACATGCCAAAAACTAATATTTGTCATATATGCACTCATCATGGGTATGCCAAACTGCTAAACTCATATGCCTATATATCAGGAATAACATATAGGCATACACGATGGAGTTTCCAGCGAGCGATAGAGTTTCCATCACTCGATGGTCATAAAAATGCTCGCTGGTCTTTAGAGCACCAGTGCTAGTCAATCTATCGCTCGCCGGTCCGATCGTCGCTTATCAGATCTTCATTCAACGGCTTTTATTTCCCCCTCTATAAATACCTGATTTCAATGTCATTTCAACTCACACCAAAATTTCTAAACCTCTCTAGAATTTCTCAATCTTCTTCTTCAAATCTAAAACAATCACACCTTCTCTACAATTCTTTATTTCTTGTAATATGGATTCACAATCTCAAAGTCAAGGCAAAGGCAAAGTTAAAAAAAACCAAAGTTTGTGGTGCAAAATACAACATGATAGAAGATGAATGCATTTGTCATAATTATGTTTTTTTTTACACAAGATTGTATCGATGGTGCACAACAACATGGTAACACCATGTGGGATAATATATTTCGTAAATATGAAGAACAAACCATGAACATCAATTCTCGTGAAGCAAAAATATTGGCAGAACACTTCATTGTAATCAACAGGGAAGTAGCCGCTTATGTTGCATTGATAATGCAAGCCAAGAGAGAAGGCAAGGAGAGTGGTCAGGTGGATGTTGATTTTGAAAGACATGTTCGTACAGATTGGCAGCGAAAACATGGTAAACAGTTCGCTTACGAAAGTTGTTATCATATTTTGAAGGTGTTGAACAAATATAATCCAAATTTCTTATCAACTAATCAACAAGTACCTGAAAAGTCACCATATAATTCTTCTCCCTCAACACCAAATTCTTCACCATTTTCACCAGGTCCATCAAATTCTTCACCAGATACTGCAAGAAACCCAAATGGTAACTTAGTTTTTAATAATTATGATGATAGTAAGAGAAAACTGCCATGGAGGAACAATGCAAGACTAGCTAGAAAATTAGCTCAAGAAGGAGGGAGTTCCGGTGGATTTAACATGGCGAAGTTTATGGAACATCAAAAGACTATCAAGAAGCAAAGAGCAGTTGATAGGAAATTTCAAAACAGGGAGAATAAAAAAAGTCGTATTTCTCAAGAAAAATTTGGGTTTGACTATGATAAGCATAACATTCTTCAAGCTAACACTTCAATTATGAAAGCCCAGCAAAAACATATGTGGCAAATTGAATTTGACAAGATTCAAGCACAGATTGAACAACAATCTGGATTTACTAACAACAATGGTGATGATGAGGATGAAACTGATGATGAGTTTGATGTAGTAGTTCCTCTAGATGAGTGATGTATTAAATTAAGTTTTAATTTGAAGTATTTCATTTTAATTTGATATGTATTGCATTTTAATTTGATATGTTGTTGTTGCATTCTACTTAATATTAGTTTGAAATGAAAAGTTGATTAATTTGAAATGTTGTTGCTCATTAACTTAAATTAAAATACATAACTTAAATTAAAATACATAACTGAATAAACTACATAACTCATTGTCTTCCATGCTTTTCCCAAAAATTCAATCTCGGATCTTCTCTTAAACTGTCATACAAATTTCGGTTCTAAATGTAATTAGTCATTTGAGCATAATTCCTTGCAGGGAGGCATCTTTCCGGATGAATCTCCGGCCTCAAATCTTCATCTTCATAGTTAGTCCACTCCGAATCACGACTGGTTTCCTGAATTACCATGTTATGAAGAATTATGCAAGTGAGCATAGTCTTATGCATTTCACGAGGACTCAACCCACGATATGGGCCAGAAATGATAGCGAACTTCCTCTTCAAAATTCCAAAAGTGCGTTCCACATGCTTCCTCGCTTCCATTTGGGCATCGTTAAAATGCCGGTATGAACGGCCCAATGCACCGGCAGGAGGCCGACGGTAGCATTGAACCAAGGTGGACCATTTTGGATATATACCATCCGCAAGATATTATCCATGAGTGTACTGGTGACCATGAAACAGACTTGGGGAAAATTCCATGCTTCAAATCTTCAAACAAAGGCGACTTGTGCAAAACATTGATATCATTTTGTGAACCCGGTAGACAAAAAAAAGCGTGTCATATCCAACAATCATAAGAAGCAGCAGCTTCAAGGATAACTGTTGGTTTTGGATAATGACCCTTATATCGACCGACCCAATAAACAGGGCATCCTTGCCATACCCAATGCATACAATCGAGACTACCTAGCATTCCTTGGAAATCCCTTTCCTCATTCTCCCTCAATATTTGTCTAACATCTTCCTCGGTTGGTTTTCGTAAATATGTTGGACCAAAATGATTAATCATTACTTCACAAAACAATGAAGGGTAAGTGAATGAAGTTGTTTTATCTATACGAAGTTACTCATCGTTCGCATCCGCTGGAGTGCCATAACCTAGAATCCTTAAAGCTGAGGTAACTTTTTGTTCAGGACTATGACCTCTAATATTGAGTGCATCAAACTGATAATTAAATTGAGGTTCTACTCGCCAAAGCTCTTCAATAATCTTTATCACCTAATGGCGAGGCATGCTGAATCGACCTTGAAAATTTTGATCAGCCTACACACAATTGGGAAGAAAATAATGGTAAAATTCCCTCCCTCGATACGTATACCTTCTTGAGAATACTTCTTGTGGATCTGGAACTCTAGGTATTTGGCCTGTATGTACAAGCATCAAAGTTTCGATTGGTTTATATCTTCAACTTCCTCATCATCAAGTTCTTGCAACCTCCTTCGATGCATTTCTTGTTGTAATCTAAACCGATTCATAATAACATTCCTCTCTTCATTGAATCTCGCCATTGATGATTGTGAAATTTAAAATGAGAAAATAGATAGAGAAATTGGTGAAATATAGGTTGAAGTAGGTGTGAGTAACTTGGAGAAATACGAGGGCGTGGTGATAATCATAATATCGCCAGTGATACTATTTACATCGCTCGATGTAATGTACAACGCCAACGATATTCATAATATCGCCAGCGTTATTCATAATATCGCCAGCGTTATTCACAATAATTCTCGCTAGAAATTCGGTCGCTCTGTGGGTTTCCCATAGTGGTGCAATTGGTTTGCCATGCCACCTGGTATGCCAAACACTTTTTTTTTGCATGTCCATGGGAATATGCCTTACACCATTTTTCATTTCTTCCTTGTACTCAACAAGAATCAATATAAAAAATCAACTATGGGTGGTGGTAAAGGAGAATTGAGTAGCACAACAACTTTATGCTCAAAGTTAAATATAGTTAAAATTAATTAATATAGATGGACAACGTTTTTTTCTTTTTCTTTTTGATAAACACTTGACATTTTATTTTGCAGTGTAAAGGAGAAATAAAATGTGACCTTTATGAGATGAAGTCATACCGAACACGGAAGCGTCCATGTCTGCAATCATCCTGCATCAAACCCAGCTGCCTTGGTATTCGCAGGATTATGACATACTAGGAAAGGTTTACCTGAATTCTTCTCAGCATTGATTATATCCAAAATTATGATATCTCATATGATATCCAATCATGGGAACTTCACCTCTCAATCCTACCAAAAATCTTGGCAAGTTAATAGGCGAGCCTTCTTCGCACAATGATTTTCATGTGTCTTGCGTTAAGTCTTGGAAGAGGAAAAAAATTACTGCAAAAATTCACTTATTCATGTGGAGAATTTTCCAAAATGATATTGGAGACCTCCGTAAGATAGGGAAGCACAGACCTGGTATATCATTGGGTTGTACATTTGCCATAGCCAGGTTAAGAATATTTACCACCGGTTCTTACAATGCCCTCTCACACAAGTTAGTATCATTTGTTTCATTTTCGAGTTTTAGATCTGAATTTCATAATATCATTTAGGCAAAGGGTTTAATTTTCCATTGTTGTGAAACTAGAAAATAGAGAAGGAAATACACAAAGTAGAGACGAAGAAGAGAGAAAATCTTATTAGATGTGTATAATAGACTAACAGAAGAGCCTCTATTTATAGGGCTAGACACAAGGGCATCCCAGTAATAAACAAGATTTTCCCTAGATATTCTTAACATAATTACACGTTTATAACACTCCCCCTGATGACATTGTGTCTAAGCTAATTGCCTCGTTAAAACCTTGTCAGGAAATTCCAAAAGGACAAAACCTGATCGAAGGGGAAAGAGTACAATTGTGAGTAAACTTAGTATAAAAATGGACATGTATATGTTGCCTCATTAAAACCTTGACAAATAAAACCCAGTGGGAAAAACCTTGACGAAGGAAAAAGAGTACAACGTGATAGTCCAGTAAAATACCTTCTAATTTGATACTCCCCCTGATAAGTACTTCAGTTAAATCTTGGCTTGCAAATCTTCGAGTCGAACCAATTTCCATAAGCGAATTTCTTGAATGCTGGAGATAACAATGCTTTCGTGAGAAATTTCCCAGTTGATGAAGTTTTTTTTTGTGTTAGTCTTCTAATGGTAGTGTTCTCGAGTCTTCATGCTTCTTTAAATACATTGAGGACTTGCTTCTTGGATTGCTAGCTTCTCGAAGATGATTTGCGAAAGTAGTAGATGTAATTTCTTCAACAAAGTGCCAATATTTAGTTACATTTGCATAGGTGAACAAAAGTTGTGATCATACCATATATGGATTAGAATAATATCCAAATTCATGAGAGACTGTTATGTTGATTTGGTCTAACAAAATGACCTAGTTAATGGTGGGAATCCACCAAATAACCGAAATTTATTCAACTCGCCCTTGGATGACCACCATATTGAATTTTATTGCCTCGCTAAAACCTTTCCAATAAAACCCAATGGGAAAAATTTGGATGAAGGAAAAAGAGCACAAATATCAACATTTTAAAAGAAAGTTAAACGTCAATGAGATGTTTCCTCTTTAAAACCTTGTTAGGAAAACCACATGGGCCAAATCCTGAAATGAAGGGAAAAAGAGTACAACTTTTGATGTAAATATGGATGCTAAACCAAGCATCAAAATAATAACTCTAGTCTATATCAAAAGACAAGTTTAAGCTAGCATAATTGTAACTGCAGATTTAAGAAAGAAGAAAAAAAATAGAATTTATGCTGCTAAAACGTGGATTTTAGTGTTTTTATGGACTCCTCAAGAGACCTATGAAGTTGACATAAACAACTAATTAATCCGGAATTTTTTGGTCTTATACCAAATTTCTAAAAACACATACATGATTGTTAAACCTGATATAATTGAGTCAGGTGGCTACTTGAATATAATTTGAATCCTCAAACGAATACAAATTCGAATATGTTCTCTAGCTACATACGATACTACCACGTCAAATGCATCATATAAAGAGAATAATTATTGAACCAATCCCGGGGTTTGAGCAAAAATAAAACCCTCAAATCGTTTTTACAATGAAAATATTTCTCATATAACACATTATGACTTCACTAGCATGTAATTAATAGGCTTGGAAATTTAAAGGTATTAAATCATGGATCCAAAATTATGTCCATCGATAAATTAATCCAACCTAATTTGGATGGTATGCCAACCAATCACATATGTCAATATTCCTCTGCAGAGGGGTTCAAAACCACCATCATTTATTTCAGTAGATACCGTGAATAATCGACAATCATATTAGCTTACTATGATCCCACATAATTCTCAAGTGCATGCATATATTGAAAAATTCAATCAATTACTGCTACCAGCGCCCTCAAGAATTATAATCTTCCCATCTTCAAGTGATATCGAATAAATTATATTCAAGAATGTAAATTTGGTACACTCAATTAGAGCACTACCTGTAGCCTTTTATAGAACGCTACTTATCTGCTAGATGTGACTGGATTTCCTCTTAAGAGGCAAAGCTTATATAAAAGAAAAATGAGAAATTTCACGTCGATCATATAGCGACATCCTTAATCGGTTTGAGTGATGAGAGAGAAATTGATATAACTTTTAAGTTCATGACACCAACGTCCGGTAGTGTATAGTCTCCCCCTGATTATGGCGGAAATTATTTTATCTCATATACGAAAACAAGTTTCATTGATAAAGTATTATTCGATTAATTCGAGACATATACTTATTGTAAAATATGTCTTTCGACATTAAAAAAATGTTATCTTAATAGATATACATATTTACCATCAACCATGGATTACTTTTGGAACACAAACAAAAAATAAAATAAAATGATGTGTCAAAACCAAAAGCATTGAAGATATGCATACAAATCTCTGATAACTCGGTGACCTCAAGGGACAACAATATGAACTTATGGACACTTTCTTTCATCAAAAGAAAATTAAAATAAGATCAATAGTCACTACAAGGACTAATAATATTGGTTAACAAGCCGGGAGCGCCCCCATTGATCTTTTATGTCCTACCTTTTCCAACATCAAGTTGAATGGTCTCAATTTTGGAGATTTATATTAGGCAGAAGAAAATTTGCACAACATCCCTCAGGAATTCAGAAATCGGTGTTTGCAATTGGCTTATATCGTAAACAGTACCAAATCCATGTATGATCGACGAATAAAATCAAATCCAATTAGTTTAAATGATTCTTTTGAGAAAAATAAAGAAATCATTATCTCTATTGTTTGTAGAGAAAAATCCACTTTTTGGTGATAAAGATTTCTTTAAAGGAATATAAATCAATAACCAAAATTGGCTAGAAGTTTTTAGAATGCCAATTTTTACATCTCATTAAGGAGAATTGACGAGGAAAAACCACATCAATTGGTTTTTACAATTAACAAAATTGTATTGAAAAATTAAAAAAAGATATTGTCGTTTTCAATATCGCATAATCAGCTGATGGATGGTTTCTTACGAAAAAGGAAAAAAGAAAAATAGAAACCATTTAATTACATGGTCTTCGCCTAATGGACGAAGATACCAATTAAATTGGACGTAGGTTTTTCAACCATGCATGTAAATAATTACCGTGAAGGCAATCAAATTGCGATAATAATACCAAAAACAAAAGTTCGGTGATTACAGTTTCATTAGGGGAATAGAAACTGTAAACCATCTTTTGATGAATTTTATTTTTTCTTTCTCTATGTAAAAGATTAGAGAAGAAAGGAAATCAAAATTTTTGGCAAAGATAGATCACCAACATCTCATAAATATAAATTCCTTTATGATTAAGAAAATAAAAGAAATAAAAAAATAAAACAATAAGTAATCGATTAAAAGATTGTATGTCATCATCCAGACTATAGATTAGATAAAATCAATTCATCCATAGCATGGTTTTTAAAATCGTGTGATTCACGATTTGAATCGCACGATTCGATTCATTTTACTCACAATCGATTCAAATCGCATGGCTAAATCGTTTCTCTTGACTTAATGACGCATTTTCAAAAACGAGAGGGTGAAAGTTTCGAACCCGGGACCTTCTACTTCACATGTGTGGACTGAAACCAATGGTCCACCTTGATTTTTGTTGATATTTAGTGAACTTTATTAGTGTATATAGTGAAACAAAGATCAAAACTAGGAAAAATGTATACTCTTTATTTACTCAAGGTAATTAAGTATTATTTATAAAAAAAATATACGATTTAGTAATCAACCATGAATCTTCGATTCACGCTTTAACATACGATTTGATTCTCAAAAATGAAAAACGATTCGCTTCACGATTCACGATTTCACAACCTTGATCCATAGTGCTTTGATCGGTCAAGACTTATGGTGCTTAAGTAGAGACGAATAACAAATCCAAAAACATAAATTCTTTTTGTCCACGAGGTGTTACCAACTTTCAACACACATCCGTTCGTATCCTAGGAACCATTACACACCAAACAATTAGAACTTAAAAAGTTTCGAATTATAGATGTAATAGTGGAAAAATTAAGCTAAGGCCCCACCCATGGATACCACATAATATGAGGCCCCTAGTTAAAAGAGTTTTAAAACCAAACCCCTAATTAAAAATAAATTTTAATAGAGGTCAAAATGACCAGAATAACCTTAACTATATAACTATCTAACCTAGGTTTATTCTTACGCAAACACATTTATTTTCATTTTAGGAGAGAGAAACCAAATCTCATCTGAGAAACTGCAGAGCAAAAAATTGAAAAATCCCAAAATAGAAAACTGAAATTGCAGAGTTGCAGATCGAAGAAAGGGAAACCAAAAACAGGTAGATCTTCTATCAAATCTTCTTCTTCGTGTTTTCGATCTGTTTAATCTCAGTCGTTTTTTGATTCATTCTCGATCTGTTATTTGATCTATTTTCTGTTATTTGATTAATTCGTTTTTTGATTCAGTCCTTTTTTGATCAAAGAACAAGACAAAGAAAGAAGACGAAAGAAGAAGAAGACGAAGGTAGGTTTTGCATATGTTTTCGTTTTTTCTTTCAGAGATTTTTTTTTGATTCAGAGAAAATTAATGCAAATCGAGCATCAATTGATGTTTCTCAGTTTCCTTTCTTCGATCTGTTTTCTTAGAGAACATCAATTGATTTTTAGGAGTTTAGGACTACTGCAAATTAATACCTATTTTTGATTATGTTTAAATTGTTTAAACTGCAGATTAAGGTTCAATGGTGCAAGGAAAACGAAATCCTCTTGAAGAAGATCCTACCTTGAGAGGTATTAAGAAGTGAAATTATTTGAGTATATGTGTTGTTATGATATCATGCATGCTAGTGAAAACTATATATGTGATTTTGGTTGTGTTGTCATGTTATAATCTAATGTAAAAGATCTTGAATGTGTAACTATACGAATAAGGGCATATGTAATTATAAGTTAGACATTCAAAATCTCACCACTGACTGTATAATGGTTTGTATATTGAGTGTGTAACATGTATTTACACATTCAAGATCTCCAAATAAGCCTATGTAACTGTAAGTTACACATTCAAGATGTCACCACTGACTTTCCAAGGGGTTGTGTCATTTAGAATCTCATGTTTTGATCATATGTAATGCCTGTGAATGTGTAACTTTACAAAAATGTGCATGTGTAACTATAACTTACACATTGAAAATCTAATCATTAACTTGCCAATTGACTATGTAACTAGAAGTTACACATGAAAAATCTCACCACTTATTTGCCAATTGCCCATGTGACTAAAAGTTACACATGCAAAATATCACCTATGACTGTATTGTGTTTGTAAATAATAGTTACACATCAAAAAATGACGTTTGTAAACCTATTTTTAATCAGGTTTTGCTTGTAATGATGTCATGAACTAAATTTGATCTCATGCTATGCTTGTAACAAGTGTGACTGATGTCTACACATCCAATTTGCATGTGTACCTTGCATCTAAACATCCAATTAGCATGTGTAACTTGCGTATACACATCCAATTAACATGTGTAACCCGAAGTTACACATTCATACAATCAGATGAATATGAATTTCTCTTACAAAGTTGTATTGAAATGCCATGATCTGTAGGTTATACTCATAAAACTGTGTTTGTACTTATATTATTCAGATTACATATGCATGATATTGAGAGTAGGTATTTATGATCTTGGATGGCACCAAAAGTATGTAGCTGACATGATATTGATGTATGGTTATGCTGGTGATTGTTATATGATAAGTTTTATATTAATTAGCTTGCATTTCTGGTCTTCTTACAGTGGTAATGGTGGTTACGAGAGTATTGATTGTGCCGGTGGTAGTGGTGGTAGAAGATCTAGTGAAAGTGAGATTTGAGTGCTTTCAATTGTTGAAAGAGAAGAACGAAGATCAACATTGACCGATCCGCCTATGAAATTTGATTTAAGAGTAATGTTTTGTGTTTTTTTTTCTTTTTTGTATACATTGAGTGATTATCTTGTCTACATTGAATATTATGCTTAAAATTGTATTTATTATTAATGGCCTTGTTCAATCAAGTGCAATTTTTTTCTAGATATTGGTTGTCTTTGTCTGTAACTATAATTTTGTTATTGTTTTATGTGCTGATGCACAACATGTGTAACTTTCTTCTACACATCCAATTAGCATGTGTAACTTGCAGTTACACATAGATATAGTTTGTTCCAGATCTGAATTTGTTTTTTCTTTCAATTAGCATGTACGACTTTCCTTTACACATCCAATTAGAATATGTAACTTGCATTTACACATCCATATAGCTTATGTCCTTGATTCAGGGATTTTCCAAGTCTAAGTTTGTTTAATTAGCATGTGTAACTTACAGCTACACATCCAATCAGCAAGTGTGACCTTCATCTACACATCCATATAGCTTGTGTATTTTATTCAGGGTTTTTCCATCACCGAGTTTATTTTTTTCCAATTAGCATGTGTAACTTTCGTCTACACACCCAGTAAGCATGTGTAACTTGCATTTACACATCCAATTAGCATGTGTATCTTGCAGTTACACATAAATATAGCTTGTTCCATTCTGAGTATGTTTTTTCTTACATTACAACTCTCATTTTTAAGTATTTCACAAAAATAAAAATCAAAATATTCTCAAGTACAAATTGTATGAACAAATATTTGAATTTGGGTCACAAATCCAATTAAGAAAAAACAAATTAATGCAAAAAAAATGAGCAAAAAAGACTTGTGATGCCTGTATAATAAAAGAGAAGATCAGCTGCATCTTTAAACCCTGGTAGATTTATTGGAAGTTTCCATGTTCCAAACCAAAACAAACCAATATTGGAAGTTTCCATGTCCCATGTTCCATGCAACTCACAACAGCCATGACAACCTGAAAAATACAAACATACAATAAAAATATCAAAAATCAAACGAACGCATAAAATGAGCCATCAACATACTCAACATGAGAAATATATCATATGCATAAAGCAATAGATACAATGTGTCTTAAAGATACAAATGCTACAATTGTTTACAAATACACATGCAACATGATATATATGTGTAACCTCAAGTTACACATACTGTAAAACAAAAAACAGCATGTCTACATCATCAATTTGAAGTTGTTCTTCTGAAACAACATTCTATGCGACAAGCTAAATATAAATATAATCTAAGTCTATTCTATGCGGCAAGCTAAATATAAATAAAAGATACAGATGATACCATTGTTTGCAAATAAACATGTTACATGACATATATATGTAACTTCAGGTTACACATTCTTAAAATACAACAGGATATGTATGTGTAAACTAAAATTACACATGTTGTAACTAAAAAACATCTGCATCTTCCTCACACATGCTTAAAAATACAAACAAGATATATATGTGTAAACTAAAATTACACATGCTGCAACTAAAAAACATCTGCATCTTCCTTAAGCATGATTAAAATACAACATGATATATATGTGTAACCTCAAGTTACACATACTGTAACAAAAAAACAGCATGTATAAAATCAATTTGAAGTTGTTTTTTTGAAACAAAATTGTTTCTTCATACTCCTCTCAGTATCAACAAAAAGTAAAACAACAAATTAACAGATCAGGCATGAAAGAACAACAAATAATTCAAAAATAATAATTTGAAAACAGATCTGAAATCAAAACAACATAAAATTCTTACCTAGATTTGTTGTTTTCTTTCTTCTGAAACAATGTTTCTTCTGTTCCTCTTCTCAGTATCAAACAAACATGTGTAAGCATCAACAAAAACATACTCAGTATCAAAACCAAATAAAAAAGTGAAAAAACTAGATCGAAATGGTAACAATCAAAATCAATTGAATTGAAAACTAAATCGAAATCAAAATTCGTACCTACGATGATTTCTGTATTCCCAACTGTCTTCTTCCTCTTCTCAGACTCAACAAATTCAAACAGAACAAAAATCAAAATCAGTAGAAGATCGAAATCAAAAAATCGACCAGAAAACTAGTGAATCAAGCAACATAAAAGATAAATCGAACAAACCTATTTGTTGTTCATCAATGCATCTTCACAATCTAGTCAGATATGAAAAACAGATGAATACAACTCAACGAATTGAGAGAAAATTAACAATATGTTGTTCTTCTTATCGTTTTCTTCCTATCAACCTAACGAACTTCAGTATGAAACTATCAAACTCACGAATTTGTCTGGAAAAAAAAATCCAATTCTGTTTCTGAACGAGAGCGGAGAGAAGAAAGAGCTGAATTTGATTTGATTTTTAGTTTCTGTTAGGTATAAAACGTCTATAAATACTGAAGGTTAATTTCGGTATTTTATGATTTATTAAAAGATCCGCTGACGTCAGCAAATCCGGAAAAATTTAAAACCTGGCCCCAAAAATAAAAGTTCTGGGCCTAGAAATATGAAAATTTGAAATTATGGAGTTGAGGGTGGAAGATCCATTTTGTGGGGCTTGTAAATGTTGAACCCATATAGTAGGGGGTTCTAGTATTTTTCACTATTAAAATAAAGAATATAGCTAACTAGTGTAGGGAAAGAAAGGAAATCCCTTTGCGTCCTCATTATGCATAGATATAAAAATCCATCAACAATCTCTGTAATCTCTTATAGTCAGTAGCTTTAATTGACAGCTTACTATGCGATCATGCTCGGTAGCTAGAGCTTCATGCTGGTGACGTGTTGTGAAACTAGAAAATCGACAAGGAAAGACACAAAATAGAGACGAAGAAGAGAGAAAATCTTATTAGATGTGTACAATAGACTAACAGAAGAGCCTCTATTTATAGGGCTAGACACAAGGGCATCCCAGTAATAAACATGATTTGACCTAGATATTCTTAACATAATTACACGTTTATAACATCCATTAGATTTGAAGTACTGATAAGGGGTATAGTTTTTGTCTTGGAGCATGTTAAATATAGGCTATACGGAGAGCTCGTGACTCCATAATATTCGAGAACAAGCTAACTAATAGTTTTTGCATAATATTTGTTCTGGTTTAACTCCTATTACCATGTTGATGACTGTGAATTTGAACAAGTGGTTAGTCGGATGAATCAATCCATTACCATTCTTCGATGCTTCCTAATGATCCATAGTTGAAGATTAATGTTAATGCTGATATTTATTTAGAGAAAGCAACTTGTGCTGCAATTGCTCGTAACTGTTAAAGTTGACATCTTAGTAGCTGCACAAAGGTATTTCAACATGAGCCTCCCATGGTTGTAGAAGTATATGGTTTTTTTACTTGTAGCATGTTGGCTGCCAACATGAACTATAGTTGCATAAACATAAAAAGTATGGGTTAACATTCTCAATGGTCCCTCTAGTAGCATCCTTTTGGAGGATATCATGTGACTTATTATGCTAGCTCAATAGTTGTCTGCCTTAATACTAATAATGTGTGCCTTAATCATTATGACGTGTAGTATGGTCATTTGGCAATTGTTGCCTGCTAGAATAACAACACGTGTCAGGATATGATTGGTTAGTCCTTAGGGTTTTCCCCAACCATAAGCTTATTTAAGTTGTAATGAAACCCTGTGTTTGGGTAAGCTTGAATTAATGAAGTAATAGAGGATGCTTCGGCAGAGTTACCAAATTCCGTTCAATTTCCGTTACATTTACTCTAAATTGTACTTAGAACAGTACAATTGGCATCAGAGCCATTCCTTCCTATCTTCCATAATGGTGGTTCAATCTTGCAAAGAGTTACAGGAGACCAACACAAGACAACAAAATGAAATCGATTCCCTGCACTTGAAGGTAAATAATCTGGCCTTACAACTCAGTACAACGCCAACAAAGGACGATGTACAATCGATGAAGGTTGATATTGAAGATAGTATACATTCGCTTAAAGCAGATATTGAAAAGGGTTTGCAATCTCAGTTGGAATTTTTTCCTTCTAATCGAGATCTTAACAAAGATCAAAATAGAGCTCATGGTTCTAATCATGGCTTCTCTAATGGTGGATCTGCTTTTGCTTCTCATTCTGGTGGTCGAGATTCTACCTAATTTCATCGAATGCCAAAGCTAGACTTTCCTCGATTTTATGGTGATAACCCAAAGAGTTGGCTGCAAAAATGTGAATACTATTTTCAGATGAACAATATACAAGACCTCCACAAGACAAGGATGGCGGCTATTCATCTGGATGGTAAAGCGAATAAATGGTATGACAATTTTTTCCTTAATAAGACTCATATTCCATGGACATACTTCTGTGATAATGTTTATTCAAGTTTTGCTCATGATAATATAGTTGGCTTGTTCAATAAATTGGCTCAACTGACCACTGTTGATGCTTATTTTGAAGAATTTGAGTATTACAAGGCCTTACTATTAAGTGTTCATAAGGATTTTCCAGAAACATATTTCATTGCTAGTTTTATTAGTGGCTTAAAGGAAGAACTCAGGAACTCAGTTATCATGTTTGACCCCAAAACACTAACTCATGCTTTTTCACTGACAAGAATGCAAGAAAAAACACTTGTCCTGCAACAGAAAACCCCTAAGCCCATACCTAATTTTTTTCTCTAACTCATTCTCCACATCAAGAACCTTTCCACCAACCACCATAACTCCTAAATCTACTTCTGTACCATCTAATTCATCTACTCAACATTCACTACCTAAGGCTAGCCCAATTTTACCACTCAAAAGACTCACTCCTGAGCAGGTACAAGCAAGAAAAGCACAAGGGTTATGCTTTAACTGTGTGAGACATACAAGAGAGGACACATTTGTAAAAAACAGTTATTATGTATGCTAATAGGGAAGAGGCTGAGGAAAATTTTGAGCAAGGAGGGGAGACTTCACCTGATACTGATGAAGACCCTCCCATGGAGAGAGATATGGAGATCTCATTACATGCATTAACTGGTACTATCTCAGAGGATACTATCAGAATTCCTGGTCTTCTCAAGAAACAAGCTATTTCCATTTTTATTGATACTGTTAGCACACACAGTTCTATTAATTGTGCTTTGGCTAACAACTTAAATTATCCCATTGCTCAGACTGCTAGTTTATTGGTCACAGTAGCCAATTGTGAAAAAAAAGTGAGTTCTGGTCTTTGTTCTCAATTGGAATGGACCATGCAAGGTCACAGGTTCTGTGGTGATTTGAGACTACTTCCTCTAGGTGGGTGTGGCATAGGTTTGGGAGCAGATTAGTTAAGGAATCTGGGTGATGTTCTTTTCAACTTATCCTTACTATGCATTACTTTCAAACACAAAGGTAAGAAGATCACATTAACTGGTATTCATCAAAAGTCTCCTCTCAGCATGATGACTGGCTCTGCAGTCAAGATTTTTTTTTAAAAACATTCTCATGGAATAGTTGGCCAGTTATTCTCCATTTCCACCTCATCTATCCAACCCACCATCCCACCACAAATTTCCAACTAACTCAATCAATTTCCTGATGTTTTTACTGAGCCAAAAACTCTACCACCTGAGAGAACTTTAGATCACAAAATACCTCTAAAACCAAATTCTGAGCCAGTAAATCTCATACCTTATAGATGTCCGTATATTTAAAAATCAGTTGTTGAGAATCTGGTCAAGGATATGCTCTACTCAGGCATTATACAACCAAGTCACAGTCCTTTTGCTTCTCCGATTTTGTTTGTCAAGAAAAAAGACAACTCTTGAAGATTTTGTGTGGATTACATGAAGTTGAATAGCCTCACAATTAAGGATAAATTCCCAGTACCAGTTATTGATGAGCTATTAAATGAATTACATGGTTCCAAATTTTATACTAAAATTGATCTGAAGTCTGGCTACCACCAAATCAGAGTTTCTTCTTCCGACATCCACAGGACTGCATTTAGGACTCATCATGGGCACTTTGAGTTCAAAGTAATGCCATTTGGCCTCAAAAATGCACCAACAAACTTTTAAGCTCTCATGAATGACATTTTTCAAGACCATCTTAGGAAGTTCATTCTTATCTTCTTTGATGACATATTAGTCTACAGTCCTTCCTTGGAGGATCACTTACTTCACTTGCAAACAACTTTGGAGCTACTCAGACAACACAAGTTGGCAACAGACTTATCCAAATGCTCTTTTGGAAAATCTGAGATTGAGTACTTGGGACACGTCATTACTGGTACTGGAGTTATGGCTGACCCTGAGAAGATCTCTGCAATGGTGTATTGGCCTACACCTACTAATCTATAAGCCTTGAGGGTATTTTTGGGACTGATAGGGTATTATAGAAAGTTTGTGAAGGACCATGGCATTATCAGTAGACCCATTACTGACCTTCTGAAGAAAAATACTTTCATTTGGTCTCTTGCTGCATCTACAACTTTTCTTAATCTCAAAAAGGCAATGTCCACTACTTCTGTCCTAGGTCTGCCTGATTTTGGTAAGCAGTTCATCCTTGAAACCGATGCTTGTGACTTAGGCATTGGGGTTGTGCTTATGCAAGAAGGAAGATCTATTGCTTTTTACAGCAAAACACTTGGTCCAAGAGCTGCTGCTTTGTCCACTTATGAGAAGGAGCTTCTGGCAATTGTCCAAGCAGTAACTAAATGAAAACACTACCTACAAGGTCAGCCTTTCATTATCAAAATTGATCATCAGAGCATCAACTACTTCCTGGAGCAGAAGATCTCTACATTCTTACAACAAAAATGGCTTATGAAGCTTTTGGGTTTTGACTATGAGATAAAGTACAATAAATGTTCAGAGAACACGGTAGCTGATGCACTATCTAGAAGAGCCCATTCACCCGCTGCCTGAAATTCAATTTATTTATCTCCACCTGCTTGGGCACATGACATTATTTCTAGATATGCTGAATGTATAAAGCTCAAAATCTTATTGCTCAGATTACCATTACTCCTGAAACAAGTCCTAACTATTCTTAAAAAAATAAAATTCTGAGGTACAAAAACATAATTTATATTGGCAATTCTTCAACAACAAAGTCCAAGATATTGGATTCCATACACTCTTCAGCTGTAAGTGGTCATGCTGGTATGCATGCAACTTACCTGAATTCTATACACTTTGTAGTATACCTATTCAATTCTCTCACAACTATGATTTTGTATGTGAGATATCAACCTTGTGATTATTGTACATAAGTATGAGCTTTTAGCTCATTAAATGAACGTAGTTTTTATTTTCCCTTATGTCTTTGACATGTGCTCATTCCAGAAAAGTGAGACACTGCTTGATTAGCAAATTTGTCAGAAGGACTAAGTCTAGGACCTCTTGCAATTAGTTCCCAAGGATCAGAATAGTTAGGGATCCATTTTTATAAGTACAAGGAATGTTTTCTTTAGCAATATAAGAATTTATGCGAGAATGCACTTGAGCCCTGTGATGATTTCTAGAATAGATATTATTTTTATAAGGTTTCTGGTTTCTTGTGGTTATGCGATTCACTGCATTAGTCGACTGACTATTTGTTCCATTGACAGGGAAGAGAAGCACATTATGTAACTTAGAAATTTGTTTCCTTCTTGCAAAACAATGGATAGCATAGTGATTCTTTTTCCCACAAAAAGTACAGGTTCGTGGAGGAGAAGCAATAATTGGCACCTGTCTTAGCTTCATAGCCATATGAGAAGATTGCAAGTTATGTAAACCTTTCTTAACATAATCTTCTTCTAGAGAACATTTTGTCTTGTACAGAACATCACGAGAGTTAGTTTGTACGGAGGATTTTCTCCTTAAAACAGAGTTTTCCTTTTCCAAGGATTTGCACTGTTCATGGGCTAGAGTAAGAGATGCACTTAGTTTCTCTTTTTCGACACGAAGTCTGTTGATATCTGATGAATGAGTCTCGAGCAAACATTTTTCTCTAATTGAGTCTTCCTTAACCATATTCTCAAGAGCACTAATCTTTTCATGTTGTAGAGAAGTTTCTTGGAGAAGTTTCTCAATATTCTTAGAGAAGGACTCAATGATGTTATAGAGATCACGTTCTCGATCAAGAGACTTTTCAAATTTATCAATAAGCTTATCATGATCCTCAAAATCAACAATCTCAGCTATATTTTTTGAAATTCTGGTGAGCTCCTTTTCAGCTTTTTCCAGAGTGTCACATGCCTCACAAGAGGAAGAGATGTCAACATCTGTTGGAATAATCTTTCTACCCCGGGATTCGGAAGAATCAACTAAGGAGAAATCCTTTAAGGTATTTCCAAAACACTTGGCGTAATCAAAATCTTTAAGAGACATCCTGGTAGGCGTGAATAAGATTTTGTCCTCAGACTCAGATTGCCACAAACACAGACTTGTAAGGTCTTGAACGTTTTTGCCTGCTCTGATACCAATTGAAAAAGCGGGGGTCTAACAACCACACCCAATATTTCGAATTATCAATCTGTATGGACAAACTCCAATATACTTTCTATATAATCAACTAGACAGTCAGACTCAATCAATAAAAAATATATCAAAGAATTTATATCTCTCTCACTTGATTTGATTTTTACTCAAGCAAACACAAATCTGCGAGTCTTTATCAAATACAAGGAGATAACTTGGATGGTACCAAAGACCAATATCCAACTGTCAATTAATTTAAATCAACAACCAAAAGGTCGGATATTCTAATTGATTGAACAACACACAACCTGTATTATTTCAAATATATAACAAAATATAATGCGGAAAATAAATAACACAGACACCCAGTGACGGAACCAGGAATTTGTGTCCGGGTGGGCTAAATTTTTTTTCTTCGTACACCCAGATTATAGCAATCTAAATGCCTCAAATTTAAATACAGTGATAAAATCACTGCATGCTGCTTATCATTTTCTATCGTAAGGTTCAGCTCAGTGACAATATTAAATTGCGAAGACAACATATATAATATAAATAAATATTATTATCTGAAATGCGGCCGAAGGTCGCCCGAATTTTTGAATTTTTAAAATGTTACTTCTATATATTTGTATGGTTCTCAAATCAGTTCATGAAATTAAAAACCGATACATCAGAATATTTAAATGTCAAATTTTTGTCATTGTTTATTAAAAGAAAAGAAAAGGGGAAAAATATTATGTAATAGATTTTGATATTTAGGTTAATTTTTAGTTTACGTACGCATGGACCAAGTTTTAGTAAATATTTGGAAATAATATGGGGTAGATAGATCAAATTGTGATGGAGTGGGAGTAAATTTCACAGTTGGATTTAATTTCTAAGCACTAACCGAAACAGAAGAGGACACAAAAATTTAAAAGAAGTAAAAAACGCAACATTATAACAATTAAATTGGGAAGAAGTCATATGAATATGTCATACTAATGGGCTAATGAAAAGTTTTATCCTGGGCTAATCTATAGTTATATGAATCTTTTGACCCTCACTTCCATCACTGGTGCTTTAGATCCAAGTTTAAACCTAGAAACTAAAAAGAACCACAAGATGAGAAGAAAAAAAGGTTGGAGGGAGTCACCAGAAGACTAGTTTTCTTGTATGATTATATAGATAGAGAGTTATTAGTGGGATACGTGGCGTGTGGTTTCTCACTTTTGTATAGATAGAGAGTTTATTTTGGGCTAACTATAATTTTGACCAGGGCTTTTTTTTTCCTTACGAATAGGCTGGCTAAAAAGGAGTTTTTCATATTTTGGGGGGTGGCTACAGCCTGGGTAAGCCACCCCCTAATACCGTCCTTGCAGACACCATAATTTCGTTAACGAGGAAACCAAAAATGCAGAAAAACCCCGGGACCTAGTCCATATTAAACATACACTGTATTAAGCCGCTACAGACACTAGCCTACTCCAAGCTAACTTCGGTATGGGCCGTAGTTGAACCCCAATCAATCTCACACTGATCCAAGGTACCGTTATGCTCTTACGTCTCTGATCCCAGCAGGATACTACATACTTGATTCCCTTAGATGATCTCACCCACAACCAAGAGTTGCTGCGACCCAAAGTCGATGACTTTAATAAACAAATCTGTATCACACAGAAAAGTCTACAGTAATAGATAAATCCGCCTCCCACGAATATACCTACGAGTTTTGTTCCGTCTTTTGATAAATCAAGGTGAAAAAGAACCAATTGATAAAACTAGACTTATATTCCCGAAGAATAGCTCAGCTTTATCAATCACCTCACAATAATCTTAATCGACGCAGCGAAAAAAGATATTGTGGAATCACAAACGATGAGACGAAGTGTTTGTGACTACTTTTATATCTTTCCTATCAGAGATAGAAATCTCAAGCCAATTATTATAATTGTACTTGTACGATAGAAACAACAAGATCAGATCACACAACTACAAGAAAAGTAGTATCGGTCCGGCTTCACAATCCCAATAAAGTCTTTAAGTCGTTAACCTGGTTTTAGAAGAAGCAAACCAAAGGTTAGAGGAGAATCAACTCTAGCTTAGCATAACTAGTATCACACAGAATATGTAGGGATTAGTTTTCCCAATTGCTAGAGTTTTCCCTTATATATTCTCTCGAATCAGTGTTTGCAATCAATGTTAGCTTACTAACAAGACATTCAATATCCACCGTTAGATGAAAACCTAATTAGATGAAAACCTAATTAGATTCAAGATAATATTTATCAACCGTTAGATCTAAAACATAACTTGTTACTAATGTAGAACCTGTTTAGAACTTGTTGAGAAGAACGCAATACGGAGATTGCAAGAGATACGAAGAGACGAAAGAGATACGAATAGGATGAAATCAAAAGATTAAGAATAAGAATATTGAAAGAGTTGATAAAGATAATAATCTTGATTGATAATAATAATGATAAAAATAATAATAAGATGTCTCTCAACAAGAAGGCATAACCTTTAAATAGGTTCACAAGAACCGTAAAGCAAGTAAACTTGGAAATCTAAGTAAACTAGGAAATCTAAAAGACTTGTAAAGCAAGTAAACTTAGTAAAGGAATGAGAACAACTTGTCAAAGTTGTTCAGAAGAAAGGAAGCAACTAGTCATAGTTGCTTTAGTCTAAAAGGGATCAACTTGTCATAGTTGATGCTGTCTTAAGCATTGGATGTCCTATATCAGTCCCCCCTTCTTAAAAGAAACTCGTCCTCGAGTTTGCTGGTAAAGAGAACTTCATTCTATCCATGAAACATAAAAATTTCTTGGACATTCAAGATATTAGAGATGTTCCAATCTGTTGGAAGATCAACAATATAAGCATTATCAATGATTCTCTTTAGTATCTTGAATGGTCCATACTTCTTCATCTTTGTCTTGTTGTAAGTTCCAGTCGGAAATCGTTCTTTCCTCAAGTGAATTATAACCAACTCTCCTTCATTAAAAGTTTTATGTCAAGTTTTATGTCTTCTGTGGTGATCTGCATCTTCTTTGTACTTGTTGTTAGAAACTGCTAGTTTTGTTTTCACTTCTTGATGAATTTGTGAAGATTTATCAAGCATAGTATCAGCTCTTGCACTTGACTATTTCAGCTTTGGAAGAACTACCAAATCCAAAATATGGTTGGGAACCTTAGAATAAACAATTTCAAAAGGTGTCTTACCTGTAGATTTGTTCACTGAAGTGTTAAAAGCAAACTCCATATGAGGAAGGAGAGTATCCCATTGTTTTTCTTTGCCTTCAAGTATCTTAGATCGAATCAGATTACCTAGAAAATGATTGACCACCTCAGTTTGTCCATCTGTCTATGGATGAGCAGTTGTACTATATTGAAGCTTAGTTCCCAAACGTGTCCATAAAGATTTCAAGAAATAGCTCAAAAATTTAGTGTCTCTATCAGATGTGATAGTTTTTGGAATTCCATGCAGACGTACAACTTCCTTGAAAAATAAGTAAGTAACATGTGAAGCATCTGTTGTTTTCTTACAAGCTATGAAATGAGCCATTTTTGAATAACGATCCACTACAACCATAATAGAATCATTCCCTCTAGAAGTACGTGGTAAACCAAGCACAAAATCCATGTTAATATCTACCCAAGGAGCCTCTGGAATTGGGAGTGGAGTATATAAACCTGTATTTTAAACAGTTCCTTTAGATTACTGACAAACCATGCATTTTTGCACGTACCTTTGAACATCTCATTTCAATGAAGGCCAGAAATAACGTGTTTCAACCAAAGAAATAGTTTTATCACGTCCAAAATGTCCCTAAGACCACTGCCATGCAATTCCATGATTAGATGAAGACGTAAAGAACAATTTGGAATGCATAGACGATTGCCTTTAAAAAGAAAATCATCTTAAATGAGGAAATCATCAACACTCCCTGTAGAAGAACCACACTTTTCCCATAAACTCTGAAAATCCTTGTCTTCACTATAAAGGTCTTTAAGAAAATCAAAAGCCAAACTTTAATGTTTGAGAGTGACAAGAAGATGAGTTTTTCTACTTAAAGCATCAGCTACCTGAATTAATTTTCCACTCTTATGTCTTATAGAGAATGTATACTGATTTATAGTTGATAACCACCTATCATGCATCCTATTAACTTTAGCTAAAGTTTTCAAAAATTTAAGAGCTTGATTATCAGTTTTTACGATGAACTCATTATGAACAAGATAATAATTCCACTGCTTCAAGGCTTGAACAAGTGCTATCAATTCCAGTTCATAAGTAGACCATTTGTTTCTTGTATAAGAATTCTTCTCACTATAATAAGCAATTGGATGATCTTCTTGAGATAGTACAACTCTTATACCAACAATGGAAGCATCACAATGTATTTCAAAAGGCTTGTCAAAGTTTGGCATATCAAGGACAGGAGTACTACACAGATTTTCCTTCGGTAAATTAAAACTCTTATCTGCTTATTCATTACACACAAATGTGTTATATTTCAAATAATCCATAATACCATCTGCAACAGTATTTCTTGACAAATCTCCTATAAAAAGAGGCTAACTCATGAAATCTTCTTACTTCATGAATAGAAGTTGGAGTAGGCCAATCAATAATGGCTTTAACCTTTGAATCATCAACATAAATACCAGTACTTGAAACCACATAACCCAAGAATGTTACCTTATTTGTAAGGAAAGTGCACTTCTTTAAATTCACATACAACATATTCTCTTGTAGTGCAGCAAATACCTGAGATAGATGTTCAAGATGTTCTTCCTTATTACGGCACTAGATCAAAATATCATCGAAGTATACGATGACAAATTTTCCCAAAAAAGGTTGCAATACTTGATTCATAAGACGCATAAACGTGCTAGGAGCGTTTGACAAACCAAATGGCATCACAAGCCATTCATATAATCCTTCACGAGTTTTAAATGCAGTCTTCCATTCATCTCCTATACGAATTCGTATTTGATGATAACCACTTCGTAGATCAAGTTTTATAAATACCTTAGCACCAGAAAACATATCAATCATATCATTTAGTCTAGGTATTGGAAATATATATGGTATAGTTATCTTGTATAATGCTCTGCAATTTATACACATACGATGACCACCATCTTTCTTGTCTACTAAGAATGATGGACTAGCACAAGGACTTTTGCTTAATCTAATCAATCCTTTTTGTAGTAGATCATCAACTTGTCCTTATAAAATCTCATGCACTTTAGGACTCAACCTATAATGAGGTTGATTAGGAAGATAAGTTCTCGGGATAAAATCTATTTGATGTTGCAAATCCCTTAAGGTATTAGGTAATTCATCGGGAAATAATTCACCAAAAGAAGATAATAAATTATGTACCTTAGAAGGAATCTCCACCATCGGCTTAGTAGACTCATGAGAACTCAAAGTATGAGTTGATTGTAAAGAACGAGTAATGGAAGCAACTAGAGCAGTTGTCTCCGGTTCAGATTGTTCTCTTGTTGAAGTAGAAGACTGTAAATGCCATAATACTTTAGTAAATACACCATGAAAGAATGTGTACGTATTCTCATAGCAGTTGTGAACTGCACAAATATCATACTGCCATGGCCTTCCCAAAAGTAGACTTGTAGCATTCATATTAATCACATCACAAAGAGCATAATCTTCATATCCAGGGAATGAAAACTTAACCACACACTGATGAGTTATCTTTTGTGTAAAAGAATTATTTATCCATCCAACAGAGTATGGATTTGGATGAGGAGTCACTGGTAACCCCAAATTCTCAATCAACTTTGCAGCTACATAATTTTCATGATCCCACTGTCAATGATCATACTACAAAGTTTTTCTTCTATAAGATACTAAGATTTTAAAATACTATGTCTTTGTGATAGACATGGTTCTGTGATCAGTATTGGTCATATAAATCCAAGAAAATCTGCATCATAAGACTCATGTGCATTTAAGTAAGTATGCTCTTCATCTTCAAAGACTTATTCTTCTTGTGTTTATTCTTGAGTTTCATTAATATAAGCATGAAACTTTCGGCAGTCACTAGAAGTATGACCTGTTTGATTGCATTTATCACACTTATCTACTCTAAATTTGGAATAAGGATTAGTAGGTCTTGATAAGGGAGGAAATTGTTGCTGGTATGTATTACCTCTAGTTTTTGGAGCAGTATCCCTTTGTTTTGAAGTCTGAGGTGACTTAGAAGGTGGAATATCAAGCAAGGGTGAATTTTCAATTGGCTGAGGTGTTTGGTTGTATGAAAAGTTTGGTGCTGGTGCTTGTTGAAAAGGTCGACTAAAACTTCTTTCAGGAGCACGTGAATATCTATCTTGGTTACTTGGTGGAAAATTAGATGGTCTAGAAGTACTGTAATAGCCTTGAACACGGTTTTGTCGTGGATATGTTTGGTTAGAACTACTAAGTACTCGCCTTTCAATATTAATAGCTTGTTGAATAGCTTCAACCATTGTATAAACGGATTGAGTCATTCCCTGTTGTATAAGCCTATTCAAACCCTCAATAAAATGTGCTACCAACTGTTCTTCAGATTCATTCAACTGATTACGTGCTACCAAACTATAAAATTCAGTTACATACTCTTCAACAAGTCTAGCACCTTGTCTGCAGTTTTGTAGTTTGATAAACAGTTGATGCATAAAATCTTTTGGTAAAAACTTATCTCTTAATAAGTCTTTTATTCTTTTCCAAGTACGTATGGCTTATGATACTTACTTCGATCGTCACAGAGTTTGTCCCACCAAGCTGCAATTCCACCTTTTAATTTATATGCCACCAGTTTCACTTTCGTAGAATCAGGCACTTCCATGAAGTTGAAGAATGATTCTACTTCATAAAACCAATCTAACAATTCTTCTATTTGTAAACCACCATGAAAGTTGGGAATATCATCTTTCAATTTATATTCAGGTAAAGATCCATAAGGATTCATATTAGATTTTAGTCTCTTCTCGTCTTCCCACGTTTGTCTTTGAGCTTCTTCAATCTTGTCCTCTTCTTCATCACTTTTGATATGCACTGTGACAGGCTTCATATGATGATTTTGTAGATAACCTTCAAATTATTGTTTTGAACGTAAGAAGTTATGAAATCTCCCCAGGAATAGAAGTATTTGTAACAAAAGAATTTTTAACTACAAATTTGGCTATCATAACCATGTATCCTTCATGTGATTCTAACTTCTTCTCCAAAATATCAGTTTTTTTTCTTCTAAATTTTCTGTGAAAACTTTGTAGTTTGCCTCATTGGTTTCAAGCTTAGTTTCAATGTTTGTGATGGAAGTTTTAAGAGATTTCAAGAGTTCTGCGATTTCAGCAAAGGTAGGAGTGTTATCTACAATTGAAAAATAAATTTTAGGGTTCTGAGTTTATGCGGAAGCGGTTTCATGGATCGGTTTCTAGATAAGAATCTAGGAACGTTGGATGTGGTACCAACTAATGTAGAACCTGTTTAGAACTTGTTGGGAAGAACGCAATTCAGAGATTGCAAGAGATACGAAGAGACGAAAGAGATACGAATAGGATGAAATCAAAAGATTAAGAATAAGAATATTGAAAGAGTTGATAAAGATAATAATCTTGATTGATAATAATAATAATACTCTTATAAATATTGAATAATAATAATAATAATAATAATAAGATGTCTCTCAACAAGAAGGCATAGCCTTTAAATAGGTTCACAAGAACCGTAAAGCAAGTAAACTTGGAAAGCTAAGTAAACTAGGAAAGCTAAAAGACTTGTAAAGCAAATATACTTAATAAAGGAATGAGAACAACTTGTCAGAGTTGCTTCAGAAGAAAGGAAGCAACTAGTCATAGTTGCTTTAGTCGAAAAGGGATCAACTTGTCATAGTTGATGTTGTCTTAAGCATTGGATATCCTACATCAGTTACACACACATGTATGCACGTTTCTAGGCTTGTGTAAATGTACCCAAACTTGTACATTAGTTGGTTCAACAATAGTTAACCAAATGGTTAGCCACATGATAACTTTCATATCAACCATATTCTTCTTCACCATGACTAGTCCAAATGACTCAAATGAACTAGTTAGAGAGTTGTTCAATTGCTAGATATTTATGTACTACACAAGACACAATCGAAGAAAAAACTATGTGATTCACTCGAATCGATTCATGAACTATAAAGCCACGGTTTGCAATAGCATTCCTTAGTTTATTAACATAAGTTCACAAACATCATTTTTATACATAACCTACTCAATTTCGCGGACTGGGTTCGCGGACTTAAGTTCCCGGATGGAGTTCACAAACTCTAGCATAAATTCTCGGTCGAAAACTTCCGCCAGTTCGCGGACTGAGTTCGTGGACTGAAGCTCACGTACTTCTCCGGTTTCACTTGATCAACAAAGTTCGCAAACTTTGGTTCAAGCAATAAGGACTTACACATATATATGTTTCCACAACAGTTCTTATATCCTCCAATGGTTATATTGTCTAAACTCTCATTTCAATCACTGAAACATTCTTAGAGGGCGTTATATATTTGTTATTCACAAACTATTTTTCTTCAGAGCAATTTTCAAAGTGATTGAAACATAACATGACTTTCGTCACTAGGTAAAGATGAACTTGGCTAAAGAGAAAGCTTTACCAACACATATTTCAAGAAATAGATAAGCGAGATATACTCAACTAGAAATATCATATGTATATAATCTTAGTCTATATAGTAATACGACTTTTGTCTCAAGATAGGAGATAGAGTAGATAGACTTTTGAGTGATAGATAAGTTCAAGTCTCCACATACCTTTTAGTCAATGAAGATCCATTGTTTCCTTGAGTAGTCCTTCATATTGTATGATGATCGATGGGGTTCTTGAGATCAACTAAACTTTCTATCCTAGTCCGATACCTTAGCTATAGTAGATTAGAAATCAAAGACTTTATAGTTTTGATCATTAATATTGACAAACATGCTTGAGATAGAAACGCATGCGAGTTCGACTGAGCAATGCTCTAACAATCTCCCCCTTTGTCAATTTTAGTAGCAAAACTATTAATGCATATGGAATACAAAAATATATAAATAAACTTTATAGCTCTTATTCCACATGTCGTCTAATCTTCAACAATACTCAAAATCTTCGTCACTTCCTAGTAACCCAATGATCCCAAAGGTTGTAAGTTTGGCATCATCGTTGTTGAAAATCCATAGCTATAACAACGAGAAAACAAGAGTTCTCAATCATTGTTATACAGTGTCATAGTATAATTACACAACGTCAAAGTCCAATTGCATCACAACTTTAACAATAATTCTATGGTGATACTTCACTCCCCCATAGTCAATACTCCATCTCACATGGAAACCACTCCCACTTACATAATGGCCCGAAAACCATATGTATTTGTAGTGTGAACTACATATTAATTCTCCCACCTTTTGTCAATAAAATTGGCAAAGGTACAATAACGGGATCCTAATGAAATTTCCTTAAGAGACATTTCATGACCAAAGGTAAATATATATCATCTTGTTTAGATGCAATCATAATGCCGAAGCTAAATGCATTCATCAAGGATGTAGTATATGACTTGATTAAATGTTGGAGCTGTCGGTGGTGGAGACTGTCGGTGGTGGAGGCTGTCATGTAGTGCAGTGAGTGGAGATATCGGTGGTGGAGTGAAGCTAGTGAATTATGTTGACATTATGTCAAGATTCCTTCACTCATTTATCCTATATAAGACCATGTAATTCTCATTCTACTTCATCCCAAAATCAGTGTAGAGTCAGAGAGAAAGAGAGAGTGTGAGGAAGCCATTATAGGCTTGTTCTTAAGAGAGTGTAAGGGAGTGAATCATACTCTTGTAACCTTGTTCAAATCATAGTGCAAAGTTATCGTCGTCTTCCAAAGTGGATGTAGATCATCTTGATCGAACCACTATAAATCCTTGTGTTGTGTGTGTGCCTGTTTTACTTTTGTTTTCATTTCTATTTCAATTCTCTATTGATTGTGCTTGAAGAGCCATTGGTCATAACAAATTGGTATCAGAGCTCCGGGTAAAAGCAATCTACGATGGCGGCAAAGTATGAGATTGAGAAATTTGATGGAAGGAATGATTTCAATTTATGGAGGCTAAAGATGAGGGCTGTTTTGGTGCAACAAGGTTTGGTGAAAACTTTGAAGGGGAAAACAGCTCTAGCAGAAACATTGAAGGATGAAGAAAAAGATGAGCACTTGGAGAAAGCACATGGATTAATTCTATTGTGTTTGAGAAACGAGGTCTTGAGAGAAGTGGCGGCGGAAACGACACCGGACGGGCTATGGAACAAGTTGGAGAAGAGGTATATGACTAAATCCGTAACTAATCGTTTATATCTTAAGAAGAAATTACATACTCTTAATATGCATGAAGGAATGTCTATTATAAATCATATTGATGATTATAATAAAATTCTCTTGGATTTGGCAAATATTGAGATCAAAATTGATGATGAAGACCAAGCTTTGGGTTTGCTTTGTTCCTTACCACCATCTTATGAAAATTTTGTTGATACCGTAATGTATGGAAAAAATACAATTTCCATGGAAGACGTTAAAGCGGATTTGAACTCTAAGGAGTTAAAGAAGAAGGGTATCGACGTTAAAGATAATTCGGGATATGGGTTGTGTGCTAGAGGAAGAGGAAACCAAAAAGGCGGATTTGATAGGAGTAGATCAAAGTCAAGGTCTAAATCAAAATCCGGTAAATTTTATTACTTTCATTGTAAGGAAAAGGGGCATTTCAAGAAGGATTGTACAAAATTGAAGACTACCGAGAAGAATACCAACCAAGGCACCGCAGAAAATGTTGAAGCAGAAAGTAATGATGGAGCGGTTCTCACGGTTCATACCGAAAGCTCGGAGAACGGGTGGATTCTTGATTCGGGGTGTACTTTTCACATGTGTCCTCATAAAGAGTGGTTTACTACTTATCAAGCTAGAGAAGGTGGTAAAGTTCTTATGGGAAACAATGTCACTTGTAAAGTGGTGGGTGTAGGTACAATTCAAATTAAGATGTATGACGGTATGGTGAGGACTTTAACTAAAGCTAGGCATGTTCCGGACCTGAAAAGAAATCTTATTTCTTTGGGTACGCTTGATTCAAATGGATGCAAGTATCAAGTTGAAGGTGGAGTTATTCGTGTCTCAAGAGGAAGTATTACAATTATGAAGGGTGAGAGAATTAATGGTCTTTATACGCTGCAAGGTACTACTGTGACAGGTGATGCAGCTGTATGTTCTTCAAGTTATGATGATGATACTACCAAGTTGTGGCATATGCGGCTAGGGCATATGAGCGAGAGGGGATTGGCTGTTTTGAGCAAGCAGGGATTACTTTGTGGTCATAAAATAAGCAAGCTTGATTTATGTGAACATTGTGTCTTTGGAAAGCAGTGTAGAGTCAAGTTTAGTACAGCTATTCATAACACCAAAGGTATTCTGGATTATATTCATTCTGATCTTTGGGTCCTTCTCGGGTCGATTCACATGGTGGTGGTAGATATATGTTGACGTTCATTGATGATTTCTCAAGGAAAGTATGGGTATTCATACTTAAACACAAAGATGAAACTTTTGTCAAGTTCAAGCAATGGAAGACTATGGTTGAGAAGCAAACTGGAAGACAAATCAAGTGCTTGAGGACAGACAATGGTTTGGAATTTTGTGGGGGTAAGTTCAACGAGTTCTGCAAGGAGCAAGGGATTGTGAGACACCGCACAGTCAGAAAAACACCACAGCAAAATGGTGTTGCAGAAAGGATGAACAGAACCATAATGGAGAAGGCACGGTGCATGCTCTCCAATGTCGGGTTACCAAAGCAGTTTTGGCGAAGCAAAAACACATCAGCTTATTTAGTGAACAGATCTCCATCGACTGCCATTGAGTGCAAGACTCCAAATGAAGTTTGGCAGGTTCGCATGCTAACTATGAAGACTTGAAAATATTCGGATGTCCAGCCTATGCTCATGTGAATGAGGGGAAGCTATAGCCTAGAGCAAAGAAGTGTATATTTCTTGGGTATGCAAAGGGCGTGAAAGGCTACAGGTTATGGTGTCCTGCAGAAAGATCAAACAAGTTTCTTATCAGTAGAGATGTGAAATTCGATGTTGAAGCCAAAGAATGAAGAACTAGATGGAAGAGCTGAAGAAGGTGTTAGCGATAAGGTGGAGCTTGGTGACAAGGTGGAACTTGAGGTGCAAGTTCAAGGAAGCAATGATACTGTTGTTTCTGATGACAATGATGATCAAGATATTGTGCAAGAACCTGCCCAGGAAGAAGAAGCACAAGGTCATCAGTACAATATTGCAAGAGACAGAGAGAGGAGGCAAGTCAGACCACCTCAGAGATACAGCCATGCCGATTTGGTTGCATATGCATTTGCAGTAGGTGAGAGCATAGATTGGGATGATCCAATAATCTATGAAGAAGCAATCGGTGGTGAAGAATCAACAGAATGGGGAGCATCTGCAATTGAAGAAATTGAGTCTCTTGACAAGAATGACACTTGGGAGATAGTTGCAAGACCAAAAGGGCAGAAGATTGTTGGAAGAAAATGGGTCTTCTAGAAGAAACAAGGTACTTCAGATGGTGAAGGAACAAGGTACAAGGCAAGGCTTGTGGCAAAGGGGTTTACACAAAGAGAAGGCATTGACTACAATGAGGTATTCTCTCCTGTTGTTAAACATAGTTCTATTAGAATATTGCTTGCTATAGTTGTTTTGAAAGATCTAGAATTGGAATAACTAGATGTTAAGACGGCTTTCCTTCATGGTGATTTGGAAGAGCGTATTTATATGCAACAACCAAAGGGGTTTGAAGTTCCTGGCAAAGAAGATCATGTATGTTTGTTGAAGAAATCTTTGTATGGTTTGAAGCAATCTCCAAGGAAGTGGTATAAACGTTTTGATACGTTTATGGTGGCAAATGGCTATGACAGGAGTAAGTATGATAGTTGTGTATATCACAGGAAACTCCAAGGTGGTTCATTTGTGTATTTACTCTTGTATGTTGATGATATGTTGATTGCTTGCAAAGACATGTCAGAGATACAGAAGCTGAAGGAGAAGTTGAGTAGTGAGTTTGAGATGAAGGATTTGGGCGCATCAAAGAAGATATTGGGCATGGAGATTCATAGAAACCGAGCTGAAGGCAAGTCGCATTTTTCCCAGAAGGCTTACACCGAGAAGGTGTTGGAGCGGTTTGGTACGAAAGATGCAAAACCAGTAAGTACTCCTTTGGCAGCTCATTTTAAACTTTCTAGAAAGTAATCACCTCAAACTGCAGATGAGGCAGAGTATATGTCTCGAGTTCCATATGCAAGCGCAGTTGGTAGCATCATGTATGCTATGGTTTGTACAAGGCCGGATATCGCACAAGCTGTGAGTGTGGTAAGTAGATACATGGGAAGTCCCGGGAAGGCTCATTGGCAAGATGTAAAGTGGATTTTGAAGTATCTAAGGGGAAGTACAGATGTTGGTTTAGTGTTTGATAAACACTATGGTGATTCGACAAATGTTGTGGGTTATGTTGATTCTGATTATGCAGGTGATCTTGATAGAAAAAGGTCATTGACAGGTTATACTTTTACATTGTGTGGTAGTACTATCAGTTGGAGGTCGGTTTTGCAAAGCACAGTTGCATTGTCTACAACTGAGGCAGAGTACATGGCAGCCGCGGAAGCAGTGAAGGAAGGTATATGGTTGATGGGTTTGGTTGGTGATTTGGGTTTCAAGCAAGAGAATGCAACTTTGTTCTGTGATAGTCAAAGTTCCATTCACTTGACCAAGAACCATATGTATCATGAGAGAACGAAGCACATCGATGTCAGGTATCATTTTATCAAAGATGCAGTTGAGGAAGGTAGGATAGCGATGCTAAAGGTTCCTACAGCGGATAACCCTGCAGACATGCTGACGAAGCCAGTATCAAGTTCAAGCACTACTTGGACTTGGTTGGTGTCAACAGGTGTTGAGAGCCCTTGAGGGGCTGAGAGAAGACGATGATGATGAGTGGTGATGGTATTCAAGTCAAGGTGGATATTTGTAGTATATGACTTGATTTAATGTTGGAGCTGTCGGTGGTGGAGACTGTTGGTGGTGGAGGCTGTCATGTAGTGCAGTGAGTGGAGCTGTCGGTGGTGGAGTGAAGCTAGTGAATTATGTTGACATTATGTCAACATTCCTTCACTCATTTATCCTATATAAGACCATGTAATTCTCATTCTACTTCATCCCAAAATCAGTGTAGAGTCAGAGAGAAAGAGAGAGTGTGAGGAAGCCATTATAGGCTTGTTCTTAAGAGAGTGTAAGGGAGTGAATCATACTCTTGTAACCTTGTTCAAATCATAGTGAAACGTTATCGTCGTCTTCCAAAGTGGATGTAGATCATCTTGATCGAACCACTATAAATCCTTGTGTTGTGTGTGTGCCTGTTTTACTTTTGTTTTCATTTCTATTTCAATTCTCTATTGATTGTGCTTGAAGAGCCATTGGTCATAACAAATTGGTATCAGAGCTCCGGGTAAAAGCGATCTACGATGGCAGCAAAGTATGAGATTGAGAAATTTGATAGAAGGAATGATTTCAATTTATGGAGGCTAAAGATGAGGGCTGTTTTGGTGCAACAAGGTTTGGTGAAAACTTTGAAGGGGAAAATGGCTCTAGCAGAAACATTGAAGGATGAAGAAAAAGATGAGCACTTGGATTAATTCTATTGTGTTTGAGCAACGAGGTCTTGAGAGAAGTGGCGGCGGAAACGACACCGGACGGGATATGGAACAAGTTGGAGAAGAGGTATATGACTAAATCCGTAACTAATCGTTTATATCTTAAGAAGAAATTACATACTCTTAAAATGCATGAAGGAATGTCTATTATAAATCATATTGATGATTATAATAAAATTCTCTTGGATTTGGCAAATATTGAGGTCAAAATTGATGATGAAGACCAAGCTTTGGGTTTGCTTTGTTCCTTACCACCATCTTATGAAAATTTTGTTGATACCGTAATGTATGGAAAAAATACAATTTCCATGGAAGACGTTAAAGCGGCTTTGAACTCTAAGGAGTTAAAGAAGACGGGTATCGACGGTAAAGATAATTCGGGAGATGGGTTGTGTGCTAGAGGAAGAGGAAACCAAAAAGGCAGATTTGATAGGAGTAGATCAAAGTCAAGGTCTAAATCAAAATCCGATAAATTTTATTACTTTCATTGTAAGGAAAAGGGGCATTTCAAGAAGGATTGTACAAAATTGAAGACTACCGAGAAGAATACCAACCAAGGCACCGCAGCAAATGTTGAAGCAGAAAGTGATGATGGAGCGGTTCTCACGGTTCATACTGAAAGCTCGGAGAACGGGTGGATTCTTGATTCAGGGTGTACTTTTCACATGTGTCCTCATAAAGAGTGGTTTACTACTTATCAAGCTAGAGAAGGTGGTAAAGTTCTTATGGGAAACAATGTCACTTGTAAAGTGGTGGGTGTAGGTACAATTCAAATTAAGATGTATGACGGTATGGTGAGGACTTTAACTAAAGTTAGGCATGTTCCGGACCTGAAAAGAAATTTTATTTCTTTGGATACGCTTGATTCAAATGGCTGCAAGTATCAAGGTGAAGGTGGAGTTATTCGTGTCTCAAGAGGAAGTCTTACAATTATGAAGGGTGAGAGAATTAATGGTCTTTATACGCTGCAAGGTACTACTGTGACAGGTGATGCAGCTGTATGTTCTTCAAGTTCTGATGATGATACTACCAAGTTGTGGCATATGCGGCTAGGGCATATGAGCGAGAGGGGATTGGCTGTTTTGAGCAAGCAGGGATTGCTTTGTGGTCATAAAACAGGCAAGCTTGATTTCTGTGAACATTGTGTCTTTGGAAAGCAGTGTAGAGTCAAGTTTAGTACAGCTATTCATAACACCAAAGGTATTCTGGATTATATTCATTCTGATCTTTGGGTCCTTCTCGGGTCGATTCACATGGTGGTGGTAGATATATGTTGACGTTCATTGATGATTTCTCAAGGAAAGTATGGGTATTCATACTTAAACACAAAGATGAAACTTTTGTCAAGTTCAAGCAATGGAAGACTATGGTTTAGAAGCAAACTGGAAACAAATCAAGTGCTTGAGGACAGACAATGGTTTGGAATTTTGTGGGGGTAAGTTCAACGAGTTCTGCAAGGATCAAGGGATTGTGAGACACCGCACAGTCAGAAAAACACCACAGCAAAATGGTGTTGCAGAAAGGATGAACAAAACCATAATGGAGAAGGCACGGTGTGCATGCTCTCCAATGTCGGGTTACCAAAGCAGTTTTGGGCATAAGCAGCAAACACATTAGCTTATTTAGTGAACAGATCTCCATCGACTGCCATTGAGTGCAAGACTCCAAATGAAGTTTGGCAGGTTCGCATGCTAACTATGAAGACTTGAAAATATTCGGATGTCCAGCCTATGCTCATGTGAATGAGGGGAAGCTAGAGCCTAGAGCAAAGAAGTGTATATTTCTTGGGTACGCAAAGGGCGTGAAAGGCTACAGGTTATGGTGTCCTGCAGAAAGATCAAACAAGTTTCTTATCAGCAGAGATGTGAAGTTTGATGAGCAATCTATGTTGAAGCCAAAGAATGAAGAACTAGATGGAAGAGCTGAAGAGGGTGTTAGCGATAATGTGGAGCTTGGTGACAAGGTGGAACTTGAGGTGCAAGTTCAAGGAAGCAATGAGACTGTTGTTTCTGATGACAATGATGATCAAGATATTGTGCAAGAACCTGCCCAGGAAGAAGAAGCACAAGGTCATCAGTACAATCTTGCAAGAGACAGAGAGAGGAGGCAAGTCAGACCACCTCAGAGATACGGCCATGCCGATTTGGTTGCATATGCATTTGCAGTAGGTGAGAGCATAGATAGGGATGATCCAACAACCTATGAAGAAGCAATCGGTGGTGAAGAATCAGCAGAATGGGGAGCATCTGCAATTGAAGAAATTGAGTCTCTTGACAAGAATGACACTTGGGAGATAGTTGCAAGACCAAAAGGGCAGAAGATTGTTGGAAGCAAATGGGTCTTCAAGAAGAAACAAGGTACTTCAGATGGTGAAGAAACAAGGTACAAGGCAAGGCTTGTGGCAAAGGGGTTTACACAAAGAGAAGGCATTGACTATAATGAGGTATTCTCTCCTGTTGTTAAACATAGTTCTATTAGAATATTGCTTGCTATAGTTGTTTTGAAAGATCTAGAATTGGAATAACTAGATGTTAAGACGGCTTTCCTTCATGGTGATTTGGAAGAGCGTATTTATATGCAACAACCAAAGGGGTTTGAAGTTCCTGGCAAAGAAGATCATGTATGTTTGTTGAAGAAATCTTTGTATGGTTTGAAGCAATCTCCAAGGCAGTGGTATAAACGTTTTTATACGTTTATGGTGGCAAATGGCTATGACAGGAGTAAGTATGATAGTTGTGTATATCACAGGAAACTCCAAGGTGGTTCATTTGTGTATTTACTCTTGTATGTTGATGATATGTTGATTGCTTGCAAAGACATGTCAGAGATACAGAAGATGAAGGAGCAGTTGAGTAGTGAGTTTGAGATGAAGGATTTGGGCGCATCAAAGAAGATATTGGGCATGGAGATTCATAGAAACCGAGTTGAAGGCAAGTTGCATTTGTCCTAGAAGGCTTACACCGAGAAGGTGTTGGAGCGGTTTGGTACGAAAGATGCAAAACCAGTAAGTACTCCTTTGGAAGCTCATTTTAAACTTTCTAGAAAGAAATCACCTCAAACTGCAGATGAGGCAGAGTATATGTCTCGAGTTCCATATGCAAGCGCAGTTGGTAGCATCATGTATGCTATGGTTTGTACAAGGCCGGATATCGCACAAGCTGTGAGTGTGGTAAGTAGATACATGGGAAGTCCCGGGAAGGCTCATTGGAAAGATGTAAAGTGGATTTTGAAGTATCTAAGGGGAAGTACAGATGTTGGTTTAGTGTTTGATAAACACTATGGTGATTCAACAAATGTTGTGGGTTATGTTGATTCTGATTATGCAGGTGATCTTGATAGAAAAAGGTCATTGACAGGTTATACTTTTACATTGTGTGGTAGTACTATCAGTTGGAGGTCGGTTTTGCAAAGCACAGTTGCATTGTCTACAACTAAGGCAGAGTACATGGCAACCGCGGAAGCAGTGAAGGAAGGTATATGGTTGATGGGTTTGGTTGGTGATTTGGGTTTCAAGCAAGAGAATGCAACTTTGTTCTGTGATAGTCAAAGTGCCATTCACTTGACCAAGAACCAGATGTATCATGAGAGAACGAAGCACATCGATGTCAGGTATCATGTTATCAAAGATGCAGTTGAGGAAGGTAGGATAGCGATGCTAAAGGTTCCTACAGCGGATAACCCTGCAGACATGCTTGATTTAATCCCAGTATCAAGTTCAAGCACTGCTTGGACTTGGTTGGTGTCAACAGGTGTTGAGAGCCCTTGAGGGGCTGAGAGAAGACGATGATGATGAGTGGTGATGGTATTCAAGTCAAGGTGGATATTTGTAGTATATGACTTGATTTAATGTTGGAGCTGTCGGTGGTGGAGACTGTTGGTGGTGGAGGCTGTCATGTAGTGCAGTGAGTGGAGCTGTCGGTGGTGGAGTGAAGCTAGTGAATTATGTTGACATTATGTCAACATTCCTTCACTCATTTATCCTATATAAGACCATGTAATACTCATTCTACTTCATCCCAAAATCAGTGTAGAGTCAAAGAGAAAGAGAGAGTGTGAGGAAGCCATTATAGGCTTGTTCTTAAGAGAGTGAATCATACTCTTGTAACCTTGTTCAAATCATAGTGCAACGTTATCGTCGTCTTCCAAAGTGGATGTAGATCATCTTGATCGAACCACTATAAATCCTTGTGTTGTGTGTGTGTCTGTTTTACTTTTGTTTTCATTTCTATTTCAATTCTCTATTGATTGTGCTTGAAGAGTCATTGGTCATAACAAAGGAGTTCATAAAGATACAAGATAACCCCTCTAATATTCCACAGCCGCACTCCCCACAAAGATTTGGCAATTAATCACAAGTTCAAAAAATCTCTCCCCCATAAAATGTCATTCCCAAGGGAATAACAAGAGCGACCTTATATTCAATGACTCAACAAATTACATACAAGTATGAATTTGGAATCCAAAAAGAAATATTCAATCATATTAACCAAAGCGAACCAAGATTAATTTGACTAAATATGCTCGACACAAGAAAACTTATGGAGACTTAAGAAACCAATTATATTAATCACAAGAAAACTCTCAAACAATCTAATTTTCATACACAACCAAACTAATTACAAAAGTAATCAATTTGATTGGCCACACTCGACATAAGAAAATCTACGGAGCAATGACTAAGTTAATCTTGAATAACCAACTCAGTCAAAGAAATGCTCAAACATAAGAGAACTTATGGAGTGATAAATAAATAACCACACAAGATGATTAATTTAGTTCAATCATATTCAACATAAAGTACCTTAAGGAACAACAACTAAGCTAATCACAAAAGCAATCAACTTTTGTTGTTTTAGTGCTCAATATAAGACACTTCATGGAACAACACAGTATTTACACAAAAATTGTGGATCGGGGAATCGACCTTATACCGTGGAATAAGCAAGGATTCATTCTATTTCCATCACATTTGCACAATGACATACAATAGGCATAATCCTTGAATCACAAAAGATTTTAACCTATCTTACATCAATAATTTACAATTTATAGGCTTAACTTTTGTGTTTGCCAAAAGTCTATTCATTCTTTTATGAATATTTGAATATTCATTCACGAACGACTTTACTTTTGACAACATATGGGACAATCAAGTTCACAGACGTGAACGCACATATCCCATAAAAATATTGCAATATAAAATCAAAAGAATTAATACTGCAAAAATCATCTTTCAAACAAGTTTAGAATTTAAACCAATAAATCTAAAACCAAGAAGATGAAAACTTTGGACATAGCTATGTGTAATCACAATAATGACTATTCCAAAACACTAGTTATTCTTCTAACAAAACAAGAAAAATAGAAGATTTACTAGGTAATAAGACCTTTGAAGAATTCTTTATCGTCCCCGAACTCCTTGTCGTCAACAACCATTGGAACATAAGGTTCATTAAGGTAGCAGTTTATATCAATGAACCTTCTAGGTTGCTGTTGTCAAACCAGGGCCTTCTGAATCTCATGAGTCTTATACACAAAAGCTTTTATTTGTTGAATCTCCGTACGCAACTCCTTCATCACTTCAAGAACATCAGAATACTTCTGAGAATTTGAAGGAACGGCTCTTGGCTTCCTCACATTCCTTCTTTTCCTTTTCAATGTAGGAGGCAATGGAGATTTTTATTTTTCCTTCATGATTGATGGCTTAACAATCATATTACCGTATTTTTCATCTGAAGACATCATACTTGGAGCGTCCATGAAAGTAGGTTTGTGAGAGGAATTCACAATTAACTCAATAAGTAGTCTTGAGATAAAAAGAGGTTTTAGAGAAGGAAAAAGGAATGTAGGGTTTGAAACCTTTAAACAGGTTCGTAGACGACCAACTCTTAACCCTATGAAGAGTAGAATTGTCGATAGTACCCTTTTTTTTGTTTGATAGACAAAAAAAAAGACAAATCTAAGAAAAAAAGAGAAAACAAACTTTTCCTAAAGCCTGAGAGGTACAAAATCATTGTCTCTTTTGATCAGGCACATGTGACAAGATTTTAAAAACAACACAATCACGTTGCGCTGTGGTGAACAACAATTTGTCCACCAATTTCCTCTTGGGAGGAATCCACAGACCTCTGTCTATCAAGACTATTTGATCATAATTTCTTCTTTAATGATCTTAGTTTATCCTTGGAAACTAACTTCCTAGACGAAGATAAAATCTTACATACCTCAGTGGTCTTCTGAGCAAGCTTAAATTTTCTTGCTAAATGATTTGCTCTTCGTTGAAGTTTATTGACGTGCCTTCATTGGTATTTGTATTTATAACACTTTGATAGTTCATGACACTTTAATGAACAATATAAACACGTCAAGATTGGATAAAAATCAGGCTTCTGAGATGTGCAAGCAGCTAGGCACAAGGTAGAACCTGAAATATTATAAACAGAGTTTCCAAAGACTGGGTCAACTTTTTCTTCCAGAACAGTACGATTATCTTCTGAAAGAATATCAAGATTGATGTGTGTATTGCTACAACTATCAAAATTAATATTTTCACCAAGAAGTGAAACACTTGATTTCTCGTCTTCATTAGAGTCGTAATAGTCAAACATTTCATCAAGAGTTGTAGCAAGACCTTTGTTCCCAGTATATTTTCTCCGATTTGGGCACTCATTTGCAAAATGACCAAATCCATTACACTTAAATCACTGAGGCATATCCTCATCATCAGTTTCATCAATATCCCTATTTTTAGGAGGAATACGATTATGAGGTTTGACTGATGCCTTAGGCTTATCTCTAGAGAACCGTTTACTTCTCTTCAACAGAAGATCCCTAAACTGTCTTGTGATCATCGAGAATGATTTGTCAAGATCTTCATCTGATGAATCTGTCTCAGAGTGATCATCTTCAGAGATATACACTTTTTTACTTTTATTAAGTAATTTAGTGTCCTTTAGTGCTTTGAACGCAACATCCTTAGATTTGGACGAATGTTCATGATCAAATATCTTAATCTTTCCAACCAGCGTATTTCTGGAGAGAGCATCAAGGTTATTTCCCTCAACGATGGCATGCTTCTTAGAATCATATCTAGATAGAAGCGATCTGGGAATTTTCATCACAATGTCCTTTTCAGGAATAGTCTTACTTAATGCAAAAGATGCATTAACAATTTCAGACACTTTGTGATTAAACTCATCAAATGTTTCTTCATCTGCCATACAAAGGATTTCCCAATCGGAATTAAGATTGGGAAATCTAGCTTCCTTTTCACTGGAATTACCTTCGAATACGGTTGATAAGATATCCCAAGCTTTTTGCGACTTAGTGCAATTAGACACATGGTGCTGAAGATTTGGGGTAATGGCATATATGATGGCATTCAAACCGTCGGAGTTTTCCTTTGCTGCAAGAATATCAGCAGGAGTGTATTCACCAATATTCTCTGGAACGTTTACACCTCCAACTGCCTCAACGGGAGCATCATAGCCATTAAAAACATATACCCATGATTGGAAATCACGTGCTTGAAGAAAAACTCGCATAGCAATTTTCCACCATAAGTAATTAGAGCCATCGAAGACTGGTGGTACGTTAATTGAGATAACACCTCTATCTATAGAGTCAAATCGCTACAAACACATACTTATAAGGTCTTGAACGTGTTTGCCTGCTCTGATACCAATTTAAAAAGCGGGGATCTAACAACCACGCCCAATATTTCGATTAAAAATCTGTATGGAAAACTCCGAGTTACTTTCTAGAGAATCAACTAGACTCAATCAATAGAAAATATCTCAAGGAGTTATTATCTCAATTTGATTTACTCAAGCAAATACAATCTGCGATTCTTAATCAAAGAGAGATAACTTGGATGGTACCAAAAACCAATATCCAAGTGTCAATCAATTTAAATCAACAACCTAAAAGGTCGGATATTCTAATTAATTGAACAACGCACAACCTGAATTATTTCAATTATATAACAAAATATAATGCGAAAAAGAAATAACACAAACACCAGAATTTTGTTAACGAGGAAACCAAAAATGCAGAAAAACCCCGGGACCTAGTACAGATTAAACATACACTGTATTAAGCCGCTACATACACTAGCTTACTCCAAGCTAACTTCGGTCTGGACTATAGTTGAACCCCAATCAATCTCACACTGATCCAAGGTACAGTTATGCTCCTACGCCTCTGATCCTAGGAAGATACTACGCACTTTATTCCCTTAGCTGATCTCACCCACAACCAAGAGTTTCTACGACCCAAAGTCGAAGACTTTAATAAACAAATCTGTCTCACACATAAAAGTCTACAAGGATAGATAAATTCGTCTCCCACGAATAAACCTATGAGTTTTGTTCCGTCTTTTGATAAATCAAGGTGAACAAGAACCAATTGATAAAACCAGACTTATATTTCCGAAGAACAACACATCTTTATTAATCACCTCACAATAAAATTAATCGACGCAGCGAAGAAGATTATTGAGGAATCACAAACGATGAGACAAAGTGTTTGTGACTACTTTTATATCTTGCCTATCAGAGATAGAAATATCAAGCCAATTATTACAATTGTACTCGTACGATAGAAGATGCAAGATCATATCACACAACTACGATAAAAGTAGTATCGGTCTGTCTTTACAATCCCAATGAAGTCTTTAAGTCGTTAACCTGGTTTTAGAAGAAGAAAACCAACGGTTAAAGGAGAATCGACTCTATCTTAGCAAACTAGTATCACACAGAATATGTGGGAATTAGGTTTCCCAGTTGCTAGAGTTCTCCCTTATATAGTCTTTCAAATTAGGGTTTGGAATCAATGTTAGCTTAGTAACAAAGTATTCAATATTCACCGTTAGATGAAAACCTGATTAGATTCATGCTAATATTTATCAACCGTTTGATTGAAAACATAGATTGTTATACACACTTGTAATGCACGTTTCTAGGCTTGTATAACCGTACCCAAACTTGTACATTAGTTGGTTCAACACTAGTTAACCAAATGGTTAGCCGTATGATAACTTTCATATCAACCATATTCTTCTTCACCATAACTAGTCCAAATGACTCAAATGAACTAGTTAGAGAGTTGTTCAATTGCTTAGATCTTTATGTATTACACAAGACATAATTGAAGCAAAAACGATGTGATTCACTTAAATCGATTCACGAACTATAAAGCCACGGTTTGCAATAGAGATTATTTTTATAAGGTTTCTGGTTTCTTGTGGTTATGCGATTCACTGCATTAGTTGACTAACTATTTGTTCCATTGACAGTGAAGAGAAGAAAATTATGTAGCTAATAAATTTGTTTCCTTCTTGCAAAATAATGGATAACATAGTGATTCTTTTTCCCACAAAAAGTACAGGTTCGTGGAGGAGAAGCAATAATTGGCACTTGTCTTATCTTCATAGACATATGAGAAGATTGCAAGTTATGTAAACCTTTCTTGACACAATCTTCTCCTGGAGAACATTTTGTCTTATACAGAACATCACGAGAGTTAGTTTGTACAGAAGATTTTCTCCTTAAGACAAAGTTTTCCTTTTCCAAGGATTTGCATTGTTCATGGGCTAGAGTAAGAGATGCACTTAGTTTCTCTTTTTCGACACGAAGTCTTTTGAGATCTGATGAATGAGTCTCGAGCAAATGTTTTTATCTAATTGAGTCTTCATTAACCATATTCTCAAGAGCACTAATCTTTTCATGTTGTAGAGTAGTTTCTTGGAGAAGTTTCTCAATATTCTTAGAGAATGACTCAATGATGTTATAGAGATCACGTACTCGATCAAAAGACTTTTCAAATTCATCAATAAGCTGATCATGATCCTCAAAATCAACAATCTCAGCTGTATTTTTTGAAATTCTGGTGAGCTCCTTTTCAGCTTTTGCCAGAGCGTCACATGCCTCATTAGAGCAAGAGATGTCAACATATATTGGAACAATCTTTCTACCTCGGGATTCGGCAGAATAAACTAAGGAGAAATCCTTTGAGGTATTTCCAAGACACTTGGCATAATCAAAAGCTTTAGGAGATATCCTGGTAGGCGTGAATGAGATTTTTTCCTCAGACTCAGATTGCCACAAACACAGACTTGCAAGGTCTTGAACGTGTTTGCCTGCTTTGATACCAATTGAAAAAGCGGGGGTCTAACAACCACACCCAATATTTCGAATTAGAAATCTGTATGGAGAAACTCCAATATACTTTCTAGAGAATCAACTAGACAGTCAGACTCAATCAATATAAAATATATCAAAGAGTTTATATCTCTCTCACTTGATTTGATCTTTACTCAAGCAAATAGAAATCTGCGAGTCTTTATCAAATATAAGGAGATAACTTGGATGGTACCAAAGACCAATATCCAAGTGTCAATCAGTTTAAATTAACAACCAAAAGGTCGGATATTCTAATTGATTGAACAAAGCACAACCTGTATTATTTCAATTATATAACAAAATATAATATGGAAAAGAAATAACACAGACACCAGAATTTTGTTAACGAGGAAACCGCAAATGCAAAAAAAAACCCTGGGAACTAGTCCAGATTAAACATACACTGTATTAAGCCGCTACAAATACTAGCCTACGCCAAACTAACTTCGGTCTGGACCGTAGTTGAAACCCAATCAATCTCACACTGATCAAAGGTACAGTAATGCTCCTACGTCTTTGACCCCAGCAGGATACTACGTATTTGATTCTTTTAGATGATCTCACCCACAACCAAGAGTTGCTATGACCCAAAGTCGAAGACTTTAATAAACAAATATGTATCACACAGAAAAGTCTACAATAATAGATAAATCCGTCTCCCACAAATATACCTACGATTTTTATTCCGTCTTTTGATAAATCAAGGTGAACAAGAACCAATTGATAAAAGCAGACTTATATTCCCGAAAAACAGCTCAGCTTTATCAATCAGCTCATAATAATCTTAATCGACGTAGCGAAAAAAAATATTGTGGAATCGCAAATGATGAGACGAAGTGTTTGTGACTACTTTTATATCTTGCCTATCGGAGATAGAAATCTCAAGCCAATTATTACAATTGTACTCGTACGATAGAAACAACAATATTAGATCACATAACTACAAAAAAAGTAGTATCGGTCTGGCTTCACAATCCCAATGAAGTCTTTAAGTCGTTAACCTGGTTTTAGAAGAAGAAAACCAAAGGTTAGAGGAGAATGGACTATAGTTTAGCACAACTAGTATCACACAGAATGTGTGGGGATTAGGTTTCCCAGTTGCTAGAGTTCTCCCTTATATAGTCTCTCAAATCAGGGTTTGCAATCATTGTTAGCTTACTAACAAAGCATTCAATATTCATCATTAGCTGAAAACTTGATTAGATTCAAGCTAATATTTATCAACCGTTAGATCAAAAACATAGCTTGTTACACACACATGTAATGCACGTTTCTAGGCTTGTGTAACCGTACCCAAAATTGTACATTAATTGGTTCTACAATAGTTAACCAAATGGTTATCCACATGATAACTTTCATATCAACCATACTCTTCTTCACCATGACTAGTCCAAATGACTCAAATGAACTAGTTAGAGAGTTGCTCAATTGCTTAGATCTTTATGTATAACACAAGACATAACCGAACAAAATACGATGTGGTTCACTCTAACCGATTCATGAACTATAAAGCTACGGTTTGCAATAACATTCCTTAGTTTATTAAGATAAGTTCACAAACATCGGTTTTAGACATAACCTACTCAAGTTCGCGGACTGGGTTCGCAGACTTAAGTTCCCGGATGGAGTTCACGAACTCCAACAGAAATTCTCGTTCGAGAACTTTCGCCAGTTCGCGGACTGAAGCTCGCGTACTTCTCTGGTTTCACTTGATCAATAAAGTTCGCAAATTTTGGTTCAAGCAATAAGGAGTTATGCATATATGTGTTTCCACAACAATGCTTATATCCTCCAATGATTAAATTGTCTAAACTCTCATTTCAATCATTGAAACATTCTCAGAGGGCGTTATACAGTTGTTATACACAAACTATTTTCCGTCCGAGCAATTTTCAAAGTGATTGAAACATAACATGACTTTCGTCACTAGGTAAAGATGAACTTGGCTAAAGCGAAAATTTTACCAACACATATTTCGAGAAATAGATAAGCGAGATATACTCAGCTCGAAATACCACATGTGTATAATCATAGTCTATATAGTAATACGACTTTTGTCTCAATATAAGAGATAGGGTAGATAGACTTTTGAGTGATAGATAAGTTCAAGTCTCCACATACCTTTTAGTCGATGAAGATCCACTGGTTCCTTGAGTAGTCCTTCGCCTTGTATGATGATCGCCATGGAGTTCTTGAGCTCAACTACACTTTTTATCCTAGTCTAAGACCTTAGCTATAGTAGACTAGAAATCAAGACTTTATAGTTTTGATCACTAACATTGACAAACATGCTTGAGATAGCAACTCATGCGAGTTCGACCGAGCAGTGCTCTAAGCATGTGAGGTTGATCACCAGTAACTTTTGGAATGACTTATTCAGAACACTAAGCACTCAGTTGCACCTCAATACAGCTTACCATCCACAGACTGATGGTAAAATAGAGAGAGCGAACTATTGTCTTGAGAGTTACTTGAGATGCATGTGTGGACACCAAAAAAATAAATGGCATCTATGGCTTACACTTGAAAAATGGTGGTATAACACCTATTATCATACCAGTTTGAAGATGAGCACCTTCCAAGCTTTGTATGGCTATCTCTCACCAAATTTAGCATTTCCTTCTACTGCCACCACCTCTATTGTTGATGTTGAGACATATTTAAAGAAAAAAGATGTTGTTATTGATTTACTGAAGGATTCTCTGCATAAATCTCAAGAGAGAATGAAGTTCTTTACTGATCAGAAAAGAACTGACAGAGAATTCTCTGTGGGTGACAAAGTTTACTTGAATCTGCAACCTTATAGGCAAGCCTTTGTGGCTCTCAGAAGAAACTTAAAACTTGCAGCCAAGTACTTTGGACCATTTTCCATTGAGAAAAAGATTGGCACAGCTTCCTACAAGCTCCAGTTACCCTCTGAATCAAGAATTCATCCCGTCTTCCACTTGTCTCAGCTGAAGAATCATATTGGCCTTACTCATACTCCATCTCATACACTCCCTGTTTTGGATACAGATGGACAAATAATTTGTGCACCACTTTCCTAAATTGCATCCTTGAGGACAAGGATCTGCTGATGGAGAGGGTATTGTCATGTGTCTTATTATGCTAGCTCACTAGTTGTCTGCCTTAATACTAATAATTTGTGCCTTAATCATTGTGACGTGTAGTCTGGTCATTTGGCAATTGTTTCCTAATATAATAAGAACACATGTCAGGCTATGATTGGATAGTCCTTAGGGTTTTCCCCCAATCATAAGCTTATTTAAGTTGTAATGAAACCCAGTGTTTGGGTAATCTTGAATTAATGAAGTAATATAGGCTGCTTCGGCACAATTGCCAAATTTCGTTCTATTTCCGTTACATTTACTCTCAATCGTACTTAGAACAGTACAGTGGATTATGAGAATTATGGAAAAGATCGAGATCTCTGGATCCAATTCAGTTCCGCGAGATTTAATATTATTCACGGAACAAAAAGGAAGTCATAGATTATAAATTGGCAGCTAGCTACAAATCATCTAACAATAGTACTGAATCTGGTGTAAATAGCAGAGTCTGGCCAGTCTTGCAGAATCACCCGAATTTTTGGATTTAAGGCTGGGTTTTGCAATGTTTTTTTTTCCTTCCCAAAAAGCACTTTCAAAAAATATGTAGTTATTTTTTATATTAGTGTTTGGTAAAGTATTTTCAAAGTGCTTTCGACCCAAAGCACTTCAAAAGTTCTCTAACTTTTAAAAGTTGGGGGAGGGGAGCTTTTAAAAGCTAAAGTATAAGCTTTGGTCCCACACATATTTTAATGCATGGTTTTTCTTTTATATATATTCCCTACTATATTATATAAATGACCAAACTTGCCCTTAAATCTTTGATAATCAATTTCTTATTCTCCATATCATATTATTTAAAGATTGTTATGCATTTTTAGGGGCGCCTTTTTTATTTCCATCCCATGGATGTGGTTATGGGATGTCCTACTGGTTCGGAAAGTTCCTAGATGCCCTTCCATAATCGATAGTTAAATATTGTTTTTAGCAACCGATTATTACTTTGTTCCTCTCAAATTAAATTTGGGATACTACCACAATCGGTAAATAATAAACATTACCAAAACTATTGTAAAAGTAGTGAAACTCGAAGTTTCATTTGTTTTGCAAAATTGAATTTGGGGTTTCTATCACAATCGGTAGGAAATGAGCATCACTAAACCACCGATTGTGACAGTTGAGAAATTCAAAATTTCGTTAGTTTTGAAGAAATTGAAATTGGGGCTACTACCAAAATCGGTAGATAATGAGATGGTCAAGACCCTACCGACTATAGAATTACCTATATACCCTTTGACTAATAAAACCAACTAAGACCTAATTTCTTTTCTTTTCAACTCTTTTTCTCCTCTTCTCCTTGCTACTGATTGCAGAGAGGATTTTTTTTTCTCTCATTCAATCCAACTTCAATTCATCGTCATTAATCGCCGAATCAAATCATCGTTGATTCTTCTTTATACAGCTGACTAGAAATAAGGAACCCCCAAGAGCTCGAGTGAAAAATGTATACCGTGGTGACGATCCAAAAATTGGAGAAAAATCAAAATTCAAAGAAATTATTACTGAAAATGACGGAGAACGCGAAGAACACGAGGAAGATAAAGTATCTAATGTAGGTGATCCTGATAGTCAAACTCTCAAGCAACTTCAAATGGCCCCAATTAGGTAAGATTCTACCATTTTTTTGGTTTCTATTGCTTCAATTCGACGAATCCATGATTTGTTTTTTTAGGGTTTTTGGCTATTACACAGAATCAGTAGTTTAGTCATTGTTTTTAATTCCCGATTATGGTCGTGTTCTTCGTTCCTTAAGAACATTGGTCATATTCGGCTGATAATCTTATAGGTTGTCTACCAATTATAGAATATTGTTTTTTAATGAACCATAAATTGGCCATAATCGGAAGTTAAATGTTTTTTTGACTTCCGAATATACTAGAGGCTTATAAGTTGTAGAGACGCAGTATTCGGTAGATATGTTTGCTTATTTTCTTCCGATTTTTTAGGCTCAACAACTTAAGAATTTTTTGAAGTCAAAATGGTGCATGTTCGGTAGAAAATACTTTTGTGTATCTTCTGAATGTTATTTATTCGGTAGAAAAGACTTTTCTTTGGTTTCCGATTACCATATATTCGGGAAATAATGTTGAACTATGGCTTCCAAATGTGTATTTCGGTTTTTTTTTTATTTTTTATTAACTTCCGATTGTATAGTTTGTTAACATATTCTTACGAACCTATTGTCCTTCATTTTGTTGTATAGGGATAAGCAAGGTAAGAAAGCCCAATCTACAATTATCTCAGGGCCTCTTCGAGAAGGGGGTAAGAAAGTGACATCTAATTCAAGGAGAGAAAGGAGTGCTAAAATAAATTCAAGTGCCCAAGATGGAACTTAACAAGGCACTCAAGAAGGTGTAGAACCAAGTGATCCACAAGTTCAAGATAAAATTGAACCTAGTGCTCCACAAGTTCAAGATGAAATTAAACCAAGTGATCAACCAGAAGCTAGAGTACAATAAAAAGGACAACCTAGCACTACACCATTTTAAGGATATAGCAACATACAATAGCTGTTGCTAAACGGGGTCGCAACTGGACTTCGCTGTTGCTAAACGTGGTGCCGTAATTTTTAGCAACGGCATAATCTCTGTTGCGAATCTTGGTCAGCAACGGACATTCACAACGGCCGTTACCGTTGCGATATTTTCTATTATCAACAATATCATGTTGTTGCTAATATGTTTCTAATTACAGGAATACCACTACCCGGAACCAGATACTGTTGGTTCTGGTTCTACTGTATTGGTTCTGGTTCTAATTTAGCAACAGAGCCTTGATGTTGCTAATGTTTTGCTACCTCAAAAAAAAAGGTCAAGTCTCATTCTATTGACCTAGTCAAAATTCATCACCCCAAATCCCTCCCCCCCACCTGCAGTTACCCAGTTCCCCATATTCAACATCCAAACAGATATACAAACTACAATGGCAATACAAAACTGATAAAATTTTAGTTGAGAATCACCACCAGATAATTTTATTATAAAATAAAGGATTCTTATGTTGATACAAATGTACACAAGTATTCGATCTATGTTGTGACTGACATAAAATATTCGATCTATGTTGATGTTTCTAAATGGATGGGTAACCTAGTTTGTGTCAACTGACAGAGGAATTGAAAAACATGGAAAGAAAGACTAACTATCACCAGAAGTATCACCAGACTCCGCTTGCTTAACCAATCTCCTCAACAAAGATTTCAAATGCTACTAAAATATCTCCAGAGTACTGCTTTTTAACTTAATCCCAAATACCTGCATAATAACCAATTTTATGTTTCAGTACTAAGGTCAAAAACAAAATACTAACCATAGATTTTGTATAATCTGCAGAGACAAGTCAAAACCATGTAAAATCAACAAACTCTGCTTTAAGTGAACTAAATGGATATGTATGTAGAAGCAAATCCAAACACTAAGGATATATACACTAGTGAATGAAATGATTGTTCAATCAACTAATTATCTAGTTTGCAAGGTCTGGCATTATAAGCTTATGACTTATAGACGAAAACTTTCAAAATAAGTTTGCTTACCTTCGTTTCAAAGTAGTTTTTGATCATGAACATTCCGAAAAAACTGCTGCTGTGAGTGCATTGGCTACATCATGTTGAAGGACAACAAAGGGAAGTTGAAATTCACAGGTCGGTGTAGAATGGGGACCCAAACAACACATCATAATCCCGTAGCAACAAATCGAACATCATATTACCTCAAAAGCAATTATAAAGTGAAGATTAGTATCCATTTGAACTCAATATGATAACCATAAGAAAAAGAAGTGTACTTACCATGGATTGATATTCCCTCAGGTGGCTACTACTGCTTCAATTGACCTGCACTGCAGTCACCTGCGCAACAAAGTACAACAAAACCCAAACCACACACATCCATAAATAAAATCCGATTATATTAATACCGTCGGATCACATAGATACATTATGATTCAAAGTATGAGAGTTTTCCTTATGCACAACTGCATAAGAATGTGCCTGAGAGTATTCCTTATGCACAACTGCATAAGAATCTACATGCTAGCTTGCTAACCACATGTACAAAAGTGTTTCAAAAAATAGCAAAAAAAAATAAAGCACAACTGCCCGAGAGTCTTCCTTACGCAAAAATGCATAAGAATCTACATGTTAGCATGCTAAGCACATGTACAAAAGTGTGAACATATATATAAGAAAAAAATGATAAATCCATATATGTTTGTCAGTTATCGAGTATTAGATGATGGCTGAGATACCAAAAAAAGTAGGCCGACCGCTAACCCGACTAATTATTTCTGATGCAGGCCTTTGGATGAAGCACATAGCCTCCAACACCAACATCTCTAAAGGTCTCAGCAAACTTGTTAGCTTTTTTGAAATTTGCATCTGGCATGAGAATCTTATCCACCAACACCTTTCCAAGATTAGCTAGTATAATAGTGTCATGGCACATACGTCCTTGAGCACCAGTACACAGTCTACCAACAGCCAAAACTTCCTCTTCCATGTTCAACAATGAACATGGAGGCATTTCAACAGGTGAAGCTGATGATCGAGCTGGTGATATGGTTTGCCCAAGTGTAGGTGTTTGAGCAGGTGAATGTGCATGAGTAACTGAATTATTATGAACAGGTGAAGATGCATGACCTTGTAAAAAACCGCTGTTGTTTGATGCCACAACTGACCCCGACATTGCAGACTGGATATCCTTCACAGTGTGACATAGTGATCCCAAGCCTTCGATCAATATCCCCACCTTGATACCTAGGTCATCTAACTGATGCTTAACATCTCCATCCTTAGATTTCAACTCTTGTACTTTGGCACGCACATGAGCAGAATAATCGTATTGAGTACGAGTAACATGACCAACAGCACGAACCCGTCCTCTACATTCCTTCTGAAAAACTTGAGTCATTACATCTAAATCTGATATAGAAACACCCGCAACTTTTTTGTCCTTGATATCTTCCTGGGCCTTCTTAAGCTCATCCTGCCATGTCAAGCATAACACTGTCAGATATATATATATATATATATATATAATACATAGAGACAATAAAGAAGTGGCATACGTTATTTTGAGGACTGAATTGTGGTGCAAAAGAGAAGACCTTCAACTGATCAAGTATATTAGAGATAAGCTTTCTTGGTTTGAATGTTGTACTGTAAAATATATAAATAGAACATGTAATCATCCTGCTGATGTGTTAGCAAAGTATGCTCGAAATACTAGCTGTAACGCCGCGTGGTTTGTTAATCCTCCTAATGTAATTAGGATGCATCTTCTGCAAGACTATTGCAGAAGTTAAAGATGTAATCTTAGCCTATGAATACAAGTTGATTTCCTTTCAAAAAACAAAAAGATTACTAGCATATAATACGTATATGAGTACAGATGAAGGAGTGTGCCGACTCACCAAGTATTTTTGCGCACTAGGATGAATTTCCCCACCCACTTGAGTATGATCTTTAATCCAAACATCAGAGGTGCTGATTTCCACATCAGGATTCTCGCGCTCCTAAATTCAACGAGTTGACTTGTATTAATCAATCTAGAGAAGGATGCGACTAATCATAATTGCCATACATTGAGATTTTGAAATATATATACATACCAGTTCAGCTTTCACGAAAGAATGAGATTTACGACCGGTGGTGTGAGAGTGATCGTATATTGCTCTTTTCCTTTTGTGCTCAGCTCTGCTTTCTTGTGCTTTTTGAGTTCTTTCATTCTTACAGAACTTTATCCACTCCTCTTCTTTTATATTTGGAGGAATATATAGAATCCTTTCTTCATAAGTATCATAAGGATCAATATAGTCTCTTCGTAACTCCCACTTTCGTCTCCTCCATGGACCAGACATCTCCTTAACCATGGTTATCTTAGAAGTCTCAGGTAAATGAAATGATTTCTGAAAAAACAGTGTTATCAATGAATATTAATTCAGATGCAAAGAAAGTATGTAAACAGTCGTACAAACAACCTACCCATATAGTTGAGGTTCTGAATCCCTGTTAATTAAAACCTAAAGCTTTTACTTGAACCTATTTTGTTGACTCTAATAAGTTTATCATTTTGATCAGCTCGATCAGGTCCACCAATGTATAATAGAATCATTGTATCATTCTTAATTAAAGTTATAAAAAGTGTAAACAACAGTAAGATGAGATTTGTACCTGTAGTTCATTCCAAATATCATTTTTGTACTTATCGGGCACATGCTTCCATGTTTTGTAAGATATAGGGACAAGAGTACGAACCAAGGAGCCTTTCAGGTGGTCGTATGATGTTGCATTGGGGGAAATGGGAAAACCATTCTCATCAACCTCCACTTCTTCCATAATAACCTACAAAATAACAACTAATATCTATCAGAGAAAGTAGTTAAACATATAACAACATTTGTCACTATCCACATAAACACATGAAACAGAACACAGGTAAAAAAGAGCACATACCGAACCTATGAAGATTGCGCAAGTGATAAAACAAAACTTATCAAAAAAAAGAACCCAAATAAGCAACAAATTTAAACTATCATTGTCACATATCATAAAAAGATCGCTTAATCCACACAAAGCTTTAAACCACAGAATCGATACATATAAGATTCTCTAAACTCTCATTGTCAGTAAGAACTGACTGATAAATAGTATGAATTTCAATACTATCTATGAAGGAAGTTAGTCCTTGAGATAAATGCAACACCACAGACCACCCTTTTTCATAAATATCATCTGAGTAGAACACTTGCGTCGCTTCAGATGCAAGAATAAACGGCTCATCCAGAGCTCCGTCAATGCTTTTCATCTTAGACAAGTTAACCTTTATCAACTTTGAATTTGGATCAACCTTGCACCCATTAGTCTTGTCTTCAACCTTCACCCAATCATAATTCAACTTGATAATCTGCCTAATGACTCCATAATAGATCATTTCTTTTTCCTAGTAATCTGTGTCTGTGGACTTCTCCCTATAACTTGTAATAGCTCTCATTGACACACCACTGTTTTGCGATAAAACCCCACCCTCGTAATCTTGGGCACATAAAGTAAATCCATTGACTTGGTATTTTTTATACGACTGCGCCTTGAAGAGAGGTCCATGCACTAGTCTCCAAAGGGTTGAGTTCTCTTCATTAGCTTATAACAACTGCAAGAGAATGAACATGTATTTTATGTTTACCATCGATAGTTAAAATTCAAGAAAATACTGACATTGTTTATTGTCTGCATACATGAATACTGACATTTCAAGAAAATAAAATCTTATTGTTGTGCAATGATTATTCTTGGAAGCAATACTAAGCTTTAAACTTACATACTAGGCATACAGGCAGACCATTACACAACTAAGGTATGTACAAAATTGAAGCTAGTATGTTACCTCTTCTCGTAACCACAAAAGAAAATTTGAGGTATTCTTGGACGAACAACTGTTATGACCATTAGAGCTCGCACAGTTAACATAGGAATCATACTTCCTACAATCAAACAATAACTTAAAAAAATTATATCGACATACATAATAACAACTCAAAATCTCAAAGGTGTAAAACTAAAAATTTATACCTTTGCCACTCATCTAACCCATCGTACTTAGAGAGAAGCCATTTGGGAGCTTGTTCAAACTGAATTTGAGTTAGAGTGATATCCCTAGCTTTACTTAAAGGCATCTCATCAGCAAACTCATCGTCATCATCAAAAAATGCCATTCGAGTATGCTTATGAGTACCCTCACCATTCTTTGACAGACCCTCCATACCATATAAGTTGGCTTCTCGCAGCATATACCCTCTTGCAATGCACCCATCAATGTACCTTTTGTTGCGCACCAACCCTTTGAAACCTTTCATTAATCTACAAAGTTAATGACATTAAATAACAAAGTCAGTTACATATGACAACACTAAATTTATAGACATTGAAGGACAAAAAGTCAGTTGGACATCACTCAAGTTATAAACAATATTAAACAATGAAGTCAGTTATGGTGATTACCTCTCAAAGGGATACATCCACCTGAATCTCACCGAACCGGAGATTAAAGCTTCATCTGCAAGATGTATCATCAGGTGAATACTGATAACAAAGAAAGACAGAGGAAAATGTTTCTCCAGAACACACATTGCTTCTACGAGGCTTGTTTTTTCTTTTAACAAATGTTCCCGATTCATAACCTTCACGCACACAATATTAAAAAAGATGCTGATCCTGAGAAGAGCTACTCGTAGCTCTTTAGGCAATGATGTTGTTGTATGAACCAGCAACGGAAGGATATGCTGCATTACGACATGGTAATCATGAGACTTGAAGTTCCTTAGCTCCGGAGGATTAACATTGACACAGTTGCGAAGATTAGAAGAGAAACCCGACGACACCTTTATATTCTTCAAAACTGTACAAAAGTCAATTTTCTCCTTCTTCGTCATCTCAAATGATCCTCTTTCCATTGTTGTTTTACCATTCTCAGCCTCCTCTTTCAACAACGTCTTCTTTCTTATCCCCATATCTTCCATGTCTTGACGTGCAGCGGGACTATCCTTTGACTTGCTATTTCCCATCATAATATTCATAAGATGCTCCGTTATATTCTTCTCTGTGTGCATGACATCTGTAATATGGCGAATCACATTTGAACCCCAATTGGGAAAATCATAGATAATAGATCTTCGAGTGAATAAGGAATGGTCATTAACCTCATCTTCAATATTGACGTCATCTTCAAGTTCCTGAAAATAGATAACATAAGAAAAAGTTCAAGTTACTGAAACCAAAACCACACCAATGACATTGAGAAGAAACATGGGAAAGTGGGTAAAAGTTTGGAGGTAGAGTAATTGAACAAAAAACAAACTATTTGGAAGTAGGGGAAACATAAAAACTAATGAATAAAACCGAAACACAAAAACTAATGAAGACAACCAAATGTAATACAGCACAGAGGACTAACCTTGATGGTATCATCTTTCCTTTTTCGTTTCAGACTTGCTTGTGATGGTTGTTTTCTCTTGCCATTCTTGGAACTGATTTTACCTACAAGCTCTTGTATCTGCTGCCCTGTTAGTGGCCATGGAGCTGTACCATGCTATACCCTTCCATCAATTTTTTTCCTGTCATCACGATACTTATGTTTCTCTGGTAGCCATCTTCGGTGTCCCCTATAGAAGATCTTCTTAGTAAATGGAAGATAATCAACAACAGTGCTTTCACCACAAGTACGACAAGCAAAATATCCATGAGTTACACAGCCAGATAAAGTACCTAACGCCTGAAAATCGTGAATTTCCCACAAAAACCGCGCTCTTATCAAGAATTCAGCATTGATGAAGGCATCAAATGCTATAACACCATCCCATAACTCCTTCAATTCATCCACCAATATTTCTAAATAAACATCGAAGTTTTTACCGGGAGCTTTAGGGCCTGATATCAGCAATGTCAACAAGGAAAATTCCCGCTTCATACACAAAGAAGGAGCTAGATTATAAATATATATAATCACCGGCCAACAGTAGTGTGAAAGACCGAAACACCGATTCGGATTGAAACCGTCAGTTGATATTCCAAGTGTAACATTCCTTGGTTCCTTGGAAAACTCAGGCGAAAAACTATCTGCACATCTCCAAGCTGAAGAATCGACGGGATGACGCATGACGTTTATATCTAACTTTGCTCTAGAATGCCAAGTCATTGCCTCTGCGATCCATGGTTCACTATAAAACCTTTTCAGCCTTGTAACCAACGAAAAATGTCTTATCGTCTTCTGAGCAATAGTAGTAAGCTTCCTCTCATCATTGAAAACCTTTTTATACCTAGATTCTTGACAAACATGACACTTCACCAACGATGCATGGTCCTTCCAATACAAAAAACAGTCATTTAAGCAGGCATCATATGTTATATAATTCATTCCTAGTTCTTGGATCATCTTTTTCACTTCTGGGTACTTAGATGGCAACATGTTTTCTTCAGGAAGCAAATCCTTCATCAACTCCAAGAGTGCAGTCATACCATTATCAGAAAACCCATACTGTGTCTTTATATGATTCAATTTGATAGAAGCATACAATGCTGTCATTCCTTTAGGACATGAAGGATTTAATGGTTCTTTTGCACGGTCATAGACAGATTTACTTTTCTTCCTTTTCTTGGTTCCAGCATCATTTTGAATCCCACTATATATTCCCATATTATCATCTACCCATATAGCAGCACCAACATCCTCAGCAACATCTCCTAAATTATTACCCACGCCTATAGCAGGATCAACAGGCACATATCCGACATTTTCTACATTCTCAGCTAAGTTTCCATTACTAGTATTACCCTCATGTGACCGTGATTCTAACTTTTCCCCATGAAAACACCATAATGTATACGTAAATTGAATACCATACTTAAGCAAATGCAATGAAATATTACCAAGTGGATCCAATCCTTTACTATTCTTACATCTAACACAAGGGCATGAGTATAAGGTATTTCCACCACCATTTCTATTAACAAATTCTATAAATGACCTAACACCTTCTATGTACTGAGTAGATTTATAGGAACATTTCATCCAGCCCTTATCAACCACAACTGACATATCCTAAAGATTGACACTCTATTGTTAATGAAAATTCAGACCATATATGTACTCAACATCAATACAAACCAGCGGCATTTTCGATCAATTAAATGATTACAACCAAACAATAGAGGTAGTTCATGGAGTTATCGTGATTTCTTTTCACTCAGAACTTCAAAGCTACATGTTAGAATTCAAGTGTATAAACTCCGCCAGATTCCATTCCACGAAGTTGATATTCCCACTTGAAGTCTAACATATAGCTATGAACTGAATTACAATAACCTGCTAACCAATTCTATTTTGACAAAATCAAACACAGTAATTTACAAGATCATACGAAATACTTAAAAAACTTCATAAGTTCAGTTCATTGTACAAAATTACAAAGTTCCTAAGTTCATAATTTAAACAAATTAGTCCTAGTGGTAGGGTTGCCGAAGCCCTAAGGTTAACGTCAGAAACATCCACTCAACGAAGAGAGAATGAGCTACAAGTAGCTTTTCAGAATCACCACTAGGAATATTTATCATGCTCTGTTATCATGTTCAACAAACACCCAAATCTCATAATGTTATTGCCATCCAAAATCAAAACAACTTCACAAAAAAAAAACATTTAAGTACAATCAAAACAACTTCACTACCAGTTCATAGAAATAGTAAAAAAAAATTTTGATAAGTCAAAATTTGTATTAGATAGAAAAAAATTACAGAGAGTAGTTTACCTTAAAGGAGTGCAAGGCAACCCCTAACAAAAAAAACTACTTGAATCTATAATAAACAACATTTGGGTATTCAACAGAAATTAGAAAATTCGGTCTTCCATGATATTGTAAACTCGCACCACTCGCAAGAAAACAACCCTTCTTAGCCATTGAGTCAGCTGCAAAATTCTCCTCTCTGAAAGTATGAACCAATCTTATAGAATCATAGTTGCTATTAACATCTAACCACATTTGCCTTGCAAACCGCGGAAGCTTCAAAGTTTTTAACGCCTCAATCACAGAATAAGAATCAGTACGAATGCAGACTCGCCTAACTCCCCATCTAACAGCCCATTCAAGACCCATAATAATTCCATAAAGCTTCGCCAGGTAGTTTGTGGTTATTCCCAGGCCAATGGAAATTGCGCCAAGAACATTGAAAGAGGAATCCCTTTCCACGACCCCCGCACCTGCCACCCCTGGGTTTCCCCTAGACGCACCATCACAACATAATAAAATTTCATCTTCATTAGGAGGCAACCAAAAACACTCCTTAGGCAAATGAAGCTTGATACGTCTGTGCATTACCCTAAAGTAATCCAAAATTCTGATTTCATCTCCACTGCCGTTTATGTTTCTCTTGAGACGAGCCGAGTAATCCTGAATAAGTTTCAAAATATGTCTAAATAGCATGGTTCAGTTTGGTTTTTTATTCTCAAACGGCGCCTTGTTTCTCAGAGTCCACAGCTCAGACTTTAGCACACAGTTTGCCAGTAACCACATGTCCTGAATCATAGGAATCCTCCCCTTTTCTGCTTTAAACGAGATCAAAAGATTTTTATTAGGCTTCAAACCAAAAATTCAGAAATCCAGTTCCAAGCACGAGCTGCAAAGGTGCATTTGAACAACACATGATCCAGAGATTCGTCCGAAATTCCACATAAGCAACATCTGTTTGCAATTTGTATTTTGAATCTACTCTTGATAAGGTCAAAAGTAGCGCAAACTCCACGCAGGAATTTCCAGTTCTGAGCATCAAGCACCGGATGAATTTCCTTCCTCCAAATAAGCGTAGCTCCTTCCAAATTGGGGTATTTCTGGCGAATCAACTCAACTGCAGAACTGACGCTGAAGTCCCCTGAATAGTCTGGCATCCAAACCCTGTTGTCTTCACCACCCAGAGGAGAAGGCAGATCGTTTACATCTAGACCAGCAACAAGCATACACTGAAGATGGTTTTCAGGTATTACCCACCTGCCATCTACCAGAACATCACTTACACGCACAGAAATGTCCAGAGTTTGGTCATTTAACACCTCAGCAAAACTAGTATCCGCATACCAGATGTCATAGTAGAGCGACGTACTTCTTACATCCCCCAACAAGACCTTGGTATTTTTATTCACAAGATTATACACACTTCTAACACCTGGAAGAATGGAATATTTAATCCCCGCAAGCTTGATACGACCATTACCACCAAAGAATTTAGCCTTGAAAAAAGCCGCCCAGTTCTTTTTTGAATTACGCATTTTCCACCACAATTTCATAAGAAGAGCATTGTTGAATGTAGACATTCGATTCAGACCGAGGCCCCCCTCCTCCAAATGGCAACAGATTTTGTCAAATGCCACCACTACAGCTCGACTAATATTGGAGTCATTAGCTTAATTTACTATTATTTACACGCATAGGAATAGTAAATGTAACTACAACAAACCATATAACAGAAATTAAACCCTAAACTGAAATTATATGAAAACCCCTAAAATAGCTTAACATGAAACAATAATTTAAACTTATACCTTTCTATGTTCTTCAGTTCTTCAGATTTCTTTCTTCAAAGTAGTTCACCTCTTCAACCTTGACAAACCCTAAAATGGAAAAAATAAATTCATGTTAGATTGACATATGAAACCTTTAAATCGAAAGACAAAGAAGAAATCGAAAAACTGAAACTGGAGATAGCATATTCAAATGAAGAGGATTTCATCCATGTAAAAAGAAGTCAAAGATGTATGCTTTTTTTCAACTTAACTCTCAAGTATGATGGCTAATTGAGACGCAATTATAGAAAAATATTACCTACTTCCCTTCTAAATAACTTGAAGTCCAATGGAAGAAACATAAGATTAACAAAGAAAATGGAAACAAGAACTAAGCACTCTCAAATTTTAGAATTACGTTCTGTATGTCATCTATCAACAAATGCTACTTTTCAGACAAACAATTGGTATATAGGTAAGTACCTTAAAGCTATAACCAACAACAACAAAAAATGAAACGGTAAATTACAAAACTAAAGGAATGAAACATTTGTATATCATGTAAACTATGCGGTACCACTAATGAATATTAAAGTGCAAGTACAGATTAAAAAAAAAAGTGGGAACAGAAGACAAAATGCAACTACTTAACGTAATGAAGTAAAGAAACTAAGACAATATGCAATGATATGCTACAGGATTATCACTACTTAATAACTACATATGATAACAAGTTAAGATATGCTATATTTAATACATGCATCTACACACAAGTTTGAGTGGGAAGATGAATGAAAAGAAATGAAAAATGCGTGAAGTTATATAGATTATACTGAACTAATAGTAAATTAAGCTAATGACAATTGACAAAAAAGCAAGAAAATCTAAGTTATGCACTACCACTAACTTATACTAATTTCTAACTACATACAAGATTCTACTGAAAGAAAGATTATTTGATGCAAATGTTGAAAATTTACAGATTGCAAAGGCACTACACAAAGTTAAACTAAAAACAGTAGGAAGACAAAAATGTGAGCAAGTGCTAAAAAATTTAGTAAAATCAAACTAAAAGGGCCTAAACACGGGATGCTACTAAGTAATGCAACTATCAACAAATGATTTATGATCTATTACAGAATTAAGCAAATGGACTGAATATAGCTAAACAACAGAACTATCAGGAGATGCTATATTACAGAGAAACTAAAAGGATTAAACCATATCATTTTCCCTCCACAAAGTTTTCACAACAAACAACATAAACGATGAAGATGCAGATTGGAGTGGTTATAGATCATCTCCCGAAGATGAAACTATGTTCTGATTAGGAGTATTACTTTTCCACTCTTAGTACATAAGTTTCCTTCACCTGATTTAAAGCCAATGATACAAAAAAATAATTGTTCTGAGCTATAGAGAAGCTCTTGACAGCAAAACAGTTGGTTGAGGTCTGGGTGTAAGAGCTACTGACTCGTCAGTGAAAATGGCAGGAAGGTCCATCCAAGAACAAAAACATTACTCATGTCTGAGTGCTTGTACTTGATTATCATAATTCAAAGTTCCAAGTAGTTATATAAGATTTGTGTAACACTTTACAGATAACAACCGATGCAAGATCCAACCAGCAAAGTTTCTAATCAAGCCATTACAAAAACCAACTCTATTACTTCACCTTAGTAACTAAAATAAATCATACATCACTTAAAGTAGCTGCTTTAAACCGAAAGCAAAATCCCAAGTCCCTATATTTACTCTATTAGCTGCTTAAAATTGAAATCAAAATCCCTAGAATCTATTAACTGAAACAAAATCGTGAAACCCTAGAATCTATTAACTGAAGATGCTTGAAACTTAAATCAAAATCCCAAGAATTTATTAACATAAATCAAAATCATGAAACCCTAGAATCTATTAACTGGAATCAAAAAACTAATACTGATAAATACTTACCAGATCGAATACAAGACTGCAACTGAAGATCGATTTTAGATCGATTTAGATCGAGATATGAATTGAATCTTCAGTTGATATCAAGGGAAGAAAATATCTTCTGGAGCAGATAAAGAGCGAGGAGATGAAAATGGAATGGCTGAAAAAATTCTAAGGAATAAAGAAGAGGGAGTAGTATTGTAGTAGATAAGGTTGAAAGGGTGGAAAAATAAAGAAGAGGAGTGACCAAACTTTGACTTTGGGTGGAAAAAAAATATCAAAGTGTTTTCGACCACACGCGTGTTTCACATGCATGAACATCTTACCATTGCTATTCGTAACCTAAACATTATTGTTGCTAAATTAGAAACATAAACACGTTGTTGCTAAAATATAGCAACGGAAAATAGCAACAGAAATTTAGCAACGACACTATTGTTGTTGCTACTCTGGGTTGCTATATCCTTAAAATGGTGTAGTTCCTGCTCGGTCGGGAGTAGTCACAGAACGGGTGGCCTCTCGGGAAGCTATTGTCGAATGACCGCAGATACTTGTTAAAAACCCCACAGTGCAGGTTAACAGCAGTAGCTGAGTGGGGACAATATCGGTGGAGGGTCGGGTCATAACAATATGAAGTGATAAGGATACCAAGTACGCCACAATCTTTTTTAACCTATAAAGATACACTTGATACACCTTGTATAATGTTACTAAAATAATAACGACCAAAATATTATTTGAACACGGTGTTCTTAGTAATAGTCAAAATTCAAATCGAACTAATTATGGGATCAGGTTAACCACATTAGCTGAATGGGGACAGTATCTGTGGAAGGTCGGGTCATCACAGTATGAAATGATGAGGGTACCAAGTACACCATAATCTTTTTTATATCAAAATCTTACTGAAACAATGACAACCAAAATATTATTTGAACATCGTGTTCTTAGTAATAGTCAAAGTCCGAATCGAACTAATTATGGGATCGTTACCAAGATAATTAACGTACAAATATATTCATTTTAATTATAAAGCTCAACAATATAATGCATAAGTAAAGTAAATAACATGGATGCACAAGGTTTTGTTATCGGGGAAAACTCTTGGCAGAAAAACCCTGAGACCTAGTCCAGTTTTAAATACCCCCAGAATTAAACATATACACAAAATTCGATAATCAACCTCGATGAACAAAGTTTATCCAAGTAAATCTATAAAACTAGCCAGTTTATTTGATTCTCTACAAGTATTATGTCTAACAAATTAAACTAAACTACTTATAGATCCCAAAAAATCAAGTTTGAAAGAAGTAACAAAAATTACGTGCGCTTTGTGTTGTCTCTGATAACGGGTATGGACACGCTGAATCCAATTTTTTTAAAATTGTATGAAGGAAATATTTATGTCAGGGTACGGTTACTAATTCTACTTGCGTGCTTTTGATGTGCGACCTTTTATTTATATTATGGGCATAACTAAAACATGGTTTTTGAAAACTTATTTTTCTAGCGAGAAAAAATTAACAAAGTGACTGGCGAACGAGTTTTATAAGTGACTGCAAAATCTTTTGGTATTGAAAAAGCGGGGGTTTAACAACCACACCCAATATTTCGCTTAGCAATCTGTATGGACAAACTCCAATATACTTTCTAAAGAATCAACTAGACAGTTAGACTCAATCAATATAAAAGAATATCAAAGAGTTTATATCTCTATCTCTCGATTTAAATCTTACTCAAGCAAACTGCGAGTCTCGATTAAATACACGAGAGATAACTTGGATGGTACCAAATACCAATATCCAAGTGTCAATCAATTTAAATCAATAACCAAAAGGTCGGACATTCTAATTGATTGAACAACGCACAACCTGTATTATTTCAATTATATAACAAATATAATGCGGAAAAGAAATAACACAAACACCAGAATTTTGTTAACGAGGAAACCAAAATTGCAGAAAAACCCTGGGACCTAGTCTAGATTTAACATACAGCCGCTACAGACACTAGCCTACTCCAAACTAACTTCGATATGGACTGTAGTTGAACCCCAACCAATCTCACACTGATCCAAGGTACAATTATGCTCCTACATCTCTGATCCCAGTAGGATACTACGTACTTGATTCCTTTAGTTGATCTCACCCAAAACTAAGAGTTGCTACGACCCAAAGTCGAAGACTTTAATAAATAAATTTGTATCACACATAAAATTCTACGGTAATAGATAAACCCGTCTCCCATGAATATACCTACGAGTTTTGTTCAGTCTTTTGATAAATCAAGGTGAACATGAACCAATTGATAAACTAGACTTATATTCCCGAAGACCAGCCTAGTATTATTAATCACCTCACAATAGTCTTAATCGACGCAACGAAAAAATATATTGTGGAATCACAAACGATGAGACGAAGATGTTTGTGACTACTTTTTATCTTGCCTATCGGAGATAGAAATCTCAAGTCAATTATTACAATTGTACTCGTATGATAGAAACAACAAGATCATATCACACAACTACAAGAAAGTAGTATCGGTCTCGCTTCACAATCCCAATGAAGTCTTTAAGTCGTTAACCTGTTTTAGAAGAAGAAACTAAAGGTTAAATGAGAATCGACTCTAGCCTAGTACAACTAGTATCACACAAAATATGTGGGGATTAGGTTTCCCAATTTCTAGAGTTCTTCCTTATATAGTCTTTCAAATCAGGGTTTGCAATCAATGTTAGCTTGGTAACAAAGCATTCAATATTCACCGTTAGATGAAAACATGATTAGATTCAAGCTAATATTTATCAACCGTTAGATCGAAAACATAGCTTGTTATACACAAATGAAATGCATGTTTGTAGGCTTGTATAAACGTACCCAAACTTGTACATTAGTTGGTTCAACAATAGATAGCCAAATGGTTAGCCATATGATAACTTTCATATCAACCATATTTTTCTTCACCATAACTAGTTCAAATGAACTAGTTTGATAGTTTTTCAATTGCAAGGAAATATCATGTACTACACAAGACACAATTGAAGCAAAAATGATTTGATTCACTTGAATCGGTTCATGAACAATATAGCCACGATTTGCAATAGCATTCCTTAGTTTATAAAAGATAAGTTCACAAACATCGTTTTTAGACATAACCTACTCAAGTTCGCGGAATTAAGTTACCGGATGAAGTTCACAAAATCCAGTAGAAATTCTCGGGTTTGAGAACTTCGCCAGTATGCGGACTTCACTCACGCACTTCTCCGGTTTCACTTGATCAACAAAGTTCGCAAACTTTGGTTTAAGCAATACGGACATATACATAAATGTATTTCCACAACAATGCTTATATCCTCCAATGGTTATATAGTCTAAACTCTGATTTCAATTATTGAAACATTCTCAGAGGAAGTTATATAGTTGTTATTCACAAACCATTTTTCGTCAGAGCAATTTTCAAAGTGATTGAAACTTAACATGACTTTCGTCACTAGGTAAAGATGAACATGGCTAAAGCGAAAGCTTTACAAACATATATTTGGAGAAATAGATAGGCGAGATATACTCGGATCGAAATACCAAATGTGTATAATCTAAGTTTATATAGCAAAACGACTTTTGTCTCAAGAAAGGAGATAAATTTACTTTTGAGTGATAGATAAGTTCAAGTCTCCACATACCTTTTAGTCGATGAATATCCACCAGTTCATTGAGTAGTCCTTCATCTTGTATGATGATTTCCATGGAGTTCATGAGCTCAACTATACTTTCTATCCTAGTTCGAGACCTTAGCTATAATCGACCATAACTCAAGACTTATAGTTTTGATCACTAATATTGACAAACATGCTTGAGATAGCAACGCATGCGAGTTTGACCGAGCAATGCTCTAACATGTATGATATGTGGTTGAGATTTTATGTATTTGTTCCCCGTACATAGAATTCACAAGACAACTTCTCTTGTCGTGATCCCTAAACGGAACATACAGCTTTATGCAAAATAGAATTCGTTAACATATAGTAATTGAAAGCTCGTAAAGACTGAATGTAAAGAACCACACATGTAATTAAGTAGTGAATACTGAAAATAAATTAAACAAGCTGAATTGAAAGACCATATGTAAATGTCCATGAGGTAAAGTTGTTGAATCGTAAATGAAAATAAAAAAATATCATGTTATCAAAGATCTTAGAGCTAATTGCTCGATTAAAATAAGTAACTATACTAATGGCTTTTTACTGTGAACGACGTGGCTTTTGGTTTAATTGAATTTTTGTGTCCCCTTGTATCGGTGCCAACATATTGTTGTTAGAAATATTACACAACACATCCAAGTATAATATACTCAAGCTAATAAGTTAAACACTAAGGAGAAGCAAAAGAACTTCGATCTTATTAAGAACAAATTTATAATCTCTTGGATCCAAGTTGAAATCATTTGCTTGGACTTTGGTGACATATGACCTTTGTTCATAGGGTTAAAGGGATAAACCTCTTTAATGATGTGCATCTCGGCGAGTACAGAAGTTAAGTTACAGTAAGGTTTTAAAGGATTCCTAGTAATAAGTTTGAGCTTTGGTCTTTTACAAGACAAAACGTGGGCTTGTTAGAAGATATATAAAATAAGATTTTGCAAATATGTCTCTGTTCGGCACCCATTATATTCTTTGTTTACTGAAAGAGTGAGCATGGTGTGGATTGGTGTAGTTTTCGTCTCATCCACATCCAATCCAATGTACGACAGATTTCACTTTTAATATCCGCATTTGATCCAGCATCCGATGGGTTGGTTGCAGATGATCCAATGACTTTCTTATATATTCAATATCTAAAATATATATAAGATAAAATAAAAAAAAAGACTTAAGATCCCATTACCCATATCATGATCGATAATGTTAACTCAAACACACACAACCTTTGATAATATTTCCTTTACTCCCCTGTCAAATGCTAGTAAGGAAACTAACAATTCTGATTTTATCGAGTATAATCATGTTAGGAGATTTATATACTAAAATTTCAGTTAAGCAATTAGTATCAACATTAGTGAACAAGATATAATCGAAAAAGAAAAAATTATTAACCTAATAACCGTAAGCGAACCTAAGATTGATTTAACCAAATATGCTCAACACAAGTAAACTTATGGAGATTTAAGAAATCAATTAGATTAATCACAAGAGAACTCACAATTAATCTAATCGAAGTACACAACTAAATTAATCACAAAAGTAATCAATTTAATTGGCCATGCTTAACACAAAGTACCTTATGGAACAACAACTAAGCTAATCATAAAATAATCAACTTTGGTTATTCACATTCTCAACATAAGACACTTTATGGAACAACACAAAATTTACACAAAAATTGTGGATCAGAGATCGACCTTATACCGTGGAATAAACAAGGATTCATTCTACTTTCCATCACCATTTGCACAATGACATAAAATAGACATAATCCTTGAATCACAAAATATTTTAACCTATCTTACATCAATAATTGACAATATAGGCTTAACTTTTGTGTTTATCAAAAGTCTATTCATTCTTTTATCAATACTTGCATATCAATTCACGAACGACTTTATTTTTGACAAAGTATGGGACAATCAAGTTCACGGACGTAAACACACATATCCCATAACAATATTGCAATATATAAAACCATAAAGATTAATACTGCAAAGATCATCCTCCAAACAAGTTTAGAATTTAAGCCAATACATCTAAAAACAAGAAGATGAAAACATTGGACATAGCTATGTGTAATCAAAATAATGGCTATTTCAAACAACTAGTTGTTCTTCTAAATAAAATAAGAAATATAGAAGATTTACTAGACAAACAAAACAAAACTGAAAAATACCTCCATGTCATAGTGAACTAGAGTCAAATAGACAGTTCGGGACCTTCTTGAGTCTTAAGGTCTTGGATATTGTGAACGACATCATCCTCTGCACCTTTAAAGAGGATATCCTTATTGGGAAGTTCTTTAACACGGGTTTTTATGAGAACAAGGTCAGATTTAACCTTTTTCAACTCAGTTCTTACCACATCAAGATACTTCATTGTATCAACAAGTTGCTGCTTTACCTCCTCGAATTTCTTTAGGAAGTCTAGAACTACATCTGATGAAATCTCTTCAACCTATTCTATATTCGAAAGGTAATCAGGAGATTGAGAAAGGCAACCTTCAACATTCCCTTCTTTTTATCGAGTTTGAAATATACCGCATTATCAACGAAATCTTTAGGCAAGTCCCATGAGCAGGAAGAAGAAGCCATTTGATAATATGAAGCCTAGAGTAAGAAGATTCAACTCAATAGGATAGGTATATTGTAGTTGCAGGAATTCCCACACTACACCCAACTCAAGAATTTATGACACAATTTGAAGATTAAGAACCTTTTTTATTGATATGATCTTAAAAGAATTACAGTAATCAAGAATACAATTCACCTAATAAGATTTTCTCTCTCCTAAAAACTTTCCTAGCACTCAAAAATTCATCATCCTCTCTGGAACTATTCATTTCCTTTATATAGGTATTTACATAGTGGATTACAGCTCATGACAGATCATTTACAGCTATGATCCCCTTTAGTTTCGGATCTGAGTTCTTGCGATAAATCGCAGTTAGCACCTCCTTAATCATTCACAGGTTTTATTGATCCATCGCAGAAATGTCACACTTTTCTCATGTTTCTGTCGTTTTCATCTGATATGTCATTCCTTACGTCACTTTGAGATGTGTCGCAGAATATTATTGATGTATCGCAGAACTGTTGTTTATTTCGCAAGAATATTGTTGTGACAATATTCTGATCCTACATCTTGCCTCCTCTCATATCTTTTCTGTGAAGAAGATAAAGATCATGAGAATTTAAGTTTCTTGATTTGCCGCAACTCCTTATTTTTTACCCGACAAAGTTCCCTGTTTTACTCTTTACCGTTGGCACGTGTCAATCCTTACCTTTTTACCGATTAACCCGGTTACCCATCCTTTATCTATAAATAGATGTCCCACTCGAGAAAAGGTTTTCTTTCACCTTCTCTTTTTTCTTCAATTTCTTTCTTTTTCGTCTGCAACTTTTTCTTTCCTAATATCCTTCCTGCTGCTGCTCTAATGGAGACTCAAAGGTATGTTCTTATCTTGAATCTTATTTTGTTCATGTTTCATCATCTCTATCGCCTGATTTTCTTTATAATCCCCATATTTTATATTATCCTTTTCAGTAACACTACTTCTCAGACTAAGATTACTGTCAAAAACCCTAACCCTAAGGGTCCTCAGAAAAAGCGTGTTGGAAAGGCGAAAAGATCTGAGAATGATAAGGTAGTAAGAAACACCTATTTCTTTGAAATAACAATATTGTTGCCTCTGTTTCTTATCTACATTATTATTCGCAGGGTGAAGAAAATATTTCTAGACCTCTTAAGCGTTCTCGTCAAGTTAAAGCTCTTTCAGATGAAGTGGATATTCTTTATTTTTTGCCTGCATACCCTGTTCCGCCGCAAGATAAATCTTCTCCTTCTCCTCGCGTAAATTTCAATGTTAACACCAATACTACTTCTTCATCAATTCCAAGTGAAGTTATTGATGCTAATATTTCCATCAATATTTTAAAAGTTGTGATGGATGAATCTTTGATGGATGGAACTAAGGTGAATGAATCAACAGCAAATAAATTTGCGATTAATGAAACTGTGGTGAATGAAACTACGGTAAATGAAACTGCGGTTAAGGGAGCTGCAGTGAATGAAGCCGTGGTGAATGAAGTTGTGGTGAATGAAGTTGCGATGAATGATGTTGCGATGAATGAGACTGTAACTGCGACTAATCAAGTTCCTTCTTTCACTCCTACTACCGCGAATGATTCTAACCTTCAAGTTACTGTCGCCAAAACCTCTTCCTCTACTTCTCTTCCTTCTTCCCAAGAAATAGCAACAGGGGTTGAAGCTGCTTTTCAAATATTATCTGAAGTTTTGAACGATGCTATGAAATATTCTACAGATCCTGCGAGACATGATATTTATATGATTCTAAGCAAGCATCTCGGATCCTGCGGTTATTCATCTAAGCTAACTGCTTTAGAAAGTGAAATTGAAACCTTGAAGAAGAATCTTCAAGCAAAAACTTTAGAATGTGAACTTCTCGATCATAAGCTTCGAAATTAATTGACTCATAAAATCTTCGCAGCGAAATGATGATCCTGAAAGGTATAACTTTCTTGCCTCTGTTTTTGCCTCAGTAATTCTTTGTTTTCTATGTACTCAATTTTTCTTTATTTATTTGTTGACGCATATTTAGCTTCAAAACATAACCAATTAATGAAGATACTTGAATGGGAAACAATCGCTGATGAGGCTCGCGTTGGGAAAGAGTCTTGGAAGAATCAATTTGATAGATTGAATACTCTTCACACATATTCAATTGACGAGATAAATAATCTTAAGAATGAGAATAATCAGCTAATTTGTGAACGAGATCGCCTAAGTAATGAAGCCACTCAACTTTTATATTCGCTAAATCAGACTAATTTGAAGGTGGAATCTTTATTATATGAAAACAAAACCCTATCTCAAGAGAAACGTAGCTTTGTGAGTAAAATAATGGTTTATTCGCAGCAATTGAGTAATCTTCAAAAGTTGTGTGACAACCAAAAGCAATCTCTTCGTGTATTGAAAGATGAGCTTAAAAATATAACCGAATCATCTGCCGCTGAACAAGAGAAACTTATAAAAGGTAGATTAGCTCTAAGCGTAAAAGTCAACAGTCTCAAATATGACTATGCTCTACTGAAGAAATCCCATTCCTCCTTAAAAGAAGAAAATGCTTATCTTCTTTCTAAAGAGAAAAGTATAAAATCTCGTTTGAAAGGTAAAGTTGGTGATACTTTCGATGATACCATGAATCAATGGAAGAGTTGCTTCCTTAACATAATTCAAACTTTATCCTCGCAAAAGGAAGGTAGTCATTTTGACTGCCTCGTCTATTAATTGTTTCATTGTATTTTCCCATCTTATTTCTTACGAGAATTCCATCTAATATGCAATTTTTCTTATGCACAATCTAAGAAGAATCTTCAAACTTCAATCTCTGATCTGTCTATGAGGTTGGCCAAACTTCGCAAAAAGAATACCGCGCTTTCTAACTCTCGCAACAGAGCATTAATAAGATTTAACTATCTTGAATACTTCAAAGATATAGAGATCACAAATCGGGAAAAGAATTGCCTCCTATGAGGTTCTCGTAAACAATGTTCTATTCTCTCATTATTTACCTCCTTTAAAGGTCAAACCCTTGGAGATAGATAATAACGAAGTTCCTCGTCTCATAGATGAAGATCTAAATTATTCAAGTAATGAAGAAGATTTTTCTGAGGATGAACAAAACCCACCTAAAGAAATAGAAGAAGAAGAAAACCCTCTTGATGAAGCAGAAGAACAAAACCCTTCTCAAAAGGCCATCGCTAATGATGGATAAGAGGAAGAAAATCCTCATAAAGAAACAGAAGAACAGAATCCTCCTCAAAAAACAATCGCTGGTGATGGAGAAACCCAAACTGAAAAAGATGTTGCTGGTGAAGATAATAGTAGCGAACAAGAATGATAAATAAGATTATTTTTTTTTTATTCAAGATATTTCGCAGAAATATCTTGTTCTTTTCCTTGTCCTGCGAATGATTGTAATTTCTGAATCTTTCTTTTTCCTGCTTCTTTTGCGAAACATTGCAGTTTTTATAACTCCATCATCTTCTTCTGATTATATATTTTCATTAATCTGAATCTAATCTTCACAAATTCTTGTAACTTGATTATCTTCTTTTTACTATCTTGATTCTTCTCAAGGAAGATAATGAAATATTGTTTTATAATCCCCATTTTTGCCCCTCATAATCTTCCTTGTGAAGTATGTAATATATTACCATTGTAAGATATCCCATATGCTTTCCTCTTGTTATTAATCTGCAATATGATAAATGAATTATCGCGAATAATGCTGCGAAAAATTTGTTATATGCTTCGCAGATATAATCTCTCTTGTGGTCTTATTTCGCCTTCCTAGTTAAAGGTCTTATTATGCCACTTTTATGCGACAAGATCGCAGGACATTCTTACTTTTTCATGTAATAATCCATTGATCTTGTCTTATCATTTATTTTGATCTCTGCGACAATACGATAAGTCTAAGCCATCTTGTGAGATTAATCTCTCTTTGCTTTGTAAGACTTATGATATTGGCGTCTTTTGCGATGAAATCGCAGGACGTTTTTGCGAATTATATCCTCTTATCATTAATTTCATTTATCTCATCTTTTTGATCTTATCGCAAAAACCCATTGATCTCATCTTAACACTTTTCTTTAGGCTTTTTGGCCTGTCATGCGGCAATATGACGGGCCTAAATATTCTTGCGAATATAAAGTCCCATGACATTGCTGTCTTTGTCACGCGACAATACGATGGGCCTAAATATTCTTGCGAATATAAAGTCCCATGACATTGCCGTCTTTTTTGATACACAGCTCCCTAATGGAGGGTATCGCCCTTATCTCCCTCCCGATTGCCCCTTCAAGGAGACGTACTTCTGCCATACAAGACTAGCTCCTCCTATCCGATTCTAGAAATAACCAGTTATTTTCGTAGCCTCTTATCCTTTATGCCTATATGGCTTATAGTTACGAGACTACACCCTAGTGGGGTTTTCTTCGGGCCGAACACATCGTAAGTCAAGACTTTCCATGGATGGCCAGGGTAGGTTCATCCGTCCCGGGCACCCACAGCTCAACCGTGTACCTCGGTGCCTTGATCATACTTTGCATTCCTTAGGAGAAACTCTCGGGCGCCCAACCAGGGTATAACCTTATATAGTTGGGAATCCAAGTTATATCTCCCGGATGGATTTTCTATAATCCCAAATCTCCGTGACTAGGTTCCAGCAGCAGTATAGCCTTTCCCATACTCATGCAAAGAGATACCCCCCTTATGACGTACTTTAAGGACATTGCCTCTTACAGAATAGAATCCGCGAACTAAGGTATACGCCACAAAGGATCGTCCCATTATTATATGTTTTTAGGCGATTTGCGCCCATCTTATTCATTTGCATTTAAAATTCTTAATTATCTCGCAAATTATTGCGAAAAATTGCTTTATATTTTTCCAATTTTGTTCTTGCGAATCATCTCTTTTATTCTCTCGCAATTGCTTGCGTATAATCCGATCATCTTAGTCTTTCAAACCTTTATTGATAATATTTTCTTAGATATTGTCTATTCCATGGTCTGCCAAGTCTTTGACCCATGTCTCTTCCTTCTGGATCCATTAACTTATATGCTCCAGTTCCAATTATCTCTTTGATAATATATGGCCCGTACCATTTTTTCGCTAGTTTTCCTCCATTTTCTCGCTGATATTCTGGGGTTTCTCGCAGAATTAAATCTCCCACTTGGAATTCACGCTTCTTTACTCGCTTATTATATTCGCGAGCTAATATGCGATGGTAGTTCTCCATATGTTGTAATGCTTTTTCTCTCCTCTCTTCTACCTCATCAAGTTTGTCTAGAATCATACTAGCACTAAGATTCTTTTCCCAAGCTTCTCTTTTTGTTGTAGGAATAGCAACTTCTGTTGGTAATACCGCCTCAACTCCATATGTTAAACAAAAAGGTGATACCACAGTTGCTTATCTTCGTGTTGTATTATAAGCCCAAACTGCATTATGAACTTGTTGACACCATGTTCTATGATGCCCTTCTAACTTCTTTTTGAGGATATTTGCGATTGTTTTGTTAGTTGCTTCAGCTTGACCATTATCCTGTGGGTATAAAGGAGTCGATTTTCCGCACTTTATCTTGAATGCATTAAGTAACATCTCTATATTTTGTCCTTCAAATTGTTTTCCATTATCTGACACCAACTGCGCAGGAATTCCGAATCTGCAAATGATGTTTTCAAATATAAATGTGAAAATGTCCTTATCATGAATATGCTGTACTTCTTTAACTTCTGCCCATTTTGTGAAATAATCTGTTGCGACAATTAAATATCTCTTTTTCCCTGTTCCTGGTACAAATGGTCCCACAATATCTAAACCCCACTTTCCAAATGGCCAAACATTTTTTGAGGATGTTAATGTTTCACCGGGTGCATGTATTCTTTTTGCAAATCGTTGACATTCCTCGCAACTTCTTGATAAATTTTTTGCATATTCATGCATATATGGCCAATAATAACCTTGAATTTTAGTTATGTATGCTAAAGATCTTCCGCCGCTGTGATTACCAGCATCCCCACTATGTAACATTTTTAGTATTTGTTTTCCTTCCTCTTGTGTCAAACATCTGAGGGAAGGCCCATTTAAAGATTTTCGATATAATATCCCATCTCTTAACTCATAATTTGTTGCTCTACTTTTTAATTTGTGTGCTTCTAATCTGTTTCTTGGTACCTCTCCCCTTGCTAGATATGTGTGAATTTTCGCACGCCAATCTGCGATAATTCGACTTGATTCTTCGCCATTATTTTCTACTACCATTGCCTCGGCTTCCTCTTCCTCTTCTTTATTAATTGAAGGTGCCACGAGTGTTTGTATTTTTATATTTCTCCCAGTTGGGTCTACCATCATACTTGATATAAACGCAAAAGCATCTGCGAGCCTATTATCTCTTCTTGAAATATGCCTCCACCTGAGTTTTGGAATTTTCGCAGATAATTCTTCAACAAGTTTCTTATATTTTTTCAAAGTTATATCATTAGTTGCGTATTCTCCTTCGATTTGGCGAATAATCAATTGCGAATCACTGGTAATTCTTGCATTCTCTACCTTCATCTCTATTTCAAATCTTAGAGCATGCACTACAGCCTCATATTCAGTTTCATTATTTGTAGATTCAAATTCTAATCGGAATGCAAATGCCATTTTTGCACCTTCTGGTGAAATAAAAACGACTCCCACTCCATTTCCTTCTCCGTTGGATGATCCGTCTACTAATATCTCCCACCTATTTGGTTCTATTAAAAGATCTCTTGGATCCCCGTATTCTTCTTCTATATCCATCATGTCTTCTACAACTTCATCATCATCCAAAGGAAATTCTGCGAGAAAATCTGCGACAATTTGAGATTTTGGCGAGGATAAAATTGCGTATTGGATCTCAAAATGCCCCACTTGTGCGTTTCATCTTTCAACTCTGCCTGATCTTTTTGAATTTTTCATTACTGACTCAATTGGTACTTTGATTTTATGTGCTTGGAAATATATGCGAAGTTTAGATGTCGCATAAACTAACGCCAGAATTAGCTTTTCAATCTTTGAATAGTTTTTCTCTGCAGCATTGAATGTTTTGCTGATGTAGTAAATTGGTTTTTCAACTCCTGTGTCATTTCGCAAAAGTACTGCGCTTAAAGCATGTTGAGTTGTCGCAAGGTACATCAACAATTCTTCTCCTGGTTCAGCCTTCTGTAAAATGGATATATTCATCAAATATTCCTTAATTCCTTGAAAAGCTTTCTCACATTCATCTGTCCATTTAAATTTTGTTCCCTTCTTTAGTATGTTAAAGAAATACTTGCATTTATCTGATGACCGCGAAATGAATCTGCCTAATGAGGCTAAAAGTCCATTCAATTTTCGCACATCTTTTATTGTTGCTGGAGTTGGCATATCTCGAACTGCTTGCACCTTTTCAGGATCAACTTGTATTCCTTCCTTTGATACAATATACCCCAAGAATCTCCCAGATGATACTCCGAAAGTACATTTCTCAGGATTTACCTTGATATTAAAAAGCCGCATCTGATCAAAAATTTCCCTTAAATCCTGCACATGATTTTTAGCTTCTTTGTTTTTTACCAACATATCATCCACATATACCTCTAAAGTTTTATGTATCCATTTTACGAACACATTTTCCACCATTCTTTGGTAAGTTGCTCCTGCATTTCGCAACCCAAAAGGCATCTTTGTGTAGCAATATAATCCTCTGGGAGCAAAGAATGCAATATGTTCTTGATCTTCTTCCGCAAGCGGGATTTGATTATAGCCCTTGTATCCATCTAACGAAGATATTCGATCATTTCCTGCGGCAGATTCCACCAAATGCGGAATATCTGCAAGGGAAAACTATCTTTGGGACATGCTTTATTTAGATCAGTAAAATCAATGCAAATTCTTATCCCCTTATTTTTCTTGGGAACTACTACCATATTGGCGATCCATTCTGGATATTTTTCTTACCTTATAATTCCTGCATCAAGCATCTTCTGCAATTTTTCTTCTATCTTGGCATGATAAGTGGTTGCAATCTTTCTTATTCTTTGTTTAAATGGTCTCACATTTTTGTTAATCTCCAATCTATGGCATGCAACAGATGGATCTATTCCAGGCATCTCATCCATATTCCACGCAAAAATGTCTTTGTATTCTCGTAGAAGGTTTACAATTTGTTCTTCTTCCTCCACACCCATCTTAGTTCCAATTTTCAGCATTTTTGGGTCTTCTTTACTTCTAACATTTACTTCTTTTGTTGGTTCTGCTGCAGTATATCTGGCTTCATGTTCTCCCATTGGTGTTGGAGTTTTTATTACCTCCGCTGGTTCATCACTTTCTTGCGATACATCGCCAAATATTCCTTTTCCTTCTTCTGATCTTATCATGTAAATCTTGAATTCTTCTTCTTTCTTTTCTTCTCTCCTCATTTTTCTGCGCTGTTTTCGTAATTAAATTTGATTTTCACAATTCCTTACTTCATTCTGGAAACATAATGCTGCATAATCTGCATCTCCTCTGATCTCTCCAATTCCGCTAGGCATAGGGAACTTTATGCACTGATGTAGAGTTGATGACACATCCTTGATTGCATGTATCCATGGTCTTCCCAACAGTATATTATATGGTGATTTCACATCCACCACGCACAAAGTTATCTGCATCTCTATTTCCCCTAACGGAATTCGCACTACAATTTCACCTTTAGGTTTGGTTAGAGATTTTCCAAATCCATGGATATGATATGTTGGACTAATCATTTCTTTATCTTTGTATCCTATTTTCTTGAATGTGTGGTAAAAAATTATATCCACAGAACTTCATGCGTCCACCAGAGTCCTATTCACCACCCACTCTTCTGTAGATCTTACTGATTTCTCTTTTCTTATTGGTACAACAGACATTGTAATCACCAATGGAGATGTATGACTTAAATTCTCTTTCGGAATTTCTGCTGCCGTGAATGTGATCTTCTGTTTTTCCCAATATTTTAGCGGTAATGTCTCATCAACCGTTATGATTTTCTTTCCTTCAAAATCTCGCTTATGTAACCTTCCTCTGATATCTCCATGGAACTTATCTATCATCACCTTTGTTACTACACCACACTCCAACTTCTTTTGATTATCTTTGATTTCAATCATCTTTTCTTCCACCAATTTTCTTGATATTCTTCTAATTCTTGAATAACTTCTTTCCTTTATCTAATTTTTGCTATGATTTTCAACTATTCATCCCTGTTTCTGGGCACCAAAATGTAGTTGCAGGAATTCCCACACTACACCCAACTCAAGAATTTATGACACAATTTGAAGATTAAGAACCTTTTTTATTGATATGATCTTAAAAGAATTACAGTAATCAAGAATACAATTCACCTAATAAGATTTTCTCTCTCCTAAAAACTTTCCTAGCACTCAAAAATTCATCATCCTCTCTAGAGCTATTCATTTCCTTTATATATGTATTTACATAGTGGATTACAGCTCATTTACAGCTATGATCCCCTTTAGTTTCGGATCTGAGTTCTTGCGATAAATCGCAATTAGCACCGCCTTAATCATTCGCAGGTTTTATTGATCCATCGCAGAAATGTCACACTTTTCTCATGTTTCTGTCATTTTCATCTGATATGTCATTCCTTACGTCACTTTGAGATGTGTCGCAGAATATTATTGATGTATCGCAGAACTGTTGTTTATTTCGCAAGAATATTGTTGTGACAATATTCTGATCCTACATATATATAAACAAACCTCATGAGATTTAGGGTTTACATGACAGGTTTATAAGTAACCACTGAAACCATACATGTACCTGTAAGATGAGAGTTCACAAGGCTCTTCACGGAAGAGTCCACGCTTTTACGTTTCACAAGCAAGGTTAGTCAAAGAAAAACAAAAAAATAAAGAAAACAAAAAAAATACTCATGTAACGGTGTTTGACCAACTATCCATCTAATAACGATAATAGATTAGCCAGATAGTCAGAGTCACTTCGTCAAGAGTATACCTATTCAATTCTCTCACAACTAGGATTTTGTATGTGAGATTTCAACCTTGTGATTACTGTACACAAGTATGAGCTTTTAACTCATTAAATGATCGTAGTTTTTCTTTTCCATAATGTTTTTGACATATGCTCATTCCATAAAAGTGAGACATTGCTTGATTAGCAAATTTTTCAGAAGGACTAAGTCTAGGACCTCTTGCAATTGGTTCCCAAGGATCAGAATAGTTAAGAATCCATTTTCTAGACTTAGATTTACCAGAAACATTCTTATAAGTACATGGAATGCTTTCTTTAGCAATACAAGAATTTATGCCAGAATGCACTTGAGCCCTGTGATGATTTCTAGAATAAAGATCATTTTTATAAGGTTTCTGGTTTCTTGTGGTTATGCGATTCACTGCATTAGTCGACTGACTATTTGTTCCATTGACAGTGAAGAGAAGAAAATTACGTAGCTTAGAAATTTGTTTCCTTCTTGCAAAATAATGGATAACATAATGATTCTTTTTCCCACAAAAAGTACAGGTTCGTGGAGGAGAAGCAATAATTGGCACTTATCTTAGCTTCATAGCCATATGAGAAGATTGCAAGTTATGTAAACCTTTCTTGACACAATCTTCTCCTGGAGAACATTTTTTCTTGTACAGAACATCACGAGAGTTAGTTTGTACAGAGAATTTTCTCCTTAAGACAAAGTTTTCCTTTTCCAAGGATTTGCACTGTTCATGGGCTAGAGTAAGAGATGCACTTAGTTTCTCTTTTCGACACGAAGTCTTTTGAGATCTGATGAATGAGTCTCGAGCAAACGTTTTTCTCTAATTGAGTCTTCCTTAACCATATTCTCAAGAGAACTAATCTTTTCATGTTGTAGAGTAGTTTCTTGGAGAAGTTTCTCAATATTCTTAGAGAAGGACTCAATTATGTTATAGAGATCACGTTCTCGATCAAGAGACTTTTCAAATTCATCAATAAGCTGATCATGATCCTCAAAATCAACAATCTCAGACTTTTGAAATTCTGGTGAGCTCCTTTTCAGCTTTTGCCAGAGCGTCACATGCCTCATTAGAGCAAGAGATGTCAACATCTATTGGAACAATATTTCTACCTTGGGATTCAGAAGAATCAACTAAGGAACAATCCTTTGAGGTATTTCAAATACACTTGGCATAATCAAAAGCTTTAGGAGACATCCTGGTAGGCGTGAATGAGATTCTGTCCTTAGACTCAGATTGCCACAAACACAGACTTGTAAGGTCTTGAACGTGTTTGCCTTCTCTGATACCAATTGAAAAAGCGGGGTCTAACAACCACACCCAATATTTAGAATTAGAAATCTGTATGGACAAACTCCAATATACTTTCTAGAGAATCAACTAGACAGTCAGACTCAATCAATATTAAATATATCAAAGAGTTTATATCTCTCTCACTTGATTTGATCTTTACTCAAGCAAACAGAAATCTGCGAGTCTTTTATCAAATACAAGGAGATAACTTGGATGGTACCAAAGACCAATATCCAAGTGTCAATCAATTTAAATCAACAACCAAAAGGTCGGATATTCTAATTGATTGAACAACACACAACCTGTATTATTTCAATTATATAAAAAAATATAACGTGGAAAATAAATAACACAGACACCAGAATTTTGTTAACGAGGAAACCGCAAATGCAAAAAAAAACCTGGGACCTAGTCCAGATTAAACATACACTGTATTAATCCACTACAAACACTAGCCTACTCCAAGCTAACTTCGGTTTGGACCGTAGTTGAACCCCAATCAATCTCACACTGATCAAAGGTACAATAATGCTCCTACGTCTCTGACCCCAGCAGGATACTACGTATTTGATTCTTTTAGATGATCTCACCCACAACCAAGAGTTGCTACGACCTAAAGTCGAAGACTTTAATAAACAAATATGTATCACACAGAAAAGTCTACAGTAATAGATAAATCTGTCTCCCACAAATATACCTACGATTTTTATTCCGTCTTTTGATAAATCAAGGTGAACAAGAACCAATTGATAAAAGAAGACTTATATTCCCGAAGAACAACTCAGCTTTATCAATCACCTCACAATAATCTTAATCGACGTAGATAAAAAAGATATTGTGGAATCACAAACGATGAGACGAAGTGTTTGTGACTACTTTTATATCTTGCCTATCGGATATAGAAATATCAAGCCAATTATTACAATTGTACTCGTACGATAGAAACAACAAGATCAGATCACATAACTACAAAAAAAAGTAGTATCGGTATGGCTTCACAATCCCAATGAAGTCTTTAAGTCGTTAACCTGGTTTTAGAAGAAGAAAACCAAAGGTTAGAGGAGAATGGACTCTATCTTAGCACAACTAGTATCATACAGAATGTGTGGGGATTAGGTTTCCCAGTTGCTAGAGTTCTCCCTTATATAGTCTCTCAAATCAGGGCTTGCAATCAATGTTAGCTTACTAACAAAGCATTCAATATTCACCGTTAGCTGAAAACCTGATTAGATTCAAGCTAATATTTATCAACCGTTAGATCAAAAACATAGCTTGTTACACACACATGTAATGCACGTTTCTAGTATTGTGTAACTGTACCAAACTTGTACATTAGTTGGATCAACAATAGTTAACCAAATGGCTATCCACGTGATAACTTTCATATCAACCATATTCTTCTTCACCATGACTAGTCCAAATGACTCAAATGAACTAGTTAGAGAGTTGTTCAATTGATTAGATCTTTATGTATAACACAAGACATAACCGAAGAAAAAATATGAGGTTCACTCTAACCGATTCATGAACTATAAAGCCACGATTTGCAATAACATTCCTTAGTTTATTAAGATAAGTTCACAAACATCGGTTTTAGACATAACCTACTCAAGTTCGCGGACTGGGTTCGCAGAATTAAGTTCCCGGATGGAGTTCACGAACTCCAAAAAAAATTCTCGTTCGAGAACTTTCGCCAGTTCGCGGACTGAAGCTCGCGTACTTCTCCGGTTTCACTTGATCAACAAAGTTCGCAAATTTTGGTTCAAGCAATAAGGACTTATGCATATATGTGTTTCCACAACAATGCTTATATCGTCCAACGATCATATTGTCTAAACTCTCATTTCAATCATTGAAACATTCTCAGAGGGCGTTATATAGTTGTTATTCACAAACTATTTTCCGTCAGAGGAATTTTCAAAGTTATTGAAACATAACATGACTTTCGTCACTAGGTAAAGATGAACTTGGCTAAAGAGAAATCTTTACCAACACATATTTAGAGAAATAGATAAGCAAGATATACTCAGCTCGAAATACCACATGTGTATAATATTAGTCTATATAGTAATATGACTTTTGTCTCAAGATAAGAGATAGGGTAGATAGAATTTTGAGTGATAGATAAGTTCAAGTCTCCACATACCTTTTAGTCGATGAAGATCCACTGGTTCCTTGAGTAGTCCTTCGTCTTGTATGATGATTGCCATGGAGTTCTTGAGCTCAACTAAACTTTCTATCCTAGTCCAAGACCTTAGATATAGTAGACTAGAAATCAAGACTTTATAGTTTTGATAACTAACATTGACAAACATGCTTGAGATAGCAACTCATACGAGTTCGATCGAGCAGTGCTCTAAGCATGCGAGGTTGATCACCAGTAACTTTTGGCATGACTTATTCAGAACACTAAGCACTCAGTTGCACCTCAGTATAGCTTACCATCCACAGACTGATGGTCAAACAGAGAGAGCGAACTCTTGTCTTGAGAGTCACTTGAGATGCATGTGTGGACACCAACAAAATAAATGGTATCTATGGCTTACACTTGAAAAATGGTGGTATAACACCAATTATCATACCAGTTTGAAGTTGAGCCCCTTCCAAGCTTTGTATGGATATCTCCCACCACATTTAGCATTTCCTTCTACTGCCACCACCTCTATTGCTGATGTTGAGACATATTTAAAGCAAAAAGATGCTGTTATTGACTTACCGAAGGATTATCTGCATAAATCTCAAGAGAGAATGAAGTTCTTTGCTGATCATAAAAGAACTGACAGAGAATTCTCTGCGGGTGACAAAGTTTACTTGAAGCTGCAACCTTATAGGCAAGCCTCTGTGGCTCTCATAAGAAACTTAAAACTTGCATCCAAGTACTTTGGACCATTTTCCATTGAGCAAAAGATTGGCACAGCTGCCTACAAGCTCCAGTTACCAGCTAAATCAAGAATTCATCCCATCTTCCATGTGTCTCAGCTAAAGAAGCATATTGGCCTTACTCATACTCCATCTCATACACTCCCTGTTTTGGATACAGATGGACAAATTCTTGTCATTCCTGCAGCTGCTCTAGATTCAAGAACTATTTTTCGCAATGAAATCTCTGTGCCCCAGCTACTTATCAGGTGGAAGAATTCTTCAGCAGAAGATGCTACATGGGAGGATGCCGAGCATATATCGCACCACTTTCCTAAATTACATCCTCGAGGACAAGGATCTGCTGATGGAGAGGGTATTGTCATGTGTCTTATTATGCTAGCTCACTAGTTGTCTGCCTTAATACTAATAATTTGTGCCTTAATCATTGTGACGTGTAGTCTGGTCATTTGGAAATTGTTTCCTGATATAATAAGAACACATGTCAGGCTATGATTGGATAGTCCTTAGGGTTTTCCCCCAATCATAAGCTTATTTAAGTTGTAATGAAACCCTGTGTTTGGGTAAGCTTGAATTAATGAAGTAATATAGGCTGCTTCGGCACAGTTGCCAAATTCCGTTCAATTTCTGTTATATTTACTCTCAATCGTACTTAGAACAGTATAGAGGATTATGAGAATTGTGGAAAAGATCGAGATCTCTGGATCCAATTCAGTTCCGCGAGATTTAACATTATTCACGGAACATAAAGGAAGTCATAGATTATAAATTGGCAGCTAGCTACAAATCATTTAACAGTAGTACTGAATCTGGTGTAAATAGAAGAGTCTGGCCAGTCTTACAGGATCACCGAATTTTTGGATTTAAGGTGGGGTTTGGTAATGTTTTTTTTTTCCTTCCCAAAAAGCACTTTCAAAAAATATGTAGTTATTTTTTATATTAGTGTTTGGTAAAGTATTTTCAAAGTGCTTTCGACCCAAAGCACTTCAAAAGTTCCCTAACTTTTAAAAGTTGGGGGAGAGGATCTTTTAAAAGCTAAAGTATAAGCTTTGTTCCCACATTATTTTAATTCATGATTTTTCTTTTATATATATTCCCTACTATATTATATAAATGACCAAACTTGCCCTTAAATCTTTGATAATCAATTTCTTATTCTCCATATCATATTCTTTAAAGATTGTTATGCATTTTTAGGGGCGACTTTTTTATTCCCATCACATAGATGTGGTTATGGGATGTCCTATTGGTTCGGAAAGTTCCTAAATGCCCTTCCATAATCGGTAGTTAAATGTTATTTTTAGCAACCGATTATTACTTTGTTCCTCTCAAATTAAATTTGGGCTACTACCACAATCGGTAAATAATAAACTTTACCAAAACTATTGCAAAAGTAGTGAAACTCGAAGTTTCATTTGTTTTGCAAAATTGAATTTGGGGCTACTATCGTAATCGGTAGAAAATGAGCATCACTAAACCACCGATTGTGACAGTTGAGAAATTCAAAATTTCGTTAGTTTTGAAGAAATTGAAATTGGGGCTACTACCAAAATCAGTATATAATGAGATGGTCAAGACCCTACCGACTATAAAATTACCTATATACCCTTTGACTAATAAAACCAACTAAGACCTAATTTCTTTTCTTTTCAACTCTTCTTCTCCTCTTCTTCTCCTCTTCTCCTTGCTACTGATTGCAGAGAGGATTTTTTTTTCTCTCATTCAATCCAACTTCAATTCATCGCCGTTAATCGCCGAATCAAATTATCGTTGATTCTTATCTATACAAATGACTAGAAATAAGGAACCCCAAGAGCTCGAGTGAAAAACGTATACCGTGGTGACGATCCAAAAATTGGAGAAAAATCAAAATTCAAAAAAATTATTACTGAAAATGACGGAGAACGCGAAGAACACGAGGAAGATGAAGTCTCTAATGTAGGTGATCCTGATAGTCAAACTCTCAAGCAACTTCAAATGGCCCCAATTAGGTAAGATTCTACCATTTTTTTTGGTTTCTATTGCTTCAATTCGACGAATCCATGATTTTTTTAGGGTTTTCTGTGGTTATTACACATAATTAGTAGTTTAGTCATTGTTTTTAACTCCCGATTATGGTCGTGTTCTTCGTTCCTTAAGAACATTGGTCATATTCGGCCGATAATCTTATAGGTTGTCTACCGATTATAGAATATTGTTTCTTACTGAACCATAAATTGGCCATAATCGGAAGTTAAATATTTTTTTGACTTCCGAATATACTAGAGGCTTATAAGTTGTAGAGACGCAGTATTCGGTAGATATGTTTTCTTATTTTCTTCCGATTTTTTAGGCTCAACAACTTAAGAATTTTTTGAAGTCAAAATGGTGCATGTTCGGTAGAAAATACTTTTGTGTATCTTCTGAATGTTATTTATTCGGTAGAAAATACTTTCCTTTGGTTTCCGATTACCATATATTCGGGCAATAATGTTGAACTCTGGCTTCCAAATGTGTATTTCGGTTGTTTGTTTTTGGATTAACTACCGATTGTATAGTTTGTTAACATATTCTTACGAACCTATTGTCCTTCATTTTGTTGTATAGGGATAAACAAGGTAAGAAAGCCCAATCTACAATTATCTCAGGGCCTCGTCGAGAAGGCGGTAAGAAAGTGACATCTAATTCAAGGAGAGAAAGGAGTGCTAAAGTAAATTCAAATGCCCAAGATGGAACTTAACAAGGCACTCAAGAAGGTGTAGAACCAAGTTATCCACAAGTTCAAGATAAAATTGAACCTAGTGCTCCAAAAGTTCAAGATGAAACTAAACCAAGTGATCAACCAGAAGCTAGAGTATAAGAAAAAGGACAACCTAGTGGTACAAAAGGAGAAGGAGGAGATGGAAAGAACAATCGCTAAGAAATCAAAACCCTTGTCCCACGACATTTGAAGGTGCGGAACATTCCAGAAGGTGAAATCCTGAGGCTACCGCTGGATGGAGGAGCATTGTTATTTGGATACGAACACTCCTAGGCCAAAGAAAATTTTGAAACCGAGGTAATAATCGTATCCTTTTATTAACATATTCTCTTGTTGTTCGTAATAGTATTAAGGGTTATAGGTTATTTTAAATATTTTTTAATTTGTCGTGTGTTTAATAGTATCATTCAGATGCGGTACATCTACTCAAACCCACCGCCGCACCAACAAAAATGCTGGATTGGCCTTTATTCAGTGAATGTGAAAGGTTCAACTACTGCATCATCTCGATAAAGTCAGAGAGTACTCTTGGGGGACGGCATGCCATGCATAGTTGATGAAATAGTTGAGAAAGGCGTCGAGGATCGGAACTAGACAAATTTCTGGGAACGTAAGTCTATTCCGGGTATTTTTATTAACTCTATCAATCCATACTTAGTTATTTATTTTTTCTCTAATTGAAGATTCAATTTTCTAATACTTGGTATCATATTATATATACATGGATCTATGACCACTTTCCTATCCTGAAATTGTCCTTAGAGGACCCGGAGTAGGAGAAAGGTTAGAGGAAGACAACCATTCATGGAAAAAGCAGCAACAGTTAATTCGTATGATGGAGGTTTTGGACTCGTTGAAGGCCTCAGACGTATGCTTTGATCCATACAAGGAAGACTGAGCTAATGAACATATAGTGGGTCGGTCCGAGTTGTCCCTATATTGGACCATTGTGGCACCCCACAGGATATTGATGTACAATGTCTCAATGGTGATGCGACAACACTGTTATGTACAATGTGAACCAAAGAATAACATGCATGAAAATTTCACACTGGAGGTGGAAAAGTGCGAGTCTTGTAAAGGACTCTATCACAGTGGTTTACTCAAGGACACCATCCGTTATTTACCATTAGGATAGAAGGATGACGTACTTTATCCGCTCTGGGAGACCTCTCAACCGAGGTGATGAAAATGCTCTAAGCTATATGGATTGGTACCAGAAACATTCTCATCTTCGTGCAATTCGTGATCTTAAAGGAAAGACTACTTCGGACGCAGCCGCTTATAAGTGTAACCTCAAAGAGAAACCAAGTGGTTATGATAGATTGGTGCTTATTTTTGTGTTCTTTTCATTTAATATTATGCCTCAATCTCTTAGTAATAACCATTTGATGTTATGTTATGTATAAAAACAACGGAACAGGTTCAAGGTTTTTTCCAAATGGTGCGTTGGATGCATAAAGTTCGGAGACCCTGTGCCAATTGAGAAGATAAAAGAGCACCGAGATTTAATTGATAACCTTAAAAATGAAGATTATGCATCTCAGTTCGGGGTAAAAGTCAAGAAACCAGTAACAAATCCGAGTAAAAGAACTCTGGGCTCATCGAACACTCAAGATGACGTCCCCGATGGTGAAACCAATGAGGCTAAACATGAAGGTGATCTTAAAGGAAAGACTACCTCGGACGCAACCGCTTATAAGTGTATCCTCAAAGAGAAACCAAGTGGTTATGATAGATTGGTGTTTATTTTTGTGTTCTTTTAATTTAATATTACGCCTTAATATCTTAGTAATAACCATTTGATGTTATGTTATGTATAAAAACAGCGGAGCAGGTTCAAGGTTTTTTTTCCAAATGGTGCGCTGGATGCATAAAGTTAGGAGAGCATGTGCCAATTGAGAAGATAAAAGAGCACATAGATTTAACTGATAACCTCGACAATGAAGATTATGAAGCTTAGTTAGGGGAAAAAGTCAAAAAACCAGTAACAAAGCCGAGTAAAAGAACTCGTGGCTCATCGAGCACTCAAGATGACGTCCTTGATGATGAAATCAATGAGTCCGAACATGAAGGTGATAATGATGGTAATCCAAGACGTGGTGGTCATGCGACTCGTGGAGGTCGTAAAGTCAAAGCCAAGAAGAACAAATAAACTTTCAGTCTTATGTTAACTTTATGTTTATGTTGGATTATGTCATTTTTTAGGTTTTGAGTCGGATTATAAGTTCTTACATTATGTTTATGGTTTGTGAATGGTTAGTTTTACGGATTATGAATGGTTTCTTGAGTTATGTTTATGAATTTAACGATGATTTGCAAGCGACTCACATGACTAAAAATGAAACTGTTGAATTTTGATGCATAATCGGAAGTTAAGTTTATATACGTATCTCTCGATTCTGGGGAATCTTCCAAATTTTGTCAGTGCTAGGTTACAATTGGTAGTCAAATTTAATAAATAGAGTCCGACTCTGGAGAACCTATCCATTTTTCGTCAGAATCAGAAGATAGTTATATTATTTATCTACCGATTCTGGGATTTTTCTCTATCTATTGTTAGGCCTACTTTAATCGGTAGATGTTACATAAATTGTTCTTCTGATTATTTTAGCTTCGGAAAACATTTCTGCTGTACCAAAAAAACACCATAATCGGCAGATAATTTAATTCCATTTTTTTCTGATTGTTTAAATCGGAAGTTAATTTACTACCGATTACGAGTTCCAAATTTTGCATAGATAAGGATTATGATAGCCTTTGTGAGCTCAAAACCTATGGATTTTGACAAACCACAATTTTGGGGCTACTTGTAATCGGTTGATAATATAAGTTATATTATCCTCCGATTATGATAATTTCAGAATTCAAAAAAGAAGGATTTTATCAAAATCTCATTTTGGGGCCACTATGTCATCGGAAGTTAAGTTGATTCCACTTTTTTCCGATTGTTTAAATCAGAAGTTAATTTATTTCTGATTATGTGAGTTCCAAAATTCGAATAGATAAAGATTATGGTAGCCTTTGTGAGCTCAAAACCTATGGATTTTGGCAAACCATAATTTTGGGGCTACTTGTAATCGATTGATAATATAAGTTATATTATCCTTCGATTATGATAATTACAAAATTCAAAAAAGAAGGATTTTGTCAAAATCTCATTTTGGGGTCACTATGTAATCATAAGTTAAGTTAATTCCATTTTGTTCTGATTGTTTAATTCGAACTTTTTTGATGCCATTTAACTTTGTAATCGAGTACCAATATTTATTTTCTTCTACTGATTTTATAATCGGACATTTACGGTAAACCCATAACTTCTGATTATTGGATATTATATGTGCCGATGAGTCATATATTGCATACACTCATGTTACACCTTGCCTCAACGACTAGTTTTTCAAAAAGTTGAGCCGTTGGAACTTTAATATATATAAGGAGGGTATCCTATTCCCCTATATGCAACACAAATACATTTTAACTCTCTCCAATGTCAAGGAAATCATCTTTAAGATAATATCCCAACCATTCATCAATCATAAGGAGTTCACGATAGAAGAATATTTATCTTTATGTAGGCGCTATGTTCAATTCTATCTGAGACTAGGAGAAGAGCGTAGGAAACGAGGTGTAATGAGTATGCGTTAATTTGGGAGAATTCATGAAAAATTCTGCGTCGACACCGGTAACCTAAATAACCATCACGTAGGTGATCTTTTCATCCGAGTTGGTTCAATAAACGGACACGTCGAAGAATTCGTCCATTTAGCTTATCTTGTGAATCAATATCGATTGAGAGGTGAAACCAATGATGAGGTTACAACGCCATATCTCGGGAAATTGCGGAGATGGTGAATGCTGAGGTTACGAAGATCATTTCAACATCCTTAAGGTGATAGACATATTTAATCCGTTTAAGGCTCATCCAAGACGTTCACGGCACTAATCATAAGATATTGTAATAGAATTGCGGAACTAAATTCGGTAGCTAATATTATGATATATCTACTGATTATTAACTTTTTATTATTTTGAACTTCAGGATTCCATCCGTTTAGCCTCTCTCCTTGTAGGGGATACCCTTCTAATATTCAAATTTTTAATAAAAATCGGAAGTTTATTTTATTATCTAACAACCGATTTTGCAGAATCAGAAGAAATTTTTATATATATAAACTCCAACGGCTATTTCTTTCAAAATACACTAGTCGTGCCTAGAAAAACACATAATTGATAAATAATACATATTTTTAATCTGCCGATTATAGGTGTTCCATGAAAATGAGAACTCTGTTGACAATGCAAATAATCGGTCATATAGAACAATCAATAACTTCCAACTAAATAATCAGAAGGCAGTTTTCAAGCCTTGGATACTGATTGTAAGTTATCATTGTAACCATATTGTAGGTAATATCAGTACACTCTTGTTACAGTATGCATCAACGACTATATTTTCAAAGAAAAAAGACGTTGGGACTCTTATCTATATAAGGAGGGTAATCTCTTCTTATTTATGCACCAAACTACACACATATAGCGTTGTGTATTCTACGAATAGTTTTTCATCGTCTACTCTTTATAATTCATTATATATTTCAACTTACAACCATGGCAACATTTGACGCATCTGGAGATTTGGCCGTTGTCAAAACATGGTATCACGTAACAAGACTTAAAGATGTCATAACCGGAAGGATCACACCCGAAATCTTTTGGGGGAGGGTGTATAGCCAATTTACGCGAGAGTGTGGAAATCCAAATCAAATATCCCTCCAACAAGTTCAAAATCGGTACCAACTTATCCAAAAAGGAGTAAATGATTACATAACAATACAAAAGCGGATCTTTAACTAGCCACTTAAGCTTGTCGATCAAATAATTTGTAAGTATTTGCATACTTCTTTTACATAAGATCGGATGGCTATATCTTCTTACTAAACTATACAAACTTAGAATTATTTTGTATTTGTTGGTTTATGTAGGAGATCGCAAAAAGGAACTACTTAGAGGAAAAAGGAGAAGAATTCATATACGATGGAAGTTATGAATTCCTGAAGTCCGTGGTCACAATATAAACGAGTTTGGTTACAATTGAACTACCGATTCTGGGAATATTTTGCAATTTTGTTGTCAGAGTTTGGTTACAATCGGAAGTTCGTATGTTATGTAATCTACCGATTCTGGGGAAATATCAAAAAAATTGTCAGAAGATTGATTAATCAGAAGTTAAATGTGCAAAACTATTAACCGATTATGGATTGTTTGAACTCTTTTACAGGATATTATATATCTTCACATGATTTTCAAAAAACATATACAAAAAAGGTGGTTCAAAATACATCTTCCAAACATCATCATCATCCGAGGCGATCAATTCGAGTAGGCCATTGGGAAAGTTGTTCATGACGCGATCCCAATCCAGCATGTTGGAATCATATTGTTTAACCCAATCCATATAATGATTCGTTGGGAAGTATTCCACCCAACTAGCCACCAGAGGCAATGGACAATTTTTCTTTAACCTTAAACTGATAAAATATATGTCGTTGACAAATGCTATGATGATTCTTCAATCTTTTACTGACTCATCACAAATCGTCCTAGTCGGTATAAACGTAACACTAAATCCATACGTTGGAGGACAATAAAAATGTACCACACAATTCAATACGTCCGCTAGGAGATATCCACACCTTGGAATTGTCATCCAATACTTGTCTCTGATTGTCTTCAATCCCTTTCGACACTTTACACGCTCACATAATTATTTGAACTCTTCTTCTTTGTCGTATCTATCTCCCCGCCTCATCATCTCCATATACAAATACTTGTCCTTCATTAGTTGTACCGCCATTTTATTTGTTAAATATTGGCATTGGGTGACATTTTTGATAACCGCTTCATCAAAGTGACCGATTTATTCCGTACCGACATGAAATCCACAATTGCCATCCCCATCAACATCGTCGGTGGACAAAACAAATGGAATAATTAGTGGAGAGAGTTGTTCCAAATACTCTTAGTATATTGTATACGTGGATCAATTCGGTCTTCTATGAAGATCCCTAGGACAACGAATAGTACCATACTTCTTTTTTATAGTCACTATTTCCATTGGTTGGGTTTGTTGCGAGGCGCTCATTTTCTCTACAACTCCTAAGCTAGTTTGGGTATCCACCAAAACAACTTCTTCCACCGTCTCGGCTTGACTTACTTGAGAAGGCTTCGTAGAGACCTTTGGTTTCACTTGTCGTGCGGTTGTTCTACCTTGATCCTTTCTCGGACGACCTCTTTTCTTAGGTTACGGATCATCTTGAAATTCGGCTTCCACATGCTCGTGCCTAGACCAATCTCTTTTATTAGACAAATATATCTTCAACTCTTTTCTTTGGATGGTCCTCGACACTTTGGTGATCGGCCTACCAATACCCTTTTGCTTAATAGGTTCATCAACCTCCCTTAAACAACGGTGAAGGGATTCTTCCAAATAGTGCATCAATATTTTATTTTTGGCGCCATTTGCTACAGAGTAATGCTCGGAGATTCTTGCACACAATTCTGTCTCCAAGAATGACAAACCATTAACTACCGGGGTACTTGGATCAAAAGATAATTTCCTCCAAAATGGATGAATATCATTGATGTCAATCACTTCAACATACCTACCCAACATATGACTACACAAGATTCCAATACCTATCATATCCTTGCAAACACAAACCGTATTCTCGTCATCGTATTCTTTATAAAGCTTTAATTATTTCATCATGTGATCTATTTCCCATTTTGAAACTCTGTGAACAATGCACTTAGAAGCATTATTTCTTATTTATGTTCTAAAGGGAATCTATGTCTACTAAATTCCATACAACCCCTAATATTTGTCAGATTACGATTAGTGTATTCATGGATTGCTTCTTGGATCGACACAACTCCATTTTGACTACCGAGTAGTATTTTATTTAATCGGCCGTGAGACCCTTATGCAATGCTTGCTGCCTCATTCTTAAAATTTAGATATTCATATTTCCATGCAAACACAAACCTCTCCTTATGCGATGCCAACCATTGTGTTTTAAAATACTCATCGGGTTTTGGATAGTTCGTGCCCCATTCATCCTAAAATTTCTTCAAGTTAACCTCATAAGTTTTCTCGATTATCCACCAAACGATCTTGTCCCATGCTTTCATAAATATTTTCCACTTCATTCCATCCTCTTTCCATTTTTTTTCAAATAATTTCTTCTATTCCTCTCATTCTTCCACAATTAATTTGCTAATGCGTTCATCCTCTTCCTTCGACCTCTTAGAACCCTTCCTTGGTTTTTTAGATTGGATATGAGATTTGAAATTGGATAGGAGGTTGCATTAAATGTGCCACATACAAAGCAAGTTTTGGGCTTTCGGAAATGCAACCTTTATTGCATTCATTAAGGCTTGATCGTTATCCATTACAATAACCCTTGGAAAAGGCTCGCTGTTATGAATTGACCACAATGTTTGCAACATCAAAATGAAACTCATATCGTTTTCATGATCCATTAAACCCCCATGCCACCATGAACGTGTTTTTTTCGTAGGTGTGGCAAGTAATGTTCAAAAACGGCATGTTGTAAGGATTCGCAAGCTGGTCAATGCTATTTGACCATTCAAGAGACGACTTAGCTGTTAATAATTCAATTAATCGAATATGAACCTTAATTAATAGGAATTAACCTAACAATAATTTAGTTACGAAATTAGTATTGTTGATTAGATCTCGAAAAGTTAAGCAAAATGGGCTACTCGAAGGTGTTATTCAGATACTAGATGAAGAAGATATCATCATATTAGTGTGGAGGGTAAAATAGTAATTTTGGATCTTATCCTTGTGGCTGCCCTTATCCAGAGCGTTGGGTGCCTTAGTATTTTTGGTCGGCCTTATCTTCACCAAACCGAGGAAGAGAAATTCATTACTCTCTTTTCTTCTTGTTTCTTCTTCTCCCTTGTTCTTTCTCTTCTCCTCTCTGTTGATCTTTATTTTGAAGATTTGAGTGTGATTTTATTTGAGTGATCCATTTGAAGCTTAATAACGTGATGAATTGAAGAAAGAGGTGTTATGGTGTTAATTTGAGTTCTGTAAGAAGTTAATCGGTAAGCTTAATTAGGGTTCTTAATCCATTGTTATTTTTATACGAATTGAGTTTGTTTTGGTGAATATTTCTTAGGTTCGTTGTTAATTAGGGTAGAAAGGATTGCATAAGGTTTAATTTTGGGTTCTTTAGGAAATTGAGATTCGGGTTAGGGTTTAGTAAACTGAAGAGGTAAAATCAGGGTTCCAGAATTGGGTATATCAGATGAGGATGATGAACTGAGAAGTGGTGGTTAAAGTTGAGTTATTGATTTAGGGTTCTGTAATGAAGAAATGAAAATTAGGGTTTGAGTTCATAATTGGGAATCAATTGAACAGTATTGGAAGGAAGATGAATTGGAGAATTAGAACTGTTGTTGGTGATTCAGAATTAGAATTTTGTGACCAGAGGATGTTAAGGATGGGTGTTGTTGAGTCTAGAGAAAGGATTGTATTATAAAGCATTGTTGGTGAAGAAATTGAAGTGGCATTAGTGATGGTTGATAAAAAAGTGGGGGTATAACAACCACACCCAATAATTCATTCGGAAATCTGTACGGACTAAACTCCAATATAATTCCGAGAGCACCAACTTAAAAGTGAGACTCAATCAAGAAATATATCAAAGAGCATTATCTCTATTTCTCAACACAATCAGCAAATCGAACAAATAGAAATCTGTGAGCCTGATTGATATGAGAAATAACTTGGACGGTACCAAAGACCAATGCCCAAGTGTCAATCACGTTATACCCAACAAACAAGGTCGGATTTATCAACTGATTGAACTACATACAACCTGTGATATTTCAATTATATAAAAATATAATGAGGAAAAGAAATAACACAGACACCAGAAATTTTGCTAACGAGGAAACCGCAAAAGCATAAAAATCCCGGGACCTAGTCCATCTTTGAACACCATACTTTATTAAGCCGCTACAGACACTAGCCTACTACAAGTTAACTTCAGACTTGAATTTAATTGAGCCCTAACAAAGTCTCACATTGATTAATGTACAGACGCATTCCTTACGCCTCTAGAATCACATCAGATTCTGTGCACTTGATTCCCTTAGCTGTTCTCACCCACAACTAAGAGTTTCTACGACCTAAAGTCGAAGACTTACAAACAAATCTGACTCCCATAGATATGTCTATTCTTTATATATTATTCTGTTTTTGTTCCGTATTTTGATAGAAATCAAGGTGAACAAAAACCAATTGATAATCTGGTATCATACTTCTGAAGATCAACCTATAAATATTAATCACCTCATAATAATCCAATTGATTAACATAAAAAGTTATTGCAGAATCACAAGAGTCTGAGATAAAAAACTATTGTGATTACTTTTTAAATCTTACCTATCGGAGATAAATCTCGAGTGAATCTTAGAGAAGATAAAAATCAATACGATAGAACAAGTAAGATCAGAATACACAACTACAAAGAAAATAGTTGGATATGGCTTCACGAATCCCAAATGAAGTTTTCAAGTCGTTAACCGAATATGGTTTTGGAAAAACCTAGGTTAAAGGAAAATCAAATCTAGTTTGCAACTAGGTTACAAGAAAGTGTCGGGATTAGGTTTATAGTTGCTAGAGTTCTGCCTTATATAGACTTTCAAATCAGGGTTGCTTACAATCAAAGCTAAGATATCTTAGTAATAAAGCATTCAATATTCACCGTTAGATGAAATCCTGATTTAAGATTCAAGCTAAGTCTGCTTAGAAATTAAGCAATTAATATCCACTATTAGATGGTCTTAGCTTGTTACACACAAATGAAATATACTTATATTTTGATATGGGTAACCATACCTAAACATATATATTGAATTATCTCAATAATAGTTAACCGAAGTTAGCCATATGAACACTTTTAACTTAATCATATTCATCTAACACTTCTAGATCAAGTATGATAAGTGGTAGCATTTTTCCATCAGCATGGATAAACATCCATTATTGATCCAACTGCAATGGATAAATTTATACTGTTGATCCAACTGCAATGGATAAACATCCATTGTTTGATCCAACTGAAATGGATCAACTACTTTTTGTTGATACAAAAAAATTTGAACCAGTGGCGGCGACGACGATGGTGGTGGCGGCGGCGGAGACGACGAATTTGTGGTGGTGGCGGCAACAAACTAGTGGTGGTGGAATATTGGTGGTGGTGGCGGTTGGTAGGTGGTGGTTGTTGAACAGTGGTGGTGGTGGAATGGTAGTTGAATGTTGGTGGTGGTGGTGCTAGTGGTGGTGGTGAAGTGGTAGAGAAAGAAATTCGTTGTATTTTGAAATAAAGAAAAATATTATATGAGTGAGGGTATTAAGGTAATCTAATATTAAATGGATAAGGTTATAAAAAAGGAGGGACATATTTATTTTTGCATAAGGATATATTTGTTAAGAGTTAAAAGTAGGGACATATAATTAATATACCCATGTGAGATTGCAGGTAATAAGCTGGGTGTGGCAGCAGTGTTGCTGATTGAGAGGATGTGTAGTGATAGATAATGGGCACTGGAGCTGCTGTCATATGCAGTTGTTGTTGAACTCAAGAGGAGTTGGTGTTAGAATGTTTGATTCCTGGTGGAGATGGCTAAATGGGTTGTGGAAGTTGTGCGAGGAGATGAGTTGAAGCTGCTACAACTGTGGAAGAAGTTATATTGAAATGCAGGTGATGATTGTTGCTAGGAATTGCAGTACAGGAAATGAAAAGACAGTTCAAAGGCTACGAGGAGAAGGTGTTTCTGAAGATGATTGTTGCAGGGTTTGAACTGGGTACCTATTGACATCAGTGTGGCTCGAGTTTGAAAAGTTTTGGCCAAGTTTTGTCAGGGAAAAGAGCTAGAATTGTTGCCATGATTCAAGGAACTGTTTTGAGTTTAGTTTTGAACCTGAGTACATCTGTGAGAAATGCAGTGCCATCTTGGCGCATCACAGATTTTGCCAAGTGCAGTGGCAAAGGTTTTGGTTTGGTAGCCCAGTTATCCTGACTCAGCTGAGTTAGATAGCTGACTTAGTCTTAATTCAGTCTTGGCTCAGTTTTGACCCGGTGTTGACTCGATAGACTTTACGAGTTGACCTAGTTGACCCGAGTTGACTCGTTGACCGGTGACCGTGTGGATTTTGTCGGTCACCTGAGATATTTTTCCGGCACCGGAATCCGGCCAAAAACAAAGTTTTCCGGTGAGTTTTTTTTGGGACATAATTTTCACATGTGTATTTCACACATGAGCTTGGTGGACTTCTTATCTTTGGACTTTGGGCTTTGAAGACCTAATTTGGGAAGTTGAAAAGCTATAAAAAGAAAGAGTTTCTATTCTTTTGGGATCACGTTTTATTCTATTCTTGGAGCTTTTGCAGAGAACTACATCTAGGGTTTGCTTTCTTTTATGTTTCATCTTATTTCTTTGAATATTATGATGATGAACTCCATGAATATGTGTAGCTAAATACTATTATTGGTTATGGGATAAAAGTTGATTTCTTCAAGCATGTTATTTGATTCTATGATTTAGTTTTGTCTCAATTCTATCATTTATGATTCATTATTTATATTATCATATGATTTGAATGCTAGTTTAGTTGAGTCTGGAATCAATTGGATTTGTTTTCATCTCTATAGCTATATTAGGGTTTTCAATACGTAAAAGTTGTTATCTCTAATTTCTAGTAGCATCTTGTGGTTAATACTTGTAGTGATATATCTTTTTAATCGCATATGAATCATAACCTTTGTTAAAACGAATTAGTGCTTTTACACGTTTGTTTGCATCGATTAGTCTTATTTCATAGAACTTATTGCTCTTAGGGAGTTAAATCTTATTGTTCTTTTACACTTTAGATTGATTTTTAAGTATATTTCACAACAGCATCTTTTAATGTTGTTTGTGATAAAATCAGGAAATAAACGGGATACTCTTGCGATCAAGATATCCTAGGACTTTTGATACTTGCGAGATTAAATTACCAATTCTAATCATAGATGAAAAATACATGCTTGTGAATGATACTATCCCTTGACCAATATCTTCTCTTTATTTATTATTCAAACTATTTGCTTTGCTTTATTTTATTTAACTACTTTGATAAAAACAAAACACACTCTTGGGTTATCTTGGTTACTTAAGAATCTGAAAATTGCATAACAACAATCGCCTCTCTGTGGATACGAACTCTTTCTTATTGAATACTATATTTATATTCAGTTGAGTGAGGAAGTGAAATTATTTTTGACGCATACGACACGCTTCAAATTTTGGCGTCGTTGCCGGGGAGGAAAACGGCTTGTTATACAGTTTTGGTTTCTTATTTTTACGTTGCTTTTAATTTCGTTTTGAGAATTGTGTTTCAGTTACCTTACTGAAATACAAACTGGGAGAAGCAATGGGTGATGCAAATTGCACACTCAAGGAGCTAGCTTCTCAAAAGTTGGATCAACAACAATGGTGCATTGAGGTAACTTCTACTTTTGATATTAAACCAGGGTTGATTAGTCAAATACCAAAGTCCCATGGATTTGCATGGGAATATCCAAACAAGCATCTTACGGAGTTCCAATGGTTAATCACAAGCATGATACCTAATGGTGCTGATGCGGATGAAGGAATGTTGTGTACTTTTCGTTTCTCTTTACTTGATGTAGCTAAAGATTGGTTATATTACTTGCTTCCCGGAAGTGTCACAACATGGAATGGGTTGAAGAAACTCTTTTTAGAGAGATATTTTCCTACATCAAAGGCTACTCAAATTCTCAAGGGGATTTGTGGGATGAAGCAAAATGGGGGAGAATCTTTATATGAATGTTGGGAACGATACAAGATATTGGTGGCAAGCTGTCCTCATCACCAATTTAGTGATGCAATGATTATCCAATACTTCTATGAAGGTATCCAAGCAAGTGATAGGAATCTTATTGACGCTGCAAGTGGTGGTGCACTTATGAACAAGACGGTGATACAAGCTAGAGAGTTGATTGAGAGTATGGCAGCAAATTCTCAGCAATTTTCAAGTCGTGGATCAGAACCACCTATCAAGGGAGTTAATCAAGTTGAGGAGATTATTAAATTACGTCAACAAATTAAAAATATGATGGCAATGATGCAACAAATTGCAGCAGTGGTTGTAAAGACATCACGCCCAGCTTATGAGAACGTAGAGCATGTCAATGCTATATTCTCAACTCAGCCGTATGGTATTTACTCCAACACTTACGAGCAAGTTTCAAGTGCAAGTTCTGTTTACAGCCATCCGCATGAGTTCCAACAACAAGTGCAACAACCACAACAAGGGAATAATCCAGAATTGGAGAAGATGGCTACTTTGGTGGAGGCTCTAATGTCCGTGGTACAGCAAAATCAACAACTAGCGATCTTTAATCATCAGAAAATGGATAGTACAATTAAGGAGTTGCAATCACAAGTTGGTCAACCGCAACAACAATAATTCCAGCAACAACAACAACCACCTGAAAATCAAGGGTCCAATATGGAAGAGTTGCTGAAATCTTTTATGCAAAGAACGGAGGGTGTGGTCCAGGACTTGCAAACACAAGTAGGTTCAATGGCCGAGGAGATTAATCAGTTTCATGCACAAAATGGTGAGAAACTCCCTTTCCAACCTATTAACTCAAGAGAGGGTGTCAATGTTATTAAGTTGGGAAGTGGTACACAATTTGTGCAACCCGAAGTTACTAATTCGGGTGAAGAAGAAGTGCCAAAGGAACCAATTTTGGAGGAAAAGCACGCAGATTTTCCCCAAACTCCCGAGGTAACTAAATCAAACTCTAAACCTCTTGTTTATACTTATGTTCCTCCTCTACCTTTTCCTGCAAGGTTCGCTAAAGCTAGTGAGATGGTGGAACAAGACAGGGATATTTGGGATGTTTTTAAGAAGGTCCAAGTGAATATTCCACTCATTGAAGTAATTAGGCAATCTCCTCGCTATGAAAAGTGTGTAAAGGAATTGTGCACTAACAAGCACAAGCTAACCGGTAATGAGGTAATGAGTGTGGAGGAGAATGCTTCGGCATATTTTCGAAAGAAACTCCCACCTAAATTGAAAGATCCCGGTAGTTTCACTATTCCATGCACTATTGGTAAAACAAGGTTTACAAAAGCTATGCTAGATTTAAGAGCTTCTATTAATGTTATGCCTACTTCAATTTATGATGCTTTAAATCTTGGTCCTCTTAAGAAAACCGGCATAGTTATTCAACTTGCTGATAGATCTAATATTTACCCTAAAGGGATTGTTGAGGATGTTTTGGTGCAGGTAAAAGGACTAATATTTCCAGTGGATTTCTATGTTCTAGACATGGGTAATGTGAATTCATCCTCGTCTACACCGTTACTATTGGGTAGACCATTTTTGAGTACTGCTAGAACGAAGATTGATGTCTATAATGGCACCTTGACTATGGAGTTTGATGAATAAGTCATTCACTTCAACATCTTTGAGGCGAGGAAACACCCAAGTAACATTCAAGCAGATTTCCACAATGTGTTGGAAGCCGGCTAAGGCGTACCAAACAAGGACCAAGTCGGGCTGACGACTTTAAACCAAGCGCTAAGTGGGAGGCAACCCACCGGTTTTGTATCTTGACCTTTATCTTTTTATTTTTAAGCATTTTTATTTTCTTGTTTTTGCATATCATTTGCGGAATTTCCCACCTTGAACTTTCTTTGGACGATTCAATTTTACATTGAGGACAATGTAAAGTTTAAGTGTGGGGGAGCATTTATATGTTTGTATAGTTTGTTTTAGTTTATTTTATGCCTTTAGTAAAAAAAATAAATCAGAAAATAGAAAATAGAAAAACCAAAAAAATAAATAAATTGTGCTTTTTGAACTCCGAAATCTAGAAACTTGTGCCTTTAGGATGACACCATTAGTGGATGGAACCATTTTGATTGCAGGATCTGAGGAACCAATTAACTAAAAGAGACGAACATAGCTCAGAAATCATAAATAACATGATAGTTGTTACCATATCTCGGAATATCACCATATCACATTCTATTTTTATTTTTCTATATTTATCTATTGTTCTCTAAGTGTTTTGGTGGGTCACTAAACATCGACGTGTTATTACTGCTAGGATGAAATAGAGTGATTGATTTGCTAAAAAAAAAAAAAAAAAGAGACCGACCAGTTAGATCAAACGGAATAAGAATGACACTTGGATAGCAGTATGTGTGAAACGTAGTCCCTATCTCCGTCGCCTAAACAAGCGTGGAATGCAGGATCCAAGGAAACTATCATGTACTTGCTGACAAGAAGCATGCGCTTGGATCCAAAAGATCTAATCATGTTGTCTAAAAAAGAAAAGAAAAAAGTGAAAAAGTGAAAAAGTGAAAAAGAAAAAAGAAAAGAAAGTATTATATTGGTTGAATAAAGTAACTCCTGGTTCCCTTGTATATGCCAGTGAGTTGATGTAGAATTCAAACTAGTAGCTCAATCCAATAGGATGCATAGGATCAGGGGCGGAGCCAAAAATCAAGAATTGGGTGGGAACCTTATCAATTTATGCATATTTGAGGGGGTGCAAAAGGGTTAAAATGACCAAAAATTGGATAAACTAGCTTAAATTAGGCTTGGGAGCTCACATTTGAGGGGGGGAAAGTGCACACCTACCTTTCCATGTGGCTCCGCCCCTGCATAGGATCATCTTGGCAGTGACCTTCATACAGATATGGAAAACATCGATCACTTGTGAACATTCGTCAACATCTACATCTATTTCCATCTTCTTAATCTTTTCATTGTGATTGTGGTTTTTTAGTTTCCGAGTATTGTGGCTTGTTCGACTATCTAATTAAAGCTTTATTTACTAATATATGAATTGAATTTGTGCAAGGTACCTCCTCCTGTCATCATTTTGGATTCGTTCATTGATTTGTCACAAAGAGACGGAGTTGGAAATATAGGTTTTGTAGGCAGACCTCTTGTAAACCTTCACGAGACTATAACTCATCCACTAGGAACACCTAGGGGTTTAAAGGCTTGTTATTTATGCTAAAAGTGACTGTATCCTCGACGAGACAGAGTTGTATGTATTTTTTATAATTATTTTGTTTGATTTGCTCGAGGACTAGCAAAGTCTAAGTGTGGGGGAATTTGATAGGTGTCTAAAACACCTTTTTATTTATCTATTGTTTATGCTTTCTCTGCTAGTTTTCTTGTAAATTATGTATCTTATGCTTTGTTTTTGAGTATTTAGGTACTTTGGAGTCATTTGGAACAAAAGAGGAAGAAACAACGCAAAAGCCTCATCTCATATTCAAGTGCGCGGGGACGAACTATTTCTCATTATTCGCTTCTATCTCTTGATTCCTGTCTGAAAAGTATGTCGACTTTAGTGATGCAATTTTTGTCTGAAAAGCACGACTGCTTTAGTGATGAATAGAAATTGAAGAGATGAAGTGGATTTGAGAAGTAAGAGACGGTTGTTGTTGGTGGAGGAACTCGAGAAAGGAAGAAAGCGTTCGTTTGGAGCAAAAAGGAGTACAATGAACCAATTCACAGGCGAGCAAAGCTAGCTACGGTTGAGCAAGAAGGAGGCTAAGCGGACCAAGGATAAGGATATGCCAATCAGGATGAACCTTATCTAATGAGTGGGGTGGTCTCTATCCAAGGATAAGCAATATCATTGCTCCGATTCCGTGGTCGAATCAACGACGATCCCACGGAATGGCAATATCATTGCTCCGATTCCGTGGTCGAATCAACGACGATCCCACGGAATGGCAATATCATTGCTCCGATTCCGTGGTCGAATCAACGACGATCCCACGGAATGGCAATATCATTGCTTCGATTCCGTGGTCGAATCAACGACGATCCCACGGAATGACAATATCATTGATCCGATTCCGTGGTCAAATCAACGACGATCCCACAGAATGGAAATATCATTGCTCCCGATTCCGTGGTTGAATCAACGACGATCCCACAGAATGGAAATATCATTGCTCCGATTCCGTGGTCGAATCAACGACGATCCCACGGAATGGAAATATCATTGCTCCGATTCGGTGGTCGAATCAACGACGATCCCACGGAATGTCAATATCATTGCTCCGATTCCGTGGTCGAATCAACGATGATCCCACGGAATGGTAATATCATTGTTCCGATTCCGTGGTCGAATCAACGACGATCCCACGGAATGGCAATATCATTGCTCCGATTCCGTGGTCGAATCAACGACGATCCCACGGAATGGAAATATCATTGCTCCCATTCCGTGGTCGAATCAACGACGATCCCACGGAATGGCAATATCATTGCTCCGATTCCGTGGTCGAATCAACGACGATCCCACGGAATGGCAATATCATTGCTCCGATTCCGTGGTCGAATCAACGACGATCCCACGGAATGGCAATATCATTGCTCCATTACATGGTCGAATCAACGACGATCCCATGGAATGGCAATATCATTGCTCCGATTCCATGGTCGAATCAACGATGATCCCATGGAATAGCAATGATCACCTCATTGTTCTGAGTTCGTAGTCGAATCTTCAGGTGATCCTATGAATTAACAGTAAACATCTATCCGTTTTATGACTCGTTTCATGGATTATTATCCATTGAATTTCATGAATTGGTAATAAATAATTGACGACCGAGCATCGGAGCTACCTCTGAGTAAGCCCTATTTCAAATGGTGCAAGTGTATTCAACGATGATGCATTAACAATCACCGCACGAACGAGTATTTCAAAATACGACGAAACGATGAACCTATGCAAAATAGGGAAGAAAATAATAAATAATTAAAAATATTTGACCAAGGCATTGGGACACAGACACACGATCAACTCATCGTGTCATGGTCAGTTCCACGCTAATTCTATATTTTTAATACACTTTTATTATTTTTCATGATTTGATAAAATTCTCTCGTTTGATCAAATCTCCTTCTTAAGGAAATTCTTCGGATTCGTGGTACTTCCATGAGTCCGTCAAAAATAATTAAGGAGAGTGTGTGGGACGTGACCATTGGCCGACCGGCCATGCCTTGACCATTGACCACACCTCACGGTCCTTATTATTTTATTATTATTTTTCTCTAATTTCATGAAAAACTCCTTGATTTCATGGTATTTTTCCTCAAAAAATTCCTTAAATCATCAAAAATAATAATAAAATAAAATAAATTATGAAAACTCGTGGGACCGGGCCTTGGCCGGCCGGCCATACCCTAGCCGGTCCCACACGCCCTGTTTTATTTATTTTATTATTAATTATCTTATTTTTCCTTGATTTCATGGTATTTTTCTCAAAATTCCTTCAAATCATCAAAAAATACCCAAAAATTATTTAAAAATTATTAAAATCCGTGGGATTGGGCCATGACCTATTTCACGCCCTCCATGGTCCCACACGGCCGAATTTTATTATTTTGATATTTTTCAAAGACCATGAACTCATGGAACTCCTTCAATTCATGAAAAAACTCATTAAATTTATCAAATTTCTCAAAATTCATGAATCCTTCATAAAATCGTCAAAAAAATGTAAAACTAAGGAAGAGACACCACGGGACCGTGGTCATGACTGGCCGACCGTGCCTTGACCACCGGCGGTCCCATGTCTCACAATTCCTTATTTTATAAATATTTTCCATTATCCCATGGTGTTTCCCTCATTTCATGGAAACTCCTTGATTTTAACAAAACTCTTTCATTTTAGCAAAACTCCTTCGTTTTATCATGGGACCGGCCCCTTGAATCCTTCCTGAATTTTACTTTCGGGGTGCTTTCACCCCCTGAACGAGCTCAAAACCTAAAAATTCCCGCGATAGGAGATAGGAAATTCTTTTCCGTATGGAATGAAGGGGCGGACCATCAAAATCCGAGTCCGTATGAGAATTATACATCAATTCTAGTAAAGGACGTTAATTAGGGTTTGGGGATTGCTCAAGCGACCAACAGTTGGTCACGTGATCACTGTGACCGGTCCACACTTCATAATTCCCTCACTTTTCATTATTTTCCCTCGTCAAATGAAGTTTTGACGGTTTTATCAGAAAACCCTAATTTTGTCATATTTTCTCAAATGGTCGCTCAAACGTGCACTAGAAAATATCAAAATTCTCAAGACTGAGACACGGACACCTTAGGGACACGAGCATGTTATCTTGACCGACCAAGATTAGCTCTTTGGCTCACAGAAGCCAATCCCATCGGTTTTCACAGTCTTGACCTAATTTGCACAATTGCTCGTATTGGGTCCAAGACTCTTCCAAACACTTTGGATTTTTCATGAAGTGACCATCAGACGGTCACGTGACAACCCAGGGCCGGATCCATGACTCTATGGTCGGTCCATCACTCTCTCATAATTAATTAGTTTTTCACACCTAAGTCTCAGACGAGCATTTTGAATAATGATTGAACCAGCATTTAATCATTCTTTCACCAATAATTCATGAACTCTTCGTGAATTCGTCATATTTGCTCACGTGAGCACATGGACACTACATGGTTGATCCACGGTCCCATGTAGCCGCTCCTCGTTCGTCCCATGGTTAAAACTACTGACCATGAATTGATCATCACTCGATCAAATTAGGGTTTCTGAGTTCAAGGATCATGCTTCCAGACTCTAACCTTAATAATTCTACAATGACCTCATGGTCATGAATTAATATTAATAATTCTACGATGACCTCATGGTCATGGATTTTATTAATTATGTTAGGTTCAACGCCCAGCACTTTAATTAATATTCTTGGCACACTGCTAATTATTCATGAGCAACACATGATCAGACGGTCAAATATTCAACAAGTCATCACGAGAGCAACACTTGCTCATATGATCAATATTTGCTCGAGTTAAGGAATATCGGTTCAACAATCCACCAATATTCAACAATTCATCAAATGAGCAATACTTGCTCACATCGTAAGAATTATACCTCTGTCTCATGACACGTTCAATTCGTGGGTTTCAGAACATCTTGTTCGACTCAGCAACTAAGTGGACTCATTGTCCCATCAAACCACGAAGTCATAAATTGACTAACAAACCACGAGACGATCAATCGTGTCACTTGGGGGGATTTCACTTAGGGTTTTGGTCTTGCGGTCTACGGCACGTGTGTTCAAACATACGATGGAATGTGAGCAAGTCGTGCAATTAGTATAAGGATATCACGAGGTAGTGGGTGGAAAGTCGACCAAGTCTTTACACGTTGGACAACTGGCTTCGAACACGATTTCCACTTCTCCACTCCTTGATTCCATCAACTGTCACACTTCATGGGATCATGGTGTCTATAATTCCAGCAATATAAATAAGTTCCTGAATCAAGATTGAAGATCATCGATCATCGAATCAATCGGAAAAAACAGAACGAATACACAGAATACTCAGAGTAAGAATCTCACGTCTCTTCGACAACACGAGATCATCAAACTCATCAATTGAGCAATTTCTTCACAATCGTTCAACTTCAATCATTCAACTTATCATATTCAGAATTCACACACCCACAATCCTTGAATCACCATCGATTCCACACATTTCTCAGCTTCCCTCCTACAGATCAACCCATCCTCTCTTGTGACCGAATTTACTCTGGAACGGTCGTTGTCTCGATTTAGGCCGGAGTACTACAGATTGATCTCTCGAATCTAAAGCACCACTTTTGCAGCGATGCATCTGTGTGAGGTTAAAAACTTCGCTCGGTTCAAGGAATTTCCTCCGCACGGTCGTCTTCAATTCCGCAAAAACCAGCAGATCGTTTTTCCCCATCCACAGATTGGAGACCACAGTGGGAGATCATTCTCTGTGTTGAAATCTCTCATTCTCACAAAATGGTTGGTCTTAGGTCAGGATCGGTCACAAATCCTAACGCAAATATCGCTAGCACTAGCAACAATGAAGACATCCCGGAAACTGTTCCGGCCACTAACACTGATGGTGGTGACATCACTCCTCCTCACGCCAACGCGGAAGGTCATCCTTTGTTCGGACGACATCCCGAATAAATCAGAGGAAATCCACCACCTACCATGGCTGATCTCATCAAGACACAAGAGGCTCTTGCGAAGAATCAGACGGACATGGCTGCAGCATAACGGAAATTATTGGACTATCTGAAGACTCTCGCGGACAAACTGTCAGAGAAGACTCAAGAAAAAGGGAAAGAAAAGGAAAAGTCCTCAGACGCTGATCCTGAGGTGATTCCAATTCATACAATGGATGATTACGAAACCGTCAAAGCTGCAGGAGATTCATCAACAAAGGAGTCATCAAACTTCATCACTCGTGAAGACCTGGAGCGTCTTCTGGAGAACCGTGGAAAGGGAAACACATCACATGTCCATCGTCACCAACCTCCTTATCCCTTGGCTACACAGAGGATTCCTCTTCCCAAAGGCTAGGTCTCTCCAACGTTTACCCTATATGATGGGACTGGCAATGCTCGAGAGCACGTCTCCCGCTTCCTCGAAGCCTTGGGAGAACATGAACACAATCATGTTGTTCGTCTCAAAGAATTATCAAAGTCTTTGAAAGGAAGAGCATACACCTGGTACAACAACATCGCACCAGGGACCATCAACAATTGGGAAGAAATGATCAATGCATTCTACAGGAAATACTTCTTCGTGTCAGAGCAAGTCACTCTCTCTGATCTTGGGAGAATATCTCAGAAGACAGGTGAGAACCCCAACGATTACGTGAAGAGGTTCAGAGTCCAAGCCTTGTACTGCCATGATCCAAACGTCACGGAGCAACAACTGGTGGACTTATGCATCAACGGCATGCTCCCGGCCTATAGATCTTTACTGGAGAACCTTCAGTTCCAGACTTTCTTAGAGCTCCATGAAGCCGCGAAGAGATCAGCAACCAATGCACCTGCTCTATTGGAAAGAAAAAAATCTACAAATACTGAAAAATCGCGAGACACTTGAGGAAGCAGGCGTCTGATCAACAAGCAGTACAACCTCCAGCCTTCCACAAATACTGTTGCAGAAAGGAGCAAACGGGAAGCCAAACTGCCGCATAAGCATACCTCATCTCTTTCAAAAGCACAAAGCAAGAATAATCAGGATGCATAAGCCTCTGACCAACGCACAAGAGTTCTTGATCAAGAAGCACATGACTTTCATTTTCCATTGAAGAGGTGATCGAACTCCTGGATGTATGGATCCAATATGTTGCAATCAAGTTGTCATATGTCCAGAAAGAACCAACTGAAGCAGACATGGAAAGTCCTCGTTACTACCGCTTCCACAGGTTCATCAATCATCCCACAAAGCAACTGCGCAGTTTTGAAACACATTTCCAAATAGAAGGTTGATCCACAATATCTTCAACTGGGGACTGAAGGAGTACACAAGAATCCTCTCCCAGTCAGAACCTTTACACTCTTCGGACAACCTATCAAAGAAGCAATTCAAGACGAACGTGAATTACGAAGGAACAAAGGGGAGACATGTTCACAGTACTGAACCACATCGTGTCAAGAAGTCCATCCCGAAAATACTTCTTGAGCCTCTAGCCATAGATCAAGAGATGTACGACTGGGGACTGATTACCACAGTCAATCTTAGAAGGAACGAATTTGGAAGAACGTTGATCGATGTTGAGACCACCATCAACAACATTCCAGTAAAAACCATCGGATCTGCATGCATCGCTCGGCAAGAAGATACTCATTCTCCATCTCAATCAGAACACCTCGAAGGAGCGCTCGGAAATACTCATGGCTACATCACTCTCAAAGTGAACATAAGTCCAACCTAGACAGAAACCAAGTTTCGCATAATCAGGAAGATCCAGGATATGACACGTCCTTCAGACGAGCGTAGGTCCACACTGAAAATATGGATACTTACGGAGCATCTTTGGTTACACATTCCTCTAACGAAGGAAGTTCTGATCTAGAAGGTTTGATAGACATTCCATCATCAGAGTACTTCGAGGAATTTCAAACTTCAACGAGGTTGAAGCAAGATCCTGCAAAAGATGTATAGATATTCGTCAAGAGGTTCCACACTCAGGAAAGTCTCATTCACTTCACGTCTATGTCATTTATTTCCTCACATGCTATCCTAGCACGGGGACTCAATTCTGCTAGCAACTCCGCAAGATGTTATGAATGGTAGCTTCATCGGATTAGAATTTTACCAAGTGGTTGAATCTGACATTTCTCCGAATTGAGCATCGAAACATCCATTACTGAGATGATCTCCAATCATGCAAAAGAACATTTCGGGCATTTCTCCAGGACCTTGCAGGAGTGTCCATGTGTCCCAGCAAATCAGAAAGCTTTGATATTTGCACAAGTGTTGAATCCCACTACCGCAACGAAAGGGATGCTGAATTAACAGAAGATACTCCGCGCCGAGACGATCAAGCCTAAGACATTCAAAACTCGAAGGATATGACACTTCAACGCTAGAGCATCTAAGGAGTCTTCAAATTGTACTCCCAATCAAATAGTACACCTTCGATAATGACGCCTCTAGCTTCAGCATAAATACCTCGATGATGACATACTGATTCACCACCAGCGCAATCAAAATGCAATTAAAATATAATCACTGAGTCTTCACTATCTACATGACAAGACTTATGAAGCAGATGCAATATCATTCACCCATGGATGACACGAATTCCTTCAACATACGTTGGGGACTTGATCTTACTGGAGAAATCGGTTTTATTTCAATAAATGTTATCCATATAACAATCTATTGCAACCTGATGTGATTTCATGAAACTTCATCAACGAGATCTCTCTGCATCACGAGCTCCTGCACGACTAAGGAACTTCTTTTCTTCACCGATCACACTCAGAATGAAGGCTGCTGACGCAATATGCCGCAACATTGTTGACGCACTGATGAATCCAGTTCACTGTAAAATCATACTGTTCAGTAGAATTCATGTTGAACTACCAGAATACCTTCATCTTAGAGATGCTTAACCCACCAAAAGACTCACTGGATGGAGGAGCAACTACTATGTCTATAATCATAGTTTTATCCTTTTCGGTCTTTGAAGCAACTTCAACCGTGATATCAGCGTCAATAATATTCTCTAAGGGAACACCATCCATGATCTCAACATCAACAAAGATCTCTGGAGCGTCATCATTCATGGTCCCAACACCAACAACGGTCTCAGGAGCAACATCCTCAAGGCTTCATCAACAGATCATTCTCTGAAGTAGTACACATGAAGAGGACTTCTCTAAGAACCAATGATTTATATCAATATGTTTAGACCTGATAACATGTTCACATGAAGTCTTCCCAAAGCTGGCACGACTGGTGGGAATAATCCAAAGTCTTCTACAAGATGTTCTCGTCACCTCTACAGATGAGATACAACACACTTCAGGTCATGGGTTTGCAAAAAACGTGCCAATGGGTGAGGAATGGAACAATACTTCCTCAACAAAAGATGTTCGCCTATGTCTCTTCAACAACATACCAAAAGGGCGCATTAATTGGACATACAAGCTGGAAGATATGGCCTTTACCGCCAGGTCTACGAAACCTAAGATCTTTGTACGGGATTACAAATTGCAAACGTGCATGCTTCGTTGGCGGACTTCTACAACTCCAGATTGAGTGATTCTTCTATTATTTAATAACTCAGTCTCTTAGCTTCAAAAGTTGGGGTCAAGCATTGAATTACGACGCCGTGTGAGGTTCCTACAGCTTCTAGAACATACTACATACAAGAATTCATGAACGGGATTCATAACCTCTACAGTCGATCGATGTCCACCAGGTCTTTTCGCTAAGTCCTTCATCAAGGTACCTCCAGCTTCATAGTTATCTCGGATACTTCATCTTATTCAACACATCATCACTAGTAAGGAAAGGAGTGTCACCCTTTTCTGCTTTCTTGATAATTTCAAGTCTTTCACGGAGCCACTTCATATTGAAGCCAAGTTCTTCAGCATTCTTCAAGTTGTACTCCCAATCAAAGAGTAAAACTTGGGAAACAACATCTATGTCTATAATACGGATATCATCTATAACACGCAAGATGGCCTCTACTTGTTTCGTCAAGAAATAACTACGCCCTGGATCCCGAGTAACAACAAAGTTTCCATACATTTCCCACAGTTCCCTGTATATAGCAACATATCCGATGGGAACGCTAAAACCTCCAACAAGCTGGTGATATGGGAGTAACTCACTAAATTGAGGATCAAAGGAAATCCCTGCAGTAGGATACTTATGCACTATCATTTGGTTCTCAGTTACTGGAGCAGTGTCAATGATCATAGAAACAACTTCAGGGGGAGTAACTTCTGCTATTTCGGGTTCGGTCTCCACCGTCTGAGGAAAAATTGGAGTTTCCACCACCTTCACGGTATCAGCAACCAGCACTTCATCATCCTGAGGCGCAGCTATGAAATTCTTGTCACCAACAACTCCTGGAATATCCAAATCATCATTATTGGATCCATGATTCCCAACTTCGTCGTTTGGCACCTAATGCGAAGATTACATGGGATTAAAATGATTCAAAGGAGATATACTTACTGGGAGTCTCTAAATCATTTGAAGGCTCGAAAATACCGGAATCTCCATTAGCAACGTCGCTATCTACATTCGGTTTGGGATTTCGGGAATTCTCCATATTCCCATATCCCAAAGAAGAGAACGCTTCATCAACATGATGCTTATCTACAATGATTTCTTCTTGGGTTCATCATTAACAATTATTATTACTTCATTCAAGGAGATGCCAAGATCACCTACACGAAAATGTACTTACATCGACTTTTTCATCAGTGCTGGATTCATGAATTGCTTGTCCGGGAACAAGTTGAAGACATCAATCGATGGAGAAAAAGTCTAGAAGAAGTAACAAACCTTGGTCTCATGATCCTAATTGCACGGGCAAAGTCATGACACAAGGAGCGCTAACAACTCGTCAAAGAAACGTCTGGGGACTACACGTCATTCGCTAGCATCATGTAGTCCTCACTCCTGGGTTCTCCGCTCCTGTAGACTTTCTTCCATTTCCGTGGAGTCTACATTGATCCAGGATCTCACTTCACAACTATTCTATGGTAAATCCAATAAAATATGAAGAATCTGTCATCATCACTCGGAGGTTCCATAAGTACCACTTCTTACAACTTTCGTCCATAGAGACGTTTTCTCTGGAAACACCATCTTTGGAAGTATCATCATGGGAGTCAGTCATCCCCGCAAAGTGGATACTTCAGCACATCGTTCATACAAAGCGCAGGCTTCGACAGAACAATGAATCATGCAATTAGGATGCTCACATCAGGGTCTACCAAAATGGTAACTCTTAACTCTCACCTTTTACGCTTCCACTAACAGTAGTGAGAGTAATGCTAGAGTTAACACTCCAAAATTGTTCGTTTCTTCAAAATCTACAAAAAGAACAACTCAGATTTTTCCATAAAATCATGAATATTTCTACTATGTGAACATTCACCATAGAATTATGGAAACCAAAACATTATTTCATCATAAAAAAATTTATCTCTAAGCAACATCACACAAAACTCAAGTTTTGATTTTAGAGAAACAATATATATTTACTCACGTAAATAAATGAATATTTTTCAACGTAAGTCAGGCTCACAAAAATAAATCGTGGATACTCCACGGTTTCAAAGAAAAATAAAACTTTTCCATGAACCGACCATGTTTTTACAAGAAAACTCTTTTCCTTCGTGCCGTCATACGTATTTGAAACGAAGGTTTATTTCAATTTTGTGAAAACTCACGCATTACATTATAAAGTTTTACATGAAAGATCATACAAAAAATTTTATCACTGGACACAAGTTCATATATACATGAAGAGGAGAAATCGCTTCTCCGCATCATCACTATTCTTTTAAACGGAGATTTTACTACGGTTTTGTGAAAAATTCACTTTTATGATAAGACTTTGGCTCACGTGAAATCTCATCAACATAGTTTCATCACTGAACCTACATATTCATATATGAAGAAAAATCTCTTCTAAATCAGGGATTATTATTAGTTTTCAAAAACTAACGATCAAACGAGCATACGTTTTAAAAAACGAAGGTTTTCGACGAAACCCACAATTATATATACACGGGCATATGATTTTGTCATGATCAATATGTGAACAACCCATAGAACTCATGGAATTAGCAACATTAAAAAAAAAAAAAAAACCGTCGGTTTTACGAATTCCCATCGGCAATGGTGATCGATCGGCGATCGGAGAATTACTCTGCTGGCGTGAACACGGTGGAGAGGTGATGGAGCTCAGGTCGTGGGAAGAAAAAAAATAGATATTAATTCCTTTTATACGATTTTATTTCCAAAACCTAATTCCACTAGGATTTCCTTATTTGGGCCCGACCCGCGAATCCTAACCGACCATGGGCTCGTCGTCCAAATCAACGGTTCAACACCAATTTATTCTCACCAAATGGCTCCCTAACCATGACAACGAAGCCTTCATCAAGTCGTGGCTCGCTCATACTCTCGAAATACGGTAATATCTCAACTTACGACTAAGTTCAATTACTAGTATAATTTTTGGCTTGAAAATCACCATTTAATGCTTGATCGAGGAACACAAACTTTCCTCGAGAAGGTGGGACTTAATGTAGATGGTGGATTTTCAACAAGGGCTAAAATCATAAACTCATGATTGTACGGGCCGTCGGTTCAGCAATCGCGCGTGAGTATTGAGACACGAGTCTCTCATCGAATTCTCAACGGAGAGTGTTTTCTCTCAGAGTACATGTAGATATGCAGTCAACGTATAGACAATGGCATAATCTCATGAATACTTAATACTTTAAGTTATTTCTATATAGTATCACGGGATGGACGGCTCTATGGGGCAACATCGTCTTCAGGAACAAACAACGAGTTTAACCTGACTATATAAAGGATATGGATTAACGACAAGTCATGTCAGGATAATTAATGCTCCTATCGTAGTCAGTTTATTCTGCTAGGCATAGACCCATGAGGTTAATTATCCCTTCATTTCTCCGATTCCGTGGTCGAATCAATGACGATCCCATGGAATGGCAATAAGATTGCTCTGATTCCGTGGTCGAATCAACGATGATCCCACGGAATGGAAATATCATTGCTCCGATTCCGTGGTCGAATCAACGACGATCCCACGGAATGGCAATATCATTGCTCCGATTCCGTGGTCGAATCAACAACGATCCCACGGAATGGCAATATCATTGCTCCGATTCTGTGGTCGAATCAACGACGATCCCACGGAATGGCAATATCATTGCTCCGATTCTGTGGTAGAATCAACGACGATCCCACGGAATAGCAATATCATTGCTCCAATTCCGTGGTCGAATCAACGACGATCCCACGGAATGGTAATATCATTGCTCCGATTCCGTGGTCGAATCAACGACGATCCCACGGAATGACAATATCATTGCTCCGATTCTGTGGTCAAATCAACGACGATCCCACAGAATGGAAATATCATTGCTCCCGATTCCGTGGTCGAATCAACGACGATCCCACAGAATGGCAATATCATTGCTCCGATTCCGTGGTCGAATCAACGACGATCCCACGGAATGGAAATATCATTGCTCCGATTCCGTGGTCGAATCAACGACGATCCCATGGAATGGCAATATCATTGCTCCGATTCCGTGGTCGAATCAACGACGATCCCACGGAATGGCAATATCATTGCTCCGATTCCGTGGTCGAATCAACGACGATCCCACGGAATGGCAATATCATTGCTCCGATTCCGTGGTCGAATCAACGACGATCCCACGGAATGGCAATATCATTGTTCTGATTCCGTGGTCGAATCAACGACGATCCCACGGAATGGAAATATCATTGCTCCATTACATGGTCGAATCAACGACGATCCCATGGAATGGCAATATCATTGCTCCGATTCCATGGTCGAATCAACGACGATCCCATGGTATAGCAATGATCACCTCATTTTTCTGAGTTCGTAGTCGAATCTTCAGGTGATCCTATGAATTAATAGTAAACATCTATCCGTTTTATTACTCGTTTCATGGATTATTCTCCATTGAATTTCATGAATTGGTAATAAATAATTAACGACCGAGCATCGGAGCTACCTCTGAGTAAGCCCTGTTTCAAATGGTGCAAGTGTATTCAACGATGATGCATTAACAATCACCGCACGAACGAGTATTTCAAAATACGACGAAACGATGAACCTATGCAAAATAGGGAAGAAAATAATAAATAATTAAAAATATTTGACCAAGGCACTGGGACACGGACACACGATCAACTCATCGTGTCATGGTCAGTTCCACGCTAATTCTATATTTTTAATACACTTTTATTATTTTTCATGATTTGATAAAATTCTCTCGTTTGATCAAATCTCCTTCTTAAGGAAATTCTTCGGATTCGTGGTACTTCCATGAGTCCGTCAAAAATAATTAAGGAGAGTGTGTGGGACGTGACCATTGGCCGACCGGCCATGCCTTGATCCCAGCCGGCCCACACCTTACGGTCCTTATTATTTTATTATTATTTTTCTCTAATTTCTTGAAAAACTCCTTGATTTCATGGTATTTTTCCTCAAAAAATTCCTTAAATCATCAAAAATAATAATAAAATAAAATAAATTATGAAAACTCGTGGGACCGGGCCTTGGCCGACCGGCCATACCCTAGCCGATCCCACACGCCCTGTTTTATTTATTTTATTATTAATTATCTTATTTTTCCTTGATTTCATGGTATTTTTCTCAAAATTCCTTCAAATCATCAAAAAATACCCAAAAATTATTTAAAAATTATTAAAATCCGTGGGATTGGGCCATGGTCGGTCGGTCACGCCTCCATGGTCCCACACGGCCGAATTTTATTATTTTGATATTTTTCAAAGACCATGAACTCATGGAACTCCTTCAATTCATGAAAAAACTCATTAAATTTATCAAATTTCTCAAAATTCATGAATCCTTCATAAAATCGTCAAAAAAATATAAAACTAAGGAAGAGACACCACGGGACCGTGGTCATGACTGGCGGACCGTGCCTTGACCACCGGCGGTCCCATGTCTCACAATTCCTTATTTTATAAATATTTCCATTATCCCATGGTGTTTCCCTCATCTCATGGAAACTCCTTGATTTTAACAAAACTCCTTCAATATAGCAAAACTCCTTCGTTTTATCATGGGACCGGCCCCTTGAATCCTTCCTGAATTTTACTTTCGTGGTGCTTTCACCCCCCGAACGAGCTCAAAACCTAAAAATTCCCTCGTTGGGAGATAGGAAATTCTTTTCCGTATGGAATGAAGGGGCGGACCATCAAAATCCGAGTCCGTATGAGAATTATACATCAATTCTAGTAAAGGACGTTAATTAGGGTTTGGGGATTGCTCAAGCGAGCAACAGTTGGTCACGTGATCACTGTGACCGGTCCACACTTCATAATTCCCTCACTTTTCATTATTTTCCCTCTTCCGATGAAGTTTTGACGGTTTTATCAGAAAACCCTAATTTTGTCATATTTTCTCAAATGGTCGCTCAAACGTGCACCAGAAAATATCAAAATTCTCAAGACTGAGACACGGACACCTTAGGGACACAAGCATGTTATCTTGACTGACCAAGATTATCTCTTTGGCTCACGGAAGCCAATCCCATCGGTTTTCACAGTCTTGACCTAATTTGTACAATTGCTCGTATTGGGTCCAAGACTCTTCCAAACACTTTGGATTTTTCATGAAGTGACCATCAGACGGTCACGTGACAACCCAGGGCCGGCTCCATGACTCTATGGTCGGTCCATCACTCTCTCATAATTAATTAGGTTTTCACACCTAAGTCTCAGACAAGCATTTTGAATAATGATTGAACCAGCATTTAATCATTCTTTCACCAATAATTCATGAACTCTTCGTGAATTCGTCATATTTGCTCACGTGAGCACATGGACACTACATGGTTGATCCACGGTCCCATGTAGCCGCTCCTCGCTCGTCCCATGGTTAAAACTACTGACCATGAAATGATCATCACTCGATCAAATTAGGGTTTCTGAGTTCAAGGATCATGCTTCCAGACTCTAACCTTAATAATTCTACGATGACCTCATGGTCATGAATTAATATTAATAATTCTACGATGACCTCATGGTCATGAATTAATATTAATAATTCTACGATGACCTCATGGTCATGAATTTTATTAATTATGCTAGGTTCAACGACCAGCACTTTAATTAATATTCTTGGCACACTGCTAATTATTCATGAGCAACACATGATCAGACGGTCAAATATTCAACAAGTCATCACGAGAGCAACACTTGCTCAGATGATCAATATTTGCTCGAGTTAAGGAATATCTGTTCAACAATCCACCAATATTCAACAATTCATCAAATGAGCAATACTTGCTCACATCGTAAGAATTATACCTCTGTATCATGACACGTTCAATTCGTGGGTTTCAGAACATCTTGTTCGACTCAGCAACTAAGTGGACTCATTGTCCCATCAAACCACGAAGTCATCAATTGACTAACAAACCACGAGATGATCAATCGTGTCACTTGGGGGGATTTCACTTAGGGTTTTGGTCTTGCGGTCTACGGCACGTGTGTTCAAACACACGATGGAATGTGAGCAAGTCGTGCAATTAGTATAAGGACTTCATGAGGTAGTGGGTGGAAAGTCGACCAAGTATTTACACGTTGGACAACTGGCTTCGAACACGATTTCCACTTCTCCACTCCTTGATTCCATCAACTGTCACACTTCATGGGATCATGGTGTCTATAATTCCAGCAATATAAATAAGTTCCTGAATCAAGATTGAAGATCATCGAATCAATCGGAAAAAACAGAACGAATACACAGAATACTCAGAGTAAGAATCTCACGTCTCTTCGACAACACGAGATCATCAAACTCATCAATTGAGCAATTTATTCACAATCGTTCAAATTCAATCATTCAAAACTTATCATATTCAGAATTCACACACCCACAATCCTTGAATCACCATCGATTCCACACATTTCTCAGCTTTCCTCCTACAGATCAACCCATCCTCTCTTGTGACCGAATTTACTCTGGACGGTCGTTGTCTCAATTTAGGACGGAGTACTACAGATTGATCTCTCGAATCTAAATCACCCCCTTTGAAGCGGTGCATCTGTGTGAGTTTAAACACTTCGATCGGTTCAAGGAATTTCCTCCTCACGGTCGTCTTCAATTCCGCAAAAACCAGCAGATCGTTTTTCCCCATCCACAAAAGTGAATGAGATAGGGTTGATCTTAGGGAGGGAAGAGAAGAAGGTGTTGAGATTGTGAAGGTGTAGGCTTGTTTATGACTTGTAACAGAAAGGTGAGCATGCTTACGAATAATGCAAAAAGGCTCTGGGTGTTTGAATACGTCTCGTATTAACACTTGGTTTCTGTGTTGTGCTCTATTATGTTTTGGAAATAGAGAGGAGAACCCATTTATACAAGTCATTTCAGCCTTATTCACGTCTCTCGTGGGAAGTGGAGGAAGTGAAGTGATGGAGTAGTGGAGTTGTGTGTTAGTGTCACACGATCAATCTTGCCCACTTCTCTTATCATCACTAACCGTCCATGTCTTCCTGACACGTTCTTATGATAGCGCGTTGCACGCTGCACGCTGTAAACCTCCATACCAATACCCCAGTATGTATCCCCCAGTTTGTGACATGATTGACGTCTCGAGTGTGTGGATCGTGGGACCCACATAAGGTATCATGTAATGCTAGTTAAATAACTAAGTTATTTAGGAAGTCGATACTTGTAAAGTATCGTGTGTATTCTATGCATGTTATGCATCGAATGTATTCGGCATATATGAAACATCGTTGTTGAGCATTATGCCTTGCCTACTTCACGTGAGGGTTTGGAGGCTGCACTAACAAATCCTCCCTTGGCCGACCACATAATGTGGCAGAGTGGCATACGGTGATCATGGTGATACCTCACTGGTCGCCTAACTCCTATCCTAGGACGTCCGTCCATACTGGCGAAGTTGGACGAAGAAGATGACTTGCGACCCACATCTGCAACCGTCGGATTAGGGTTTAGGAGATGCACGAGTGCACTGCGAAGATGGATGGTTGAGATCGTTTTGCGACACATGTAATGTGCTGCAAACCTTAATTTAGGGTTTCTTATCCATTCCGCTTGGTTTAGACGGTTTGGCAAGCTTTGCCACCCCTTTTAGGGAGGCCAACCATGAGGGACCCGCGTTGGGTCGGCAATGAATATTCCAATACCTGCTTGGGGGTATTGGATTCGATCTGGACCATCCAATCATGCTGGTGAAGTTGGATGATCGTGATCATTTCTAGACTTCTATGGACAGTCTAGATGCTCAATCGGGCTAGTATAACACACCGAGAGTTATATTCTCAATCGGGCTAGTATAACACACCGAGAGTTACATGCTCAATCGGGATAGTATAACATACCGAGAGTTATAGCATGTATGGTAATTTCGTGCATGCCTCATTATTGGCACTTAGATATTCATGCTACTCTGCTGCGAGTAACAATCAGTCATCATGCCGCACCAACAATAAGAGTCCTGCTAGGAACATCACAGGAAATACAAGGCGTTTTATGCATTAATCAATAATGCTAAAATTCACAGAATATTCGGGGGATTATTGCTACATGCTCCATTCTAGTTGAATTAGTAAAGTGAAGAATTATTCATCACTTATAAAATAATCTCATCCTCTGCAGGATAGTTACACGAAAAATTGGTTTTACAACTTTAGCCATGAACTAAAATCCACCATCAACATTAAGTCCCATGCCTAGCACATGATGGTTACACTATTGTGTGGTAGGCATGAGATGGTGACAAATACATGGGAGGAAAACGAGATGAGGATATATTACCCAGAAAGCCTTGATCGTCCGCTATTAATCGCGCATGTGAACATGTTGTTGCAAGCATGGAGTCTTGAGTGGGACCGGTTTCCTTCCTTGGGTGTTTGAAACAAAAAAAAGTTCAGTCAAAAGAGGAATCCTTGTCATATTGGTATTCTTCTAATTTTTTGTTTATAAAAGGGGAGCCGACCTCCCTTTCTTTTGTTTATTTATTTTTGTTCAGCTCCCGTCGCCCACTGCTGCCGAACACTCCGCCGTCGCCACCGCCGGAGCTCGTTGCCGCCGTCACCATCGGAGTTCACCGTTCGTCAGCAAGGTAAGTGCTTCTGTGTCCCCCTTTTTCTTTTTCTTTTACGCCAAACCTAGTTTTAGGCAAACCTCTTTTGTTCTTTAGGGAAGTCATTCCTGGCTTGAATTTCGTAGACACGATTCCTATGAATATAAAACTATGATACGTGTGAATGAATACAGGATCGTTATGCATGTTTGATTAAACGTGGGTTCCGTTCTGCTCAAACATCGACCTTATACCCGTCTTGTGTCTTTGACCAATACCGATTTCGTGGTCTTGACTGGTCCCGCTTGCTGACGTGGCCCAATGCTTGCATGACTGTCGCGATTTGGTGACGTGACCTAATACTGGCCTTGCTTGAATCTAATACCAGCCTTGCCCGCTTTGTTCGAATATGGGCCCGCTACGTGCTCGTAGTTGATCAGGATTAAGTCCCCAGGATATAATTTGGCTTATTTCTTGGATTGGATGCGTTTCTTCCCATTGCACAACGATTGCCTTCAAATATTCGATAAATATCCACTGATTGTTATCCCGCATTTGTAGCCTTTACAGACGGTAAGTGAAGACTCCTCTTTTCTCCGGGATCTTGTTAACTCGTGAAATATAAAGAAGATACTGAGTCTTCTCATTGCAGAATTATTTCTTTCTTTGTTCAGGTATTGCTCCACATCCATTGTATAACTTAATCTTCTTGGTGATGACTTTTGTTAATATAATCATAGATCCTTTTTGCAAAATGGAGGCGGCTGGCAAGGACTGCTCTGGTATCTCTCCTGAAAGAAGCTTCGAAGTGAATAAACCCGAGACTTATGGACCATTCGAGGAGGTCATGGCTAAAATTGTTATCCCGCTTCTCGAAGCTGATCGCGCCATACAGGGAATGCCAATTTTGTACCTTCATGTCGCTCGAGAACGCGTTCGTGATCTTTTGACTTTAATCGACAGGGAAGAAAAATAGAGGCTTGAGGAAGCGTCGCAACCACCGGTGAGCGCAAGAGCTGAGAGATTTGTTGCATGGCTGAAAAGGCGAAGAGTTAAACATGAATGGCCTCCACGAGAAGATATGGGTGATTATCCGATCCGCGATGGTGTGATCATTCTTGATTCTGATACTGACGAGCCCGAGCTCCCAAAAGTTGTCAGCACGATCTCCAATGTTGCAGCGGCTCTTGAGGAAGATATGGAAGCTGCCCCTACTAGGGACATCGTGGAGAACGTGATTGCAGAAATACCTAAAGTGGAGGCTGAGGCAGACTCGGAGGAAGAAGAAGTAGCGGCATGTGATGACGCTGGGGAAGACTTCAATGGTGGAGAAGACACGGTTGACCTTTGATGACTAAATCTTCCTGTTATTTCTCTTTTCTTCTTTTCTATGTATTTTCCCGTGATCTTGTGAACACTTTTCTCCTTGTACTCAGTGACGGCTGAGTTTAAGGTTTTGCTTATTTGTGTTTACTTATTTGAACAAGTTTCTTATTTTTGAGGTAAATCCTTTATTAAGACTGCATCATAGTGGTTGTGCCTTCATATTATTGTATGTGATCCTTGTGAGAAGAGAAGTAATTCCATAATAAAATACCACGGACCTGTCCACACTCTCCTGTCGTAAGCTCGTCTGCGCCCTCCTGATGTAAGATGGGACAAACTGTTCAAGATGCTTTCTTTTTCCTTTGCATGCATTCTATTCCTCCAAATTTTCCGAAAGATGTGAAGTGTTTTCCTTTTAGGGTTCTCTGGTTTAATCTGGTGGGTAATAATGGTTTAATCTGGTGGATAATGATGACTCAGGTCGAGCCTGGGTCTTTGTGTCATGCCCAGGGGTAAAAGTTTCTAAAGAAAATAATATTTTAATTGAGAAATTGGAACCCTAATAATTATGAATGCAAGTATTGCAATCATTTTTTGAAGGAATTAAAAAATAGCAATGAAAGGGAAATTATTAGAGGAACGCTGGAGGGACCATTACGGAGAACGCCGGAGAGTAAGAGTAGCACAGCATCTCTAGGTGATGTAGGGTTTAAGCCATCGTGAGTGGATCGTCATGCCCTCAAGCTTGTCAGCATTGATGAACTTGCAGTAGCCTCCTAGGATGACATCTGCTACCAAATATGGTTCATCTTCCTTTGTCACCGAAAAATCAGATTGGTTAGTCATTTTCACCACCACATTTCCAACTTGAAATGTGGTCCTCTTTGCTACCATGTCTCCAATTTGAAACGGATTTAGAGTTGACACATTATCTTGTTTCTAGGACACGTTGTCTCTGACTACTTCCAAGATCTTAGAAAAATGTTTGAAAGGACCAGCACCCAACTCACACCTCTTATTGGCAGTTAGGTTGTTGATTGAAACAAGTCCTCGGGCCTCAGCAGGAAGAGGCTTTACTGTTTGTAAAGAAGGTTGTTCGATGAGACTTACATGGGCTCAGAGCCTTTTAAGGTATGAATTCAGGCTTTCTCCAGGAAGTTGTGTCACATTTTCAAGGTGTCGATACGGCAATAAACAATCTTCAGGAGTTGATGGCTTGTTAGAGATTCTTTCAGGTACTGAAATCGACAAAGGACTCACTCCTAGCGCTGCTTTGTTGTTATGTATCCATGGGTGTCCCAGGATCATGTTGTAATTCGGATACTCTTTCACTATATAAAATTTAGCATGTGTTAGAGCATCACTGATTTTAACTTCGAGGTTAATGTATCCATAGGCATCCCTGAATTCTCCTTCTGAGCTCCTAATCACAGTTGGGCTGTGAGTAGCTTCTTGTTTTGAAATCCTTGTGGCTCTCAGAGTATTAATAGTGATGATGTTGAACTCGGAGGCTGCATCAATCAATGTGCTGTCGAACTCGACATCTTTCAAACTAGTAATGGTCAAGAGTCCCTAGTCTCCTTTGTTGGTCACGTCTTCAAGGAAAGATTGTGGCCTCGAGACTGCTTCCTTTTCAAAATACAAACGCCTCCCTGACACAAAATGGTTGAGGTATGTGAACATGTCTTGACGTTGTCCCTTTGAGAGATACAAGATTTCACACAAACGTTCCATCATCGTTTGTACAGTCTTGCGGATAGAATCCCCCGAAATCATGCAACTTCTAATGGGAATAGGGTCCCTATGAACGCCCTCGTTTCCTAACTGGAGTTATCCTACTTCCATCTTTTCTCTGAAGATTTGTTCCAACTTGTTGCAGTCCTTGGTCGGGAGATGGACAAACCTATGGTAGCAGCAGTACTTGGGATTTGTCATCTCGTCCTCGGTCGGTGGGAATCTGATAGATGGTAGCTTGATCGCGTCATCTTTAATCCATAGTTCCATGAGTTCTATGACTTCATTCATAGGAAAGGGAAAATTTGGAACTGTGTCTCCGGACTCTTGCACATGAGTTTTGTCTGCTCTCTTTCGAGACAAAGTCGTATGCGCTGATGCTGCACGCTTGGGCAGTTGTTTTGTTGTTGACGCTTTCCTATTCCCTCCTTCACCTACCACACTCATAGAAGGGCCGGTGTTGTATTGTTTGTTGATGAGATGCCTGCTTCCTTGGCTGTCGCGCGCATCTTCATTTTGGACGATCTTAGTTCTCTCCAATAACGTTGGGTCTGTTGTGGCCGATCGTTTAGCAGCTTCATGTAGCTCAGAAAATGTTTGAAAGCCCATGTTCTCTAATAAAGCATGGTATATGATAATCATTCCGTTAATGCATAGCTCCACTAACTGGCGTTCGGTGACATTCAGATCATGACAGTCCAACGCCTGAGTTCTGAACCTCTTGGCGAAGTCGTTCGGATGTTCGTTGTTCCGTTGAGAGATTCTTCCCAAATCTGAAAAGGTGACCTATTCTGACACGAAGAAATACTTCTTGTAGAAGGCGTCGACCATCTCACTCCAATTGGATATACTGTTAGGTGCGAGACTGTTGTGCCAAGTGTATGCTCTTACGGTAAGTGTCTTCGAGAACTCTTTCAGGCGGAGAACATGATTGTATTCGTGCTCTCCTAAAGATTCCAAAAATCGAGATACATGTTCACGAGCGTTACCAGTACCATCATAAAGGGAGAATTGAGGAGAGACATAGCCCCTTGGTATAGGAATTCGTTGCACATCTTGAGGGTATGGATGCTGGTATTAGTGCATGTCCACCATATTTCCTTTGCCCCGGTTTCGGAGGAGTCGCTCCAGGTCCTCACGCGTAATGAAGTTGGATGGTTGGCCTCTTTCCCTTGGGAATTCAGGAGTGTCACGAGTTTCCTCATCCATGCAGGTATGCGCCATTGAAGTGCCTACCCCGGGTATATCAAACACGTTCCTCGTTGTATCTAGGGGTTGTTGTGGCCCCTGAGGAAATCGTTCAGTTAGGGTTCTGAGAAAAGTAAGTACCTCTTTCTGAGTCGCAGCCATATCTGTTTGGGCTCTAGCAAGAACTTCCTGTCTTTCCATCAAGTCCACCATGGTGATAGAGGGTTGTCCTCCTCTTGTTCCTCCATCCCCTCGTCTTGGTGGAGGAGTAGCGGTTGCCCTGGTGACGACCGGAGGTGTTACACTTGAAGAAATGCGGGGATTTGCGGCTGCTCTAGATCTGGTTATGGGAGGTGTCACACCTACTGGAATATCCCCCACTCCGCTGGTGTTAGTGGTAGAGGAAATAACTCCACGAGATATACAGATCAAGTTCTGCACAGCAGCTCCACTGACAGGGACAGGGACAACAATACCAAGAGTGTTGTCAGTGCTAGCTCCTTTAGGGTTGATTTCTGATCCAGACCTAAGTTCCACCATCTTGAAATCAGAATTGAAGAATGAAATTGGAAATTTGAAAATCGATATTGCAACCGAGAGATTAATCTCCCACTGTGGTCGCCAATTGTTTATGGGTAAAAACTACTTCTGCTGATTTTTCTAATTTTGGGTGTGTGGATGAGAAGTGAATCTAAACCCTAAACAAATGCACTGCACGGGAGTTCTTTTGATTCGAGAGATCAATCTATACAATTCTGTCCTAAACCAAGAAATGGCCGTTCCAGACTTGTTTCGGTCACAAAGTGAATGAGATGGGGTTGATCTTAGGGAGGGAAGCGAAGAAGGTGTTGAGATTGTAAAGGTGTAGGCTTGTTTATGACTTGTAACAGAAAGGTGAGAAGGCTTACGAATAATGCAAGCAGGCTTTGGGTGTTTGAATACGTCTCGTATTAACACTTGGTTTCTGTGTTGTGCTCTGTTGTGTTTTGGAAATAGGAAGGAGAACCCATTTATACAAGTCATTTGAGCCTTATCCACGTCTCTCGTGGGAAGTGGAGGAAGTGGAGTGATGGAGTAGTGGAGTTGTGTGTTAGTGTAACACGATCAATCTTTCCCACTTCTCCTATCATCACTAACCTTCCATGTCTTCCTGATACGTTCTTGTGATGGCGCGTTGCACACTGCACGTTGTAAACCGCCAGATAAATACCCCAGTATGTATCCCCCATTTTGTGACATGATTGATGTCTCGAGTGTGTGGATCGTGGGACCCACATAAGGTATCATGTAATGCTAGTTAAATAACTAAGTTATTTAGGAAGTCGATACTTGTAAAGTATCGCGTGTATTCTATGCATGTTATGCATCGAATGTATTCGGCATATATGAAGCATCGTTGTTGAGCATTATGCCTTGCCTACTTCACGTGAGGGTTTGGAGGCTGCGCTAACAAATCCTCCCTTGGACGACCACATGGTGTGGCAAAGTGGCAGACGGTGATCATGGTGATACCTCACTGGTCGCCTGACTCCTATCATATGCCGTTCATCTAGACTGTCAAAGTTGGACGGACAAGATGACTTGCGACCCACATATGCGACCGTCGGATTAGGGTTTAGGAGATGCGCGAGTGCACTCCTTCATCTTGGCTGAATCCAAGCCTGGGAGACGTTTCATGGAGGACCGATCAGGCATGCGTGTAGACTGCATGCTGATGTCCATGTCTATGCTTCATTGTCCCATGAAGGTTTGATCTAGGCCACTCAAATTTACCGATGAAGTTAAGTGGCAAAGATCTATTTGCGACAAAAATCATATGCCACAAAGGATTCCTAAAGGGCGCGGTATGTCACCTTCAAGGCACGCATTTCGAGACGACCAAGCTTGGTCGGTCTCGACCGATTGGTCCGGCGTGTAGGTGGTATGCTGACATTCACTCCTATACCACACTGTCCCATGAAAACGTGATCTAAGCCACTCAATTTGCTTGGCAAAGTTGAGTGGTCGAGATCAGTTTGTGATTTGGGAAGCATGACCACGCTAGTTTGGGCGTACGATTTGGAGAAACAAGCATGGTATGCCTTGGTCGGTCAGGAGATGAGATAAATGGGTCCACGGTAATCATGTTGATGCTCACTGGACCTGTTCAATTATCCCCTAAGCCCTTCATTCGATCAGGAGAAATCGGACGCTCGTGATCGTTACAAACCCTAATTAGGGTTTTGGCCGGCCATGCGTTATACTTGGTTTTGTGCGCACGAATCGGGACAACCAACCATGGTTGGTCCTGACAGACTGGTCATGTGTGTATACGGGCTTACGATGATTATGTTGACATGCTTCGGGCCCTTTGAATTTACATCCACACCCTCCACCTATGCCTGCGAAGATGGATGGTTGAGATCGTTTTGCGACACATGTAATGTGCTGCAAACCTTAATTTAGGGTTTCTTGTCCATTCCGCTTGGTTTGGAAGGTTTGGAAAGCTTTGCCACCCCTTTTAGGGAGGCCAACCATGAGGGTCCCGCGTTAGGTCGGCAATGAATATTCCAATACCTGCTTGGGGGTATTGGATTTGATCTGGACCATCCAATCATGCTGATGAAGTTGGATGATCGTGATCGTTTCTACACTGCTATGGACAGTCTAGATGCTCAATCGGGCTAGTATAACACACCGAGAGTTATATGCTCAATCGGGCTAGTATAACACACCGAGAGTTACATGCTCAATCCGGATAGTATAACACACCGAGAGTTATAGCATGTACGGGCATTTAGTGCATGCCTCACTATTGGTACTTGGATATTCATGCTACTCTGTTGCGAGTAACAATCATTCATCATGCCACACCAACAATAAGAGTCCTGCTAGGAACAACATAGGAAATACAAGGCATTTTCTGCATTAATCAATAATGCTAAAATTCACATAATATTCGGGGGATTGTTGCTACATGCTCAATTCTAGGTGAATTAGTAAAGTGAAGAAGTATTCATCACTTATAAAATAATCTCATCCTCTGCAGGATGGTTACACGAAAAATTGGTTTTACAACTTTAGCCCTGAACTAAAATCAACCATCAACAGTAGTTTGGAGATGGAGGTTGCCACTGAGTATGAGCTAGAATTTGCTGGGATCTGCTGCTGAAGTCAATTTCCTCAAGTTCGGCTCAGTTTTTTCTCTATAGGTATTATACCAGTACAAGGCATCATTAATTATAGCTTGGATGTGAAAAGGGGACTTCTCAAAAACATTCTTGTTGCGAGCGTTCCAAATAGCCCACCAAATACAAGCACCCGTGCATAAATTGTCGAACCCATCCTGCTTAGACAACCAGAACTTGCAGCAAGCAAGGACTGAACTTTCTTGGATGAAGTCGATGCTGAAATTAAGAGGAGATGCAAAGAGTACCTCCTGAGTTACATGGCATTGGATGAACAACGTTGTGGCAGAGAGGGCACTCCATCGACACACCTTCAATATGGTTTCCCATTTTATCAAATACTCCAACACCATTTTTTAGTACCCTCCACACAAAGTGGTGAATTTTAGGTGCAAGAGATTTTGGTTTCCAAAAGGACTTCCAAGGGAAGTCACAGTCATTAAGAGAAGAACTTTTAGCAATGTTTGAACGTAATAACTTTTGGAACGACTGTTAAGTATACTTACCATGGGGAGTTGGCATCCATATAATTTTATCCTTGACAGTATCCTGGTTGATATAAATTTATTTGAATATGAGCAGCCACTTCAGGGTCAAATATGGAGTTTATCAAAGGTATGTTCCATCTCCCTTCATTTTCAATGATCAATTGGCTCACTTTAATGATTCCCTTAGTTCCACCTTAAGGAATAGGTGGAGTGAAGTCTGGAAGTGAATAAATCCAAGGATCCGTCCACACATTTATAGTTTCTCCGTTCCCCACCAACCAAATGCAACCTTTTTTAAGATGCTGCCTACACTCGAGAATGTCAGACCAAGTACTCGAACATTTATGTGGTTTTCGAGCACACCAGAAATTTGAGTCTCTTAGACACTTCGCTGCCATAATCTTTTCCCAGAGAGTGTTAGGGTTTGAAAGAATACGTCATCCAATTTTTGCCACTAAAGCCAAGTTCAACTGCTCCAAATATCGTAATCCCAAACCACCTTGCTCTTTGCTAGTCGTGAACCATCTCCAGCTGATATAATGCATTCTCCTGGTGTCTTTAGTATGCCCCCACCAAAAATTCCTAATAATCTGTGTAAGCTTAAGAATAATTGCTTTAGGAATTATATTAGTAGCCATGTAATAAACATGGATCAAAGCTAAAATAGTTTGGATTAAAATAGCTCGTCCGGTGTGTGAAAGGAAATGCTTCTTCCATCCGGCTAACTTAGCTTCAAACTTCTCAATCAAATATTCATGGGTAGATATCCTTCCTCCAGCTTTTAAGATTTGAAAACCCAAATATTTGTCATCCGTTTGCATCCTTTGAACACCTAAAAAATCCATCACTTCCGACTGTCTTTCCATAGAAACTGACTTACTAAAGAAAGTCCCTGACTTGTTGTAATTCACCACTTGCCCTGAGCATTTTGAGTATTGTTGGAGAGTCACCGAAACTGCATTGACTGTATGAGATTTTAAACACCCAAACAATATAATGTCATCCGCGAACATAAGGTGAGAAATATAGGGAGCCCATCTATTAACCTTGTATCCTGAGTAAGTACCCTCTTGTTCCATTTTCCTCATAAACTTCGATAAGCTTTGCTGGCATAGAATAAATAAATAAGGAGACAACGGACAACCTTGTCTTATGCCTCTCTCACTTATAATTACTCCTTCGGGTTGGCCATTAAGAATAATCGAGAAAGAAGTAGTGGATACGCAATTCATGATAAGCGAATGAATGTTACCTTGAATTCCAAAATTGTTGAGCACATTGCTGAGAAATACCCAATCCACTCTATCATAGGCTTTACTCATGTCAAGTTTGAGCGCAAACGAACCTAAAATAGAGTTGGAATTGTTCATAGAGTGAACAAGCTCCTTCTCCGCAATTGCATTATCTAGTATTTGTCTGCCCGAGACAAATGTTGATTGAGACTTATCGACGAGGGAATCAAGAAGGGGCCTAAGTCTGCACGTAATAATCTTGGTGATAATTTTGTAGATCACGTTGCAAAGGGCAATTGATCTATAGTCGGCTGGCCGTTCCGGACTCTTTACTTTAGGCACAGGAGCAATAAGGGAGTGATTCAAACCTGGCGGAAGTCTCCCAAATCGAAAGCAATCTTGTATAAGAGCTGCCACTTCCTCCCCAACTATATGCCAACATTTTTTGTAAAACAAGGATGTGTAGCCATCCGGACCAGGGGCATGGAGCGATCCCATCTTCTTCATGACACCAAAAATCTCATCAGCTGAAGGTACCCTTCCAAGACCAACAGCTTCTTCCATGTTTAAAATGACTTCATTTGGAAGGCTAAAAGAGTTAGCATCAACAGACATATCTTTAGTAAAAATATTTGAAAATAAGAAATAAGCATATCCTTTATAGCCTCCGAGTTAGCGACCCAATCTCTATTCTCATTTTCTAGAGCCATAATTCTATTTTTGGATCTTCTGGGTGTTTTTATCATTGTCACAAACCCACTGAGATTTGCTTCTATGTTGCCAGTACATTCTCTCTCTCTTTCAATAAGAGTTTTAATCCTTTCCTGGGTAATCGAAAGAGCTCTATTTTTCAGTACTCAAAGGAGAGCAATCCACATCAGATTTTTGTGGGGACAGAATTAAGGAGAATTCAGTATTTAGATTCAATTATCATCTTGCTTGATCGATTGTTGAGTACACAGGTCAGGTACATGTGTATTTGGAAGTTACGCATGTGTTGATGGTGGTTTTTGGCTTAGGGTTAAAATTATAAAACACTAAACCCTAGCAGACAGTGATGTCACAACATTTAAAGTAACAAGCATTTAATAGGCACATTTATTGAAACCTTTAATGTGTCTCTAAATAATTAACGGGGTATTTTTTTCAAATTAGGGTTACGACAAGACAAACCCTAATTCCCACGTGTGCCAATGGCAAATCATTACAGCCACACCAACCGCGCCAAAGCATTCCAACCATGATAGTCGCACCTCTGTGCCAATGACAAATCATGCCAGCCACACCGACCGCGCCAAAGCATGCCAACCATGCTAGCCGCACCTCTGTGCCAATGGCAAATCATGTCAGCCACACCGACCGCGCCAAAGCATGCCAACCATGCTAGCCGTACCTCTGTACCAATGGAAAATCATGGCAGACACATCGATCGCGTCAAAGCATGCCAACCATTCTAGCCGCACCTCTGTGCCAATGGCAAATCATGCCAGCCACACCAACCGCGCCAAAGCATGCCAACTATGCTAGCCGCACCTCCGTGCCAATGGAAAATCATACCGGCCACACCTATCGTGCCATGCCAAACACACCTTTCCATGGCCCCGTGTCGCGCCATCATACTGGCCTTCACTACGCGGCTATCAAAACGAAGGCGTGCAACAATGAATGGCTGCCCTTCAATCCCAGGAGAAAATCCTGGTCGTCTAAGGTTAACAAACGACCTTTGCCCCAAAACCCTAGCTTGGTCACGCACCTAGCCCAAGCTAGTCACACCATGCGCCTATGGCAAACCCTTGGCCCCACATGCCAAGCCAAAACCGCAACTAGCCCAAGCTAGTCATGCCATGCGCCTATGGCAAGCCCCATATTCCAAGCCAAAACCGCACCTAGCCCAAGCTAGTCACGCCATGCGCCTATGGCAAACCCTTGGCCCCATATGCCAAGCCAAAACCGCACCTAGCCCAATCTAGTCACGCCATGCGCTTATGGTAAACCCTTGGCCCCACATGCCAAGCCAAAACCGCACCTAGCCCAAGATAGTCACGCCATGCGCCTATGGAAACCCCTTGGCCCCATATGCCAAGCCAAAACCGCACCTAGCCCAAGCTAGACGTGCCATGCCAAACGCACTCTGCCTTAGCCCTAGCTATGCTAGTCATACCATGCCAAGCCGAACGCCCTTGCCTTTGCCCTAGCCACGCCATGTGCCCATGGAAAACCCTTAGCCCCACATGCCAAGCCAAACCAAACCTAGCAAAGCTAGCCGCGTCATGCCAAACGCATTTTGCCTTGTCCCTAGCCATGCTAGTCACATCATACCAAGCCAAACGCCCTTGCCTTGGCCCTAGCCACGCCATACACCCATGGCAAACCCTTGGCCCCACATGCCAAGCCAAAATCGTACCTAGCCAAATCTAGTCACGCCCAAGGCGAACCATTGGCCTCACATGCCAAGCCTAACCACACCCTAGTCGCGCCACCCTGTTGGCCTTCCCTACGCGGCCACCAAAACGAAGGCGTGCAATAATCAACGGTTTCCCTTCAATCCCATGAGAAAATCCTAGCCATATAAGGTTACCATACGACACATGGTAACCTTTGGCCCGAAAACCTAAGTTTGGCCACGCCAAACCATGCCATTGCCAACGGCATGCCAGCCTAGCCGCGCTACCTGTTTGCCTTCCCTACGCGGCCACGAAAATGAAGGCGTGCAAAAATCAACGGTTGCCCTTCAATCCCAGGAGCAAATCCTATACATCCAAGGTTACCAGACGACACATGGTATCCTTTGGCCCGAGAACCTAAGTTTGGCCACGCCAAATCATGCCATGCCAACGGCAAGCCAACCTAGTCGTGCCACCACGTTGGCCCTCATTACGCGGCTACCAAAACGAAGGCGTGCAACGATCAACGGTTGCCCCTCCGCTCAAGATGCAAAATCTCGACCGTCGAAGGTCACCAGTCTAGCAAGTTTCCCGAGATTGACTTGCCAAGCCACAATAACATGCTACATGTTTTCCAAAAACATTCGAGACAACAACACAAACTGGGGGATCCTCTTTGGGTATTGGTTTGGTGGTTTACAACGTGCAGCGTACACTATGCCCGTCATAAGAAAGTGTCATAAGGGTGAGGCGGTTAGTAAATACGGGAAGTTATGTGTGAAACGTTCATGGGACATAAAGCACATGCGTTAACAATTTTATGGGACATCAATTCCATAACGTTAGCAGTTTCATGCGTTAACCACTTTATGGAACATCAATTCCATGCATACGGTTACCATATCCTCTCATTTACTTCCCCACTCCCTAATGAGACCAAGGTACATTTTTACTCCGACTTGTATAAATAGGTCTTACCTATTTCCATTGAACAACAAGTTCATACAGGAGATACAACACTCAGAAATACTTACTGCTAGCTCACCTTGTTAGCTCTCTCACTTTTCTGATAACAAGTCGTAGTAACCCAACTACTCTTCCAGAATCAACTATTCTGGTCTCACCATTTTCCTTGCTTCCCTCCCCAAACCAACCCATTCTCCCCCACTTTGTGACCGAAGCAAGTCTGGAATGGCCATTTCTTGGTTTAGGCCGGACTTGTACAGATTGATCTGTCGAATCTAAAGTACTCCCTCGCAGTACATTGTTTAGGGTTTAAATTGTTTCTCACCTGCACACCCGCAATTACCGAGATCAGCGGAAACCATTTTCACCTACAAACAATTGGCGACCACAATGGGAGGTTCGATCTTTTGGTTACAATGTCAATTTTCAACCAACGATCTCATTCTTCGACCCAGACGTCAAGATGGTAGAGGAAGGAAATCCACTCTGACTTAGTTACTTGACGGCTCGATTATCAGTCATGAGACGACAAGGGGTGATTGGGGACTTTTCAGAGGCTAGAAGCAAAACGATCCACCCAGGGATTAACTGCGCAGTTATCAGACAACTCAGCAACGACTCGGAAGACTGGGGATTTCCCATGACCATGTTTCTCGGAAAAAAAAAAACCTTGGTCCTACACCCGGAAAGTTTATTCTCATCAAAAGACCTGAGAAACCGAGTAAGTCTTATCTAGACAAAAATATGTGGTTTGCTTTTTCAAGTTCTAATAAAACCTATAGCCATGTTTCATCCCATGTCATCAACTAACACACGGTTCCATGGTTTTCCTGGGATATTTGCGTCACTTTCGTTCATAGCCAAAGGCAATTCAATTCTAAACATTTCATTCAAAAAAAAAAAAAAATCCAAAACCGTCAAGGTAGCATTTATTTATTAACCCGAGAAAATCAAAAAATCAAAAACCAAAAACCAGGCATCTCATTTTCCTTTCAAAAACAAAAAACCTAAAGATAATAGGTCCAAAAGACAGATATATATTCCAGTGATGTTTTCCAACAACGGCTTGCTCCTTTTGGTAAAGGCCTCCCTCGTGCTTTGGAGAGCCGCCCTCTTAAGTTTCAGCTTCCTGCACAACTTCTTGAATTCCGCTTCCTGCTTCTTCATCATGTATGCGGAAGGACCTTCAACTGCTCCGGCCAACGACCTTTCAACATCAGAGAGACCTTCAACGAACCAAGGAATGTAGAATTCGAAACCCACGCACATGTCACGATGGAACTTCCATCTCGAGATTATATCCTCAGAAACTGTATGACCAGTCACGTTGCACATCTCATCAATCGAAGACAAGGATTCCTCCACACGCTTGACCAACGCATGTCGACTAGTAATCTTCTTGGTCGTGGAAATATGACCGTAGCACTCCCATAACTTGGTATATAACGCCGTGTGTTTATCTGGCACACTAAATCCCCCAATCAGCATGTGACCCAGGAAAGGGACCATATACGGAGGATTGAAGGTGGCACCTGCGACTGAATCAGCAACCAGCAAAGGGTCCCTAACCACAATTTCACCAGCGGACCCCGGAGTGTTCTCTACCGTATGAGTCGTAATAACACCTTCAGGATGATGAACTTCAATGTCCAAGTCACTATCCAGCACGATTTCCGCAATTGGAAGTACGACTACGTCTTCACTCTGGCGGGTTTCCACTTCAAGGCCATCCTTAGGAACAGTTTCCTCCTAGGATATCAAGGTTTAGTTTTACTTCAAAAAAAAATATGGAGGAGGCTCACTGATTCGGTTTCAGACTGACTAGAGGAAGATTCAGCACTGTTATCGGAATAACTACTCTTGCCATCATTGGACTCTGAACTTTCATCCATTTCGGAATCCCCATCACCATCAATGAGCTCGGCACCCCCACCCTCTGTATCAAAAAACGATGCTTTCTGACTTCTTGCAAGTTTGGCAAAGGTGTTCGTGCTGCTGAAACCCTGGACGAGATACAAGGACGCGTTATCAGAAAATAAATATGGATATACGTGATCCAACTGAAGTCAAGAAAGAAATCACCACACCCTCATGTTGGATGAACTAAAAGTCGGTAGAGCTGTGGAATCTAACTGGAAACCGCATGCACGATTCTTAGACCTTCGCTCCTTCAATTGGGGACTGTCCACATCCTGACCGACGGATTTCCTTTTGGTTAAAGAAGTATCCCTCAACAACGGATGTTTTGCTAAAATCTCGGCTGAAGGCCTACCACGAGTGTTCTCCACTACGGCTTCACAAATTCCTGGATGACGAGGAATTCACTCTCCCAGAATGCGTTATACTTGGAGGTAGTCGACGGATTTGGTTCCGAAAGCAAGAAAGGGAGGCTTCTACCCGGCGCAAGAACACTAGCATCAAGAACGTCCGATAATGGATCCTCTGGAGCTTCCAGCTGACGAACGAGAGGGACCCCTTGGTCGAAACCCATATGCCGAGATGCTCGCTCAATATTATAAAAGACTACCTGACACGATCCTCGAAAGAAAGACGATATATATCCAGACGTGCAACTTCGCATGAGTACAATCTCACCGACACCCAGATTCCCTCCATTAGAAAGCAAAGACATGTTTGGAGCAGAAGCAAAAGTATTAACCTGGGCTATGGATGTACACACTGGGGCCCATGGACAAAAATTAGCGGCGTATGAGTTATCAAGGAAATCGGCTAGGTTTGAGCCAGCTCTTGGGAGCCTATTCGACCAGTGAAGTATTCTCGAACTACCCCAAGAAGCGGGAAGTGAAACCAACGGTTTACGAGCATATCTTTCAAAATTCTCCCATAGCCATGCTTGGAGAAAAGCAACATGAACATACGAATCCACTTTCATGTAACCATTTGAAGCACGCATGTCCATAGCCAAATGATCCAAGTGTGTGTACATAGAACCGAGAAACAAGCCGCCAATGGGGAGAACGACTCCTTTCGCCAATCTTATAGCAAAATTGATGAGTTCTAACCTTATATCCTTCTTACCAGAGCCATCATCGAAAATATCCCGGGATAACTAGAGAGCCAAGAATGTCGCGACATGGAGTGTACTATTCTTCTGATCCTGTGCCATCTCATCTGGAAACCATTGATACATCCACCAGGCATAGAAACACTTCGTCTCGTTCTCCTTTCGGATGAACCCTTTCGACTTCGCAACCAGGGCCGTACGCATTTTTTCCTCATCATCAGACAGCTTGGTGTTAAGGTTTCCTGTCATGGGAAGATTCGGCAGGATAGCCACACTTTCTAAGGATATGGTCTGTTCTCCCCGCCTACATATGGTCGTGTGAGTATCTGGACACCACATGGAGATAAAAGCAACCAAGCTCGGGATGTCTTTCCTAATTTGAAGTGATGCAAAGGCTGGGACAGCATTAATGATTTGCGCCTTGGTCAAATCAGCTCTTACGCACTCTTGACTTATCATAAAGTGCACCCATTTATCAAACGAACACAGTGGACTCACTGGGATTTTGAAATTAATAAGAGTGGCAAAATATTCTTTCCTATGAAGGCAAAACCGTATTATATTTCTGGGAAGAACCGACTGGTCCCCTCCCTCACTCACTATATGAACCGGTCAGAAGCAGTGGCGCATGCTTAAGTGGACTTCTCCTGGCAGAGACTATCATGAAGAATTCATCAGGCACGTTTGGCTTGGAATTACCAACATCCTTCGGTATGGCAGAATTTTTCTCAAGCGACGTCATAATAAAGATTCTCTCACAGTACTTCTGCTTTCCAAGAAACTAAAACGGAACAATACGAAGAGAGATTAATACGGAAAGTGCACGAAAATTATTTTCACCCAAGACGCAAGCCAGTTTGTTTCAAGATCGTACCCTGCGGCATAGAATTCTTGTCCAACCGAGGTGGAGTGACCCACCAGGAGAACCATGCCCACGGCCATACCAAAACAAGGATTAAACCCTAAAAACTAGGTTTTCGTGGGAAAGGGATGGCAAATTACTATCGCGTGCTTACCTTACACAACGAGTTGAGGCAGTCAACATTACTATCGTATTCATGCCTAAGTACTACTATGAGCGCGTGGAAGACATACTTGTGGCTAGGATTCACACGAACATGTTCTACAAGATCATAAAAAGGTACGCCTACAACTAGGGTTTTCACCAACACAAGAAAACAAAAGGGAAGCAAGACAAAGAAGAAGTACTGGAAGACGTACCTAATCCGCTAGTCCGCTTCACCGCTACCAAGCGAACCAAAAACAAAAAAAGAGAATAATGAAGACGTGAATCAAAGGGATAGGCCGACAATCCTTTTATAGGTGTGATACTTGGGAGTTTGAACAAGGAGAGGATCTCCAATTTTGAGCCAAAGAAGGAAAAGAGGACACCGGTCCCGCAAAGACAAATTTCCACGTCCAAGACCACTCACGCCATACCGCGGCCCCACCACCCATGTATGCCATACCTTTCCACTACCACAGCCAAGCCCTCACTCCACCACCGCGGCCCCACCAAGCCTAGCCGCCCTTGCACGTCCCACTATGCCATTGTCGCGGCCCCCCTGCCAAGCCATTCACTCCATTTTCGCGGCCCCACCACGCCTAGTCGTCCGTGTACATCTCGTCTTCCCAAGGCCACACTATGCCAAGACGCCTGCTCCACTGTCGCGACCCTATCATCCACGCGCATTTGCCTTACCAATACCACGCCACCTCTTGGCCCCTCGAGCCAAGCCGTCCACTTACGTCGCTTTTCAAGACCGCGCCCCCTTTGCCTTGGAGATGTACGACCAGACCAAGCCGGTAACTTTTATCTCACCACTCCACGGTCTGCATTCCCAGTATAATGTACGCAGGGTCGCCAACACGATAAGCCCAAACTCTCTTTACCACTCAAAAAGGTTAGTTGGATTCTCCTGACCATTTTTGTAATGATTTACACCTCGATTCCGTCATTGTCTGTCATTATCATATGCTTACCTCGCAACAAGGCACTTGTTCCGAGCTAAGCAGGGGACTTAATGTTGATGGTGGTTTTTAGCTTAGGGTTAAAATCGTAAAACACTAAACCCTAGCAGACAGTGATGTCACAACATTTAAAGTAACAAGCATTTACAAGGCATATTTACTGAAACCTTAAATATGTCTCTAAATAATTACCGGGGTATCTTTTTCAATTTAGGGTTACGACAAGACAAACCCTAATTTCCACGTGTGCCAATGGGAAATCATGTCAGCCACACCGACCGAGCCAAAGCATGCCAACCATGCTAGTCGTACCTCTGTGCCAATGGAAAATCATGCCAGCCACACCGACCACGCCAAAGCATGCCAACTATGCTATCCGCACCTCTGTGCCAATGGCAATTCATGCCAGCCACACCGACCGCGCCAAAGCATGCCAACCATGCCAGACGCACCTCTGTGCCAATGGAAAATCATGTCAGCCACACCGACCGCGCTAAAGAATGCCAACCATGCTAGCCGCACCTCTGTGCCAATGGCAAATCATGGCAGCCACACCGACCGCGCCAAAGCATGCCAACCATGCTAGATGCACCTCTGTGCCAATGGCAAATCATGTCAGCCACACCGACCGCGCTAAAGAATGCCAACCATTCTAGCCGCACCTCTGTTCCAATGGAAAATCATGGCAGCCACACCGACCGCGCCAAAGCATGCCAACTATGCTAGCCGCACCTCTGTGCCAATGTCAAATCATGCCAGCCACACCGACCGTGCCAAAGCATGCCAACCATGCTAGACGCACCTTTGTGCCAATGGAAAATCATGTCAGCCACACCGACCGCGCTAAAGAATTCCAACCATGCTAGCCGCACCTCTGTGCCATTGGCAAATCATGGCAGCCACACCGACCACGCCAAAGCATGCCAACTATGCTAGCCGCACCTCTGTGCCAATGGCAAATCATGTCAGCCACACCGACCGCGCCAAAGCATGCCAACTATGCTAGCCGCACCTCTGTGCCAATGGCAAATCATGCCAGCCACACCGACCGCGCCAAAGCATGCCAACCATGCTATCCGCACCTCTGTGCCAATGGCAAATCATGCCAGCCACACCGACCGCGCCAAAGCATGCCAACCATGCTAGCCGCACCTCTGTGCCAATGGAAAATCATGTCAGCCACACCGACCGCGCTAAAGAATGCCAACCATGCTAGCCGCACCTCTGTGCCAATGGCAAATCATGGCAGCCACACCGACCGCGCCAAAGCATGCCAACCATGCTAGATGCACCTCTGTGCCAATGGAAAATCATGTCAGCCACACCGACCGCGCTAAAGAATGCCAACCATGCTAGCCGCACCTCTGTTCCAATGGAAAATCATGGCAGCCACACCGACCGCGCCAAAGCATGCCAACTATGCTAGCCGCACCTCTGTGCCAATGTCAAATCATGCCAGCCACACCGACCGTGCCAAAGCATGCCAACCATGCTAGACGCACCTTTGTGCCAATGGAAAATCATGTCAGCCACACCGACCGCGCTAAAGAATTCCAACCATGCTAGCCGCACCTCTGTGCCATTGGCAAATCATGGCAGCCACACCGACCACGCCAAAGCATGCCAACTATGCTAGCCGCACCTCTGTGCCAATGGCAAATCATGCCAGCCACACCGACCGCGCCAAAGCATGCCAACTATGCTAGCCGCACCTCTGTGCCAATGGAAAATCATGCCAGCCACACCGACCGCGCCAAACCATGCCAACCATGCTATCCGCACCTCTGTGCCAATGGCAAATCATGCCAGCCACACCGACCGCGCCAAAGCATGCCAACCATGCTAGCCGCACCTCTGTTCCAATGGAAAATCATGTCAGCCACACCGACCGCGCCAAAACATGCCAACCATGCTAGCCGCACCTCTGTGCCAATGAAAAATCATGCCAGCCACACCGACCGCGCCAAAGCATGCCAACCATGCGAGCCACACCTCTGTGCCAATGGCAAATCATGCCAGCCACACCGACCGCGCCAAAGCATGCCAACGATGCGAGCCGCACCTCTATGCCAATGACAAATCATGACAGCCACACCGACCGCGCCAAAGCATGCCAACCATGCCAGTCGCACCTCTGTGCCAATGGAAAATCATGTCATCCACATTGACCGCGCCAAAGCATGACAACCATGCTAGCTGCACCTCTGTGCCAATGGAAAATCATGCCAGCCACACCAACCGCGCCAAAGCATGCCAAACTTGCTAGCCGCACCACCGTGCCAATGGAAAATCATGCCAGCCACACCTACCGTGCCATGCCAAACGCACCTCGCCATGGCCCCATGCCGCCCCACCATACTGGTCTTCACTACGCGGCTATCAAAACGAAGGCGTGCAACAATCAACGGTTTCCCTACAATTCCAGGAGCAAATCCTGGTCGTCTAAGGTTACCAAACGACCTTTGCCCCAAAACCCTAGCTTGGTCACGCACCTAGCCCAAGCTAGTCACGTCATGATCCTATGGCAAACCCTTGGCCCCACATGCCAAGCCAAAACGGCACCTAGCCCAAGCTAGTCACGCCATGCGCCTATGGCGAACCAAAACCGCACCTAGCCCAAGATAGTCATGCCATGCACCTATGGAAACCCCTTGGCCCTACATGCCAAGCCAAAACCGCACCTAGCCCAAGCTAGTCACGCCATGTGCCTATGGCAAACCCTTGGCCCCACATGCCAAGCCAAAACCGAACCTAGCCCAAGATAGTCACGCCAAGCGCCTATGGAAAACCCTTGGCCCCACATGCCAAGCCAAAACCGCACCTAACCCAATCTAGTCACACCATGCGCCTATGGAAACCCCTTGACCCCACATGCCAAGCCAAAACCGCACCTAGCCCAAGCTAGCCACGCCATGCCAAACGCACTCTGCCTTGGCCCTAGATATGCTAGTCACACCATGCCAAGACAAACGCCCTTGCCTTGGCCCTAGCCATGACATGCGCCCATGGAAAACCCTTGGCCCCACATGCCAATCCAAACCAAACCTTTCCCAGCTAGCCGCGCCATGCCAAACATACTTTGCCTTGGCCCTAACCATGCTAGTCACATCATGCCAAGCCAAACGCCCTTGCCTTGGCCCTAGCCACGCTATACGCCCATGGAAAACCCTTGGCCCTACATGCCAACCAAAATCGCACCTAGCCAAAGCTAGTGATGCCCAAGACGAACCCTTGGCCCCACATGCCAAGCCTAACCACACCCTAGCCGCGCCACCCTGTTGGCCTTCCCTACGTGGCCACCAAAACGAAGGCGTGCTGCAATCAACGGTTGCCCTTCAATCCCATGAGCAAATACTAGCCATCTAAGGTTACCAGACGACACATGGTAACCTTTGGCCCGAAAACCTAAGTTTGGCCACGCCAAACCATGCCATGCCAACAACATGCCAACCTAGCCGCGCCACCTGTTGGCCTTACCTACGCGGACACCAAAATGAAGGCATGCAACAATCAACGGAATCCCATGAGCAAATCCTAGCCATCCAAGGTTACCAGACGACACATGGTAACCTTTGGCCCGAAAACCTAAGTTTGGCCACGCCAAACCATGCCATGCCAACCTAGCCGTGCCACCACGTTAGCCCTCACTACGCGGCTACCAAAACGAAGGCGTGCAACGATTAACGGTTGCCCCTCCTCTCAAGATGCAAAATCTCGACCGTCGAAGGTCACCAAGTTAGCAAGTTTCCCGATCTTGACTTGCCAAGCCACAAAAACATGCTACATGTTTTCCAAAAACATTCGAGATATCAACACAAACTGGGGGATCCTCTTTGGGTATTGGTTTGGTGGTTTACAGCATGCGGCGTACACTACGCCCGTCATAAGGAAGTGTCATTAGGGTGAGGAGGCGGTTAGTAAATACGGGAAGTTATGTGTGAAACGTTCATGGGACATAAAGCACATGCGTTAACAATTTTATGGGACATCAACTCCTTAACGTTAGCAGTTTCATGAAAACCGGTTTAATGCGTTCACCACTTTATGGAACATCAATTCCATGCATACGGTTACCACCTCCTCCCATTTACTTCCCCACTCCTTAATGAGACCAGGGTACGTTTTTACTCCGACTTGTATAAATAGGTCTTACCTATTTCCATTGAACAACAAGTTCATACGGGAGATACAACACTCAGAAATACTTACTTGCTAGCTCACCTTGTTAGCTCTCTCACTTTTCTGATAACATGTCGTATAACCCAACTACTCTTCCAGAATTAACTATTCTGGTCTTACCACTTTCCTTGCTTCCCTCTCCAAAACCAACCCATTCTCCTCCACTTTGTGACCGAAGCAAGTCTAGAACGGCCATTTCTTGGTTTAGGCCGGACTTGTATAGATTGATCTCTCGAATCTAAAGTACTCCCTTGCAGTACATTGTTAATGGTTTAAATTGTTTCTCACCTGCACACTCGCAATTACCGAGATCAGCAGAAACCATTTTCACCTACAAACAACATGCTATATGGATGTGTAGCCGCAAGTTACACATGCTAATTAGATGTGTAGCTTATAGTTGCACATGATAAAAAAAAAAATCTTCTACAGTACGTTGTTTTTGTTTGGTGTTCTTAATCTTGTGTCTTTCAAATGCAAGGTTCAGTTTTTTCATCACCATTTTCATTTTTTAAGGTTGATGGAATTTCAACCTGTACATCCACCCCAATTCCATTCATATATTTTTGTTGTACGACATACTAGAAAAACCCATGGCATCAATTCTGTTTTCTCCCCGTGTTCACAGAAATCTACACCTTTCTCTAGTAGCTGCAATCCCAGGCCAAGATATTTCACCCATCTTCATTCATTTTCTGAACTTTCTATTCTTCCCGCATCGATTATAACAGCTCAATCCATCCATCACAGATACAACACCAACATCACACTTATTCATGGAGTTGCTTCCCTGACTGCAAAGCAAACTGGTTTACTCCAACTTCATTATTTTACTCGAGCTAGAAACCGCTCCACTCAATAATCATCTATTCTCGTGTCTTCTTTTATCTGCCATTGACATCAGCTAACACCATTTTTAACTTCAGCCATTACCAAATACTGATTTCGAAATTAGTTCTTTCCTGAACATGGCGATAGCTCTATTACTCCGTCGACTGCAATCAATACCACTGGCTCATGCTTCTCGTAGCTTAAGGAATGTTAGATTCGAAGAACTAGTCTTCAAATGGAAAGAAGTAATCAGGGCATAGTTCTGGGTTTCTTATTTATGAACTGCTACCAAAAAACAGTTCATCTGTTGTAATTCTTTCATTCTTTCTACCTATATAATATATCGTTTTGTTGATCAAAAAAAAAATACCACTGGCTCAATCGAAATTAGCCCAATGATCAGATATAGCACCATTCCAATACATAACCCATCTTCGTTTCATCCTAGTCCTAGTTCACGACCACCTGCTTCTGTCCATTCGAGTACCGACAGTTCATAGCTCAACTAATTGCAAATACAAATCCAGCCTCTATTGTCGGACCATCTGACTTCAGCTCCTTACCAGGATGCAACAGTAGCATCTTAGTTTCTGTCCATCCGGCTAAGAGTTTGCACATTGGTTAATTAGCCCTTTCATCCATCATCCCACTCGTTTACAATATCTCCACCAATCAACACCCACAAGTGATTCAAACCAGCCAAACAAACCTTCTCCATCTTCGCTATTGTAATATGAATTAATCACTGTCCACTTCCCTGAACTTCTAGAGGTCTTCACATGATGTTCAAATGAAAAAACCAGCAACCATCCATTCATTCTCATTTTATTTATTTATTTCATAGCCGAGATAAAAGAGTTGCATTATGAACCACTCACACATCCAAATAAACCCATCTGACTCGAACAAGAAGCTGCAGTTTCGTCAATCTTCATTAATCATCAAAACCCCATCTGCATTGGCTATTGTTTAAACAACAAAACCGCTTAACACCATCGATCTAGAAACCCTTTCAAGTGATGGTGCTTCCATTTACCAATCCTGGGTGAATCTGATTTCGAGAGAAAAAATGTAACTCCATATGCTTGTATGTATCACAGCACCAGGTCCCACTTTTATTTCACATGCTTACGTCACACAGTGACATCACAAAGTAAAATGGTCATGGTGCAGTGTTATATGGACAGCCCACATCCATTAAGCTTCGTCTCCATTTGGTGTCGTGAGTAACTTCAATGGTTGCTGATATATAGAAATACCAGGCCAGCCGCATTTGATGAATTTTTCTGCAAACGCAGTTCGTTTAACTGCTTATTCTTTCGGTTACTGCATTTATTTGTATTTCATGTAAAAAGCTAAAACTGGTATTATTAGCCAAAATATTGAATCCTACCTAATATAAATATGGGTATAAAATGTAGCACCTACGTGTTTATCAACACCCCAAACTTATATTTTGCTAGTCCTCGAGCAAAACAGAAAATATATCCGCTCTACAGCTGGATAAATATCCGCTAAACAACTGGATATGAAGAGATGTCTGCTAAACAACGAGACGGATCCACTATACAGTGGATAGATATGTCTGCTAAACAGCGAGACGAATCCACTAAACAATGGATATATATGTCTGCTAAATAACCAGACAGAAAGACCTGCTAAACAGCTGATCACATCATGTATTTTTTTTTAAACCCGCTAAACAACTGGTCATCTTAAAAAAAAAATTAAGCCTAACGAAACTGTCACTCCCCCACACTTAAACATTACATTGTCCTCAATGTAATTGAATCATCTAACGTAGAAATTAAGATGGGAAATTATAAGATGCAAAAAGTAAACAAATAAAAATAAAAGATAAAGGGAACAAATCAAATGGGTTGACTCCCTTTTTTAAGACCCGCTAAACAGCTGGTCATCTTTTTTTTAAGCCTAACAAAACTGTCACTCCCCACATTTAAACATTACATTTTCCTCAATGTAATTGAGCATCCAACGTAGAAATTAAGATGGGAAATTATAAGATGCAAAATGTAAACAAATAAAAATAAAAGATAAAGGGATCAAATCTAATGGGTTGACTCCCATGAAGCGAAAGGTATTTGATTCCCTGCTTTCAGTAGCACACAATCTTAAACAAGATGAGGTTGGTACCCCCAAAGTAAGCTGTCAATCATATATATAGAGACTGAAAAGTTGGGGATTGACCCAACATATCAGTTTAGCTGAAAAGATAATCCTGCAACCAGAATGATTAGTACCCAAAGAGCTAAAACTGAATTCAATCTTATTTGCAAAATAATTCAAACCTGCCCAATAATATGTGGTAACATGAAGTAAATCAGATTAAACAATTGTTATACTCCCTAAATCTGGCTCTAAGTCCGAGGAAATAACTTTCGCGACTGATATTGGTTCAAATTCAGCAAAATATGGCACACGAACATATGTTGATTCAAATTCACTCGCTGAACAAGGGATCACTAGAGCAATAATATCATGACTCATTAACCCACTATCATCTACAACTGTTTCATTATTATTATCATCAAGATGAGAAATATTAGACCTTGATAAGTCAGATAATGGCTTAAGTGTCAACGTCGGAACTTTCTCGACTGATCGAACTAGTCGAGACTCGAGCAAAACTAGAGGTTCTACTTTGGGTTTCCATTTCTTAGTGTCTAGCAGAGGTGTGGAGTCTAACAAGGTATTGACTTCACAAATAACACTATCATCATCAAAATCATACCCAAAATGGGCTAAGTAAACCTCTAATGGATCTTCCAACTGGCTCTTGTAAAAGCCTTGCGAGTGCATACTTTCTTTTCTCCCACAACACTTCAGGCTAAGGTACCTAAAAAAATCAAATAAAATGCATAAAAAGAACCAAAAGAAATCTAAAAGAAAAACAAAATAAAATTATGTACAAAAAGATATCAATCAGAGAGTATTTTGCAACCACTCCCCGGTAGCAGCGCCAAAAACTTCAGTTCACATCCGAGCTTCCTATACAGCCACCCCAATTCCATTTATATATTGCTCTTATATGACATACTAGAAAAATCCATGGCATCAGTTCTCTTTTCTCCCCGTGTTCGCAGACATCTGCACATTTCTCTAGTAGCTGCAATCCCAGGCCAAGATATTTCACCCATCTTCATTCATTTTATGAACTTTCTATTCTTTCTGCACCGATTATAAAAGCTCAATCCATCCAGCACAGACACATCACACTTCTTCATGGAGTTTCTTCCCTGACTGCAAAGCAAATTGGTTTACTCTAACTTCATTCTTTTACTCGAGCTAGAAACCTCTCCAGTCAACAATCATTTATTCTCGTGTCTTCTTTTCTCTGCCATTGACATCATACAACACCATTTTGAACTTCAACCATTACCAAATACTGATTTCGAAATCAGTTCTTTCCCGACCATGGCGACACCTCTATTACTCTGTCGACTGCAATCAATATCACTGTCTCAATCGAAATTAGCTCAACGATCAGATATAGCACCATTCCAATACATAACCCATCTCCGTTTCATCCGAGTCTTAGTCCAAGATCACTTGCTTCTGTCCATTTGAGTACCGACAGTTCATAGCTCAACCAATTGCAAATACATCTCCAGCCTCCATTGTCGGACCATCTGACTTCAGCTCCTTCCCAGGCTGCAATACCAACATCTTAGTTTTTCTCTAGCCATCTAAGAGTTTGCACATCGGTTAGCCCTTTCAGCCATCATCCCACTCGTTTACAATATCTCCACCAATCAACACCCACAAGTGATTCAATCCAGCAAGACAAACCTTCTCCATCTTCGCTACTGTAGTATGCATTAATCACTGTCCACTTCCCTGAACTTCTAGAGGTCTTCACCTGATGTTCAAATACAAAAGCCAGGAACCATCCATTCATTCTCATTTTATTTATTTATTTCATAGCCGAGATACAAGAGTTGCACTATGAATTACTCACACATCCAAATAAACCCATCTGACTCGAACAAGAAGCTGCAGTTTCGTCAATCTTCATTAATCATCAAAACCCCATCTGCAATGGCTATTGTTTCAACCAACAAAACCACTTAACGCCATCGATCTAGAAACCCTTTCAAGTGTTGGTGCTTCTATTTACCAATCCTGGGTGAATCTTATTTCGAGAGAAGAAATGTAACTCCATATGCTTGTATGTATCACATGCTTACGTCGCACAGTGACATAACAAAATAAAATGGTCATGGTGCAATGTTAGATGGGTGAGCTGACAACCCACATCCATTAAGCTTCGTCTCCATTTGATGCCGTGAGTAACTTTAGTGGTTGCTGATATATATAAATACCAGGCCAACCGCATTTAGTGAATTTTTCCGCAAACGCAGTTCGTTTAACTGCTTATTCTTGCATTTGTTTGTATTTCCTGTAAAAAAACTCAAAATGGTATTATTATCCAAAATACTGAATCCTAGCTAATATAAATATAGGTATAAAATTTAGCACCTACATGCTTATAAACTCAGTAATTGTTGACTACACAGTTCAGATGCATATGTATCTGGAAGTTACACTATATAGATGTGTAGCTGCAAGTTACACATGCTAATTGGATGTGTAGCTTATAGTTACACATGCTAATTATGTTTGTTTCTTCTTCTACAGTATATTGTTTTTGTTTGGTCTTCTTATTCTTTGGTGGCTTTCAGTGCAAGGTTAAAATATTTACTTGACGAAGAGTAAAAGGAAGGTGTTGCAAGTGGTGAGGTCAGAGTTCTTATTGCATATAAGATTAGCAGGGTACGCAACGGGAAAAAGCATGTTCATCTCTTGGTGTAGTTCTTTTGAGATTTTGTTTTCATATGATATCCTTTGGTGTCTTTTTTTTTTTTAATTATGTATGTGAACTGATTTATTATATGCATTTCAAGCAGTTGCAGATAACACCGGGACAGTCGATCATGGAGATATTGTTGTTGCTTTTTTTATGCAGACTTTTCGATCACCAAACGTAGAAAAATTGTATATTTTTGTGTTTGTTTCTTCTTGATGAATGGATCAGTTGACTATTTGTGTGTATTGTTTTCAATAAAAATCAATTACTGTAAATGATTAATTGAGAAAATAATTGTAAATGAAGAGCAATATGTGTATTCATCAAGTCATATGCATCTGTGATCTCTAAGTACACAAGTCATATGCATGTGTAACTCCTAATCACACTACTTAGATGCATGTGTAGCTGGAAGTTACACATGCTATATGAATGTGTAGTTTCAAATTATATACGATATTTGGATGTGTAGCTTATAGTGACACATGTTAATTGGAATAAAGAAACAGACTCATAGCTGAATTAGTTTGAAATCAGGCACACGAGCTATATGGAAGTGTACGTATATGCGAGTTACACGTGCGATATGGATGTGTATCTGCATTTTACATATGCTATATGGATGTGTACCTGCGAATTACACATGTGATATATATGGGTACCTGCAAGTTACACATACAAACTGAAAAACACATACTTGGACCCCGAAGAATTTGGATTATTTTGTTGCGAGTTAGGTTAATGGATGAGCAACTGCAAGTTACACATGTGATATGGATGTGTAGCTGCAAGTTACACATGTTAACTGGATGTGTAACTACGAGTTACATATGCTAACTGGATGTATAGTACATAAAAACACATAAAAAAACTGACAGAAAGGAAAATATCAAAACTAAATATATGAATGGAAACACTTCATTAACCTATAACCAAAATAGATTCTACCATTAAGCTAATTGTCACAACTTATGTGATAAAGCACGGCTGATTTGGATGGTGGAAGGACCAATTTGCTGCTCGAAGGAGGAAATACTTTTTCCATCAAGTGGTTGGTCTTTAAAGCACCAATTATGTATCACCAGTTGTAGTGGAATTGATTTCGTTGCTGCTCTAACTCCCCAAATGGTTGTGGATAACTCAAATAAGTCTCCACCTTGCATCATATTTATAGCTACATAAACTCGTAACTTGATGGTTGAATAGATGGATGAGGAATTTCGTCATCAGAAAATTCGGAAATTAGGTCTTTGTTAAAAATGTTGTAGAATCTTCATACGATGTTCGTTTTTTGATGATCTACCCCAACTTTTTGATGCCCGAAAATTTCCTAGTTGTAGGGAAAAAAAATGTTTCTGAGTTTTGGGCTTGTTTAGTGGTCGAAATTGATGAAACAATAAACTTTCAGGAAGTCTTCATGAACTTTTCATCTATCATATAGTTTCGTGTTTTGCCCACCTCTCTTAGCTCGTTCATCCAATCACGGTGATTTTTTACATGTTGTAGAAGATATCCATATGAATAGATTAGTATATGACACGTCCTTGATTTTCCACCAATTATTTCTAGATCGTTGTTTTGTACATGACATCGTAGAATCCTTTTTGATAGACTTGTCGCAAAATGATTTTTTAGGTCCTTGGACCACTTATTTGTGTCTTGGATGCTTGATAAAGACTTTGTTGTTATTAGTTCACTTTCACTCTAAATTTTAAGATTGATCCTTGAATTTCATGCTTGGAGCAATCTAACTCATAAAATTGTCGTATTAGGTCCAAAACGGAAAAATAGAGGAGAACAGCGCTAAGATCATTTCTTGAACTTGTTTTGGAAAATGATGAAGAGCTGAAGAGTTGATGATGCAATGACCATGATTGAAAATTTTTACATGGTGATGTATCGACATGGTTCGAAGAGGATATCCCAGATTGATAAGATGCCAGGTCAAGTATCCTTGGGTCATGCACTTTAGAATTCCTTTCTTCTTTTACTAACATTAACATAGACAACTAATGTGTTATAGAAAGTGATAAGAAAAGATTCAATTCTCGGACTTGTTACCATTTGCTTTAAGCATTAATTTTTAATTTAATTAAAAAATATTCAAAAGGTGATAACAATATTGGGAGAAAATGGGACTTAGGATTTCACCATTAATCAAAGTCAAGTGATACATATAATGATTCTTAACAATTATAGATCTTTTGTGAACTTTATTTCTTTGCCAAAGGTTAATTTTGAAAAAATAAATTGTAAATTACTAGAAATAACCCGTGTCGTAATGGCACGGCATGAGACTGAATAATTTTTAGTTAGAATAATTTTTATAATTACCACGCACTATGAGGATTAATTCGACCCATGAGAACTTGTAGACATTAAATCTTAATCCAAATAATTATAACTTCGGTTACACTTAAATAATAGTTTAATAATTCCTCACGATATTCTTTAGACTTCAAATAATAGTTTTTGATAAAAATTCCTCGTTGATCATTCTTTGAAGAACGAAATCTGGATTTCTACGTCCTGGTATTGAACTTAGAGAGTGAATAGAGTCCTCCCTAATGGAGCAATGTTCCGAACTTCCAATATCAACTTCTTAGGGACGATGGCGTGGATGGTATATTCCTATGTTGGACGTCAAGATTGATTAGAATGCATGGCTAATATTTTTATTAAAAAAAATAACATTAGTTTGATTTGGACCGATATAAAAGTATACTCACGTTTTGATCGATCATTAGTAAATCCAAAGCAGTGACTTAGTTGGTCGCCATGAAATCGACATCTTCCCATTTTCTGGCAACACGAAACTTGAGTACTGTAGGTTTTTTTCATCGCAATTATGTAAAAAATGATTAGAAGGCGTCACTAATATTTTATTCTTTTTAAAAAATAGTTAAATTCGGATCGAATTAACAATATACTCAAGTTTTCATCAATCATTAGTAAATCCAAAGTAGTGACTTCATTGGTCGCTATGAAATCGGTCTCTTCCCATTTTCTTGCAACACAAAACCTGAGTAGTGCAGGTTTGTTTTCATCGCAATCATGCATTCTCGAAAGAAAGCAAACACGTTTTGGGAAACAATTTTTGTGGGGCTGCGGCTAATCATGTTTGACATGTTGATACTCTTAAGCTAAAAATTTCACCAAAAAAATAAGTTGCAATAAGTGAATGAGTTGGAAATGAGTGAATGTGTGTGGTTGAAGAAATATACTGCTCATTGATAATTATAATTAGGGACACATTCAATTTTTTGGACGTTTTTTTATTTTGGAATGGATTATTACGTGCTAGTCATAAAAGAGCAGCCATTTCGTTGCATGCAGACCTTAGAGCATGGACGGTTTGAACTTATTTATGGGTAAGCAACTCTCTTACGTGGTAGGATAATGGGGGAGTAAATAGAGGATCCAAATCAATTGAAAAAATTGAAATTAGAAGAGGAGGAGATTTGTTTTTGGTCTAATAAAAACGTTTCATTTTTGAGATTCTTTCATCTTTGTTTTTGTTGGATCACCAAAAAATAAAAAATTTATTGATTCCATTATAAGACATTAAACGTCTCCAGAAAAACGCATGCGCCATCAAAATTCACATTCATGATCTTGGACATTCATTCATATGTAAGTTTTACTCTAGTAAGTGTGTAAATAGCATGGAAGCTCATAAGTTTCATTTTTGTTTTTCTTGGAAACAATTGATATGGTGACAGTTCATTTCACCATTTAATTTCTATAGTGTTATCTCTATTTTTCAATTGCTTGGAAGAGGCTAATCATGTTTAACTGATATTGTTTTTTTTGTTTCTTTTCATTTGTTTTGTTTTTTGGAGTTTAGCTTCTTTTTGTTTGTGCTATTCTATTTTGCAATTTCTTGATCAGGATTTTTTGCTTTTTATTTTTTATTTTTTGAGTTTAGCTTCTTTTTGTTTGTGTTGCAGATTTTGATCAAATTATTCATGGCATTAAAATTTGACGCAAAGATAACTGTGATCATGATCAATAATACATGGTTCATCTGTCTATTGGTTTAATGTTTCATTCGAAAATATATTTACTACGGATGCTAGAAAATGATTCTAAAGTTCTTTGTGCTTTGGGTTTTACATCGTAATAATTAAATTTTTTTGTAGGATGATAAAAATAAGCTTATTCGATTGTTAGAATTAAAATTAGGCCCACGGCATAGGTTTAAATCTTTTGTGAGTCATTTTTCGGATATATATATATTCATTACTCATTGTTCCATTTGTACAATGTGTATAATGAAAATCATTAGTTGTATTCTTTGATTCTTTCCTTTACCCAATGAGTACAATGAAAATTAGTTTTATTAGTTTTAAAAATAATAAATATTTGTATTTTGCAGGTTGTTAAAAGATGGCTAATTTGTTTTTTTTAAAGATATGTGTCAAAGAATTTTTATTTTTTAAAATTTCAATGGTTGAAACATGGTTGTAACATTTATTTTTTTGGTTTATTTTCTTAATGACGCATTTATTTTTTCAGTTTATTAAGTGGGTTATTAATATATCCATAATGGAAGAAGGTTACAAACACCACAGCCGCTAGATGTCTTTGGATGGGATGAAACTGGGATGGTCTGATCACTTGTTTGTCTCTCAAAATGTTATCCGTCCGTCCAAAGCTCAAAAACCTATGTTGTTTTGTATTATAGATGAGCATGATGCATCAAAAGTACTAAGACTAAGCATACACCATCAAATAAGATCACAACTAACTAATGAAAATCATAAATAAATTAAAATAAGTACAAAAGTCATAAAGAATCAATAAGATAGAGGTTGGAGATATTCATAAAAAAATCATTTTTTGCAAACCAAATTGATAATGCCCAAAAGGTACCTAACTCTGACAGCCAGGAGATGAGAGTTAAAATTATTACTCGTGATCTAGAAAACTGGTATGAAATCCAAGTTAGATTTTATAAGGAGAAATCTAGGGATAAACATATCCATGATATGCAAAATAACACTATATATTTTCATTCTTTAGTGAATAAAAGGCTATGCAGGAAAGTGCCCTCAGTGACAACAATAATGGGAATTGGTAATGCGAGTTAGTAATCAGCTTACTAATCATTTTAGTTGAACGCGCAATTAGGGGATACATTTATTAATTGGGGGATACTGATTACTTCCCCCACCCCATGGTTTCTGCTAAGGGGTGACCAAATGTTATGAAAGTACTAAAATGACCTTAGGTTAATTAAAAACCTTTATTAAATTACTGTTTTACCCTTTTCCCAAAACATTAAAATCAAAAAACAAACTCAAATATCCCTCATTTCTAAACATCAGTACCGGCAGTGAGTTAGGTTTAGGTTTCGATTTTTTTTTTCTTTATCGTTCTTCGTCGATTAATCGTCGATTAAAAAAAAATTCTTCGATTAACCCAGCCGAATAATAACAATGCCTACACGAAAGAAACCAAAAGCCCCATCGAACTCAAAATCGATTAGTGAGGATAGATTAAAACACAAACTTGCTTTGATTTCTCAAGAGAAAGAAGAAGAAGAAGCAGAGCTGTCGGACCATCAAACGCTGGCAAAGATGGCTTCTGTGAGAAGGTTAGTGATTTTAAACTCCTTTATGAGTGTTTGAATCGATTTGTAGGCATGGATTTATGTTAGAATCGCAAAACCCTAACGAAATAGCGTAGTTGCAATAAATTCCGGCATTGAATTGTGTATGAATACTATGCCAGATTAGAGTCACGGCATTCAGTGTATGATGCATTCAGACTACAATGCCGGTATTATGTTACGGTATAGAATGTCGGCATGACTACAATGCCGGTTTCAAAACCTGAAACTTAATGTTAAGTACCAGCACTGAAATTGGGTTGACTACTATGCCGGTTTTATACTACGGCATACCTTTTTGATATTTCGCGTACGCCGGTAGTAAAATAAAACTTACAGGAACATTATTGAATTTTTCCCCGGTACCGGCATTAGTTTTTGGATGCATTGTAAGCCGGAACTCAGTTACGGCATGGAATTGATTTTTTTTAAGTGTCGGTAGTACTCATAGGGTATCCAGGAGAATACATATGACTACCAGCATTATCGGTAGTTAATGGTTAACGCCGAAACAATGTACCGGCATGTATTATTAACTAAGTGTCTATGCCGGGAGATGGTTACCGGCTTGGTTTGTTTGAGTTAGTCTATACCGATACTAGTTCTAAAAATGAGATGTCTTATATTCATTTCGGGTGCTTATGATATAGGTCAAAAGCCAAGGAAGCTAAGAAAAGAAAAGGTAAAGATGATGTGACTAAGAGAAGGAGGAAGGACGTTCTTGATACTCCTCAGACTATGCCGCCCCGAGGTAAAGATGAAGGTCGGAAAAAGCGTTTGGGGGTTGAGTCTAGAGGGATAACTTGGGAGAGTGGCGGTGACCGTAGTCGACTTGTAATCAATGAACCTACTACACTAGTTGAGCAGGATGACCAAGATGAAGAGGAAAGTTAGAAGGAAGATAATGAGGTTCATCCAAGTCAAGTAGCAAGCCAAAGCAAAGTGGGTGGGCCTAGTCAAAAACCCACATAGGGCAAAGCCAAAGGCAAGGGTAAAGTGAAAGTCAAAGGTTCCCACCTTCCTCATGTTGATGACATGATTCCTGACCTTGATCGTGGTAGAATCTGGGGTGAAGCTCATAATCCGAAAATTCTATTTGGCTACAAGCACTCGTGGGCTCGCACTATCTATCAAACTTATGTAAGAATTTTTTAATGTTGTGCATAAGTATTATTGTGTATTTATGTAAAATGTTTCAACTTTATTATCTCCTAATTGTAGGATCACACGAAAGCTGTGCGTGTATGCTAAAACCAAGCTGCGGCCAATTGGGATTTGTCTTTGGAATGTGAAGAGGTCCAAACAATAGTAAGAGATTCTACTCTATATGATTTGGTTGAAAATTATGTGAAGTGTGATGTTGTGACAGTCAATTGCTTCGTCGAAAGGTATCATGGCGAAACTGATACCATGCACTTCCCATTTGGGAAGATGACCTTGATCCCGGATGATGCTCAGAACATTTTAGGCTTGAATGTTATCGGAAAATCAATACTAGAAGGAGATCATTGTCCGGACCTAGAATGGTCGAAGTTGCACGCTTTGACTAACAAGCTGTTGGGTTGGGACTACAAAACTTCTGTGGAAAGCTTCTATGTATCTCAGGCTAGTAGGACAAAGACCATCAAGCTGACGCTGCTTAAGGAGGAGTTTGAAAAAACGCAGGAAAAAAGTTTGAAGGATGGATGGGACCCTGCCCAGATTCATTATACAACCGCTGCATACCTGTTATTTATCTTGGGCACTAAGGTATTCCCCGACACTAGTGGAAACAGGGTTAGCGCAAGCTTCCTTCAATACTTGGATCCGTTGGAAGAGGTCTTTACCTATTCTTGGGGCATCGTGGTAATGGCACATTTGATGACTGAGAATCACTCTTGGTTTGATACATGCTTGGTCATTACCTTTACATCCTCGAATTCACGAGGTTTTAGCTTCGCAACTATGGAGTGACCATTAAAATCTTTCGGATCCAGGTGGTTATGTTGGCCAAACCACACCGTACAATCCCATTCCTTTTCTTTGTCTCTTAAATTGAATACAAGCTTAGAGGGGAAATTATCCTTCCTCGTCTTAGTCTTGTATACCATATTAGTCTTATTTTCATATACATAACCCTTTCTCTCATGGATATTCTTCGCATATTTACCATTTCTCTCGCAAACCATCTCAAAACGCATATTTGAACCTTGGGTAATCCTCACCAACACACACTTGTTCTTAAGACCCATCTCTTTTTCCCAAGCAATTGCTTCCGCTGGAGATTTAATTCCCTACATTAGGACAACAATGGAAGATTATAAGGTTCATTACAAGCAATCCCCGCATAACGTTCTAAAAACTAGGTGAAATATATTGTTTGGTAACATAGCGGAGGCATCTTATAGTATTCGGACGTATCCGGACCAAGCGGTTTGGAATTTGTTGGATCAATGTATGTCACAATCTAAGGAATAAATGAAAATAAAATTGAATTAGTTCAAAGAAAATAAAAAAATTACCATGCCGGGTACCATTTTCGGCGTGCTCGACCACAGTTCCGGTATTGAATGTTCTTGAACACAAAGGCCGGATGAGTCAATACCGGCATTCTTGCTAAACAAGGTACAAGCCGGTAACAAGAGTTGGCATTCTCAACATGTGAGTTTTCCAGCCGGATTCAAGTGCCGGCATTATAGTAATTTTAAAAGAATGCCGGGAACAACTACCGGCGTTCCAGCTATTTTATATACCACGCCGGTATTGGAGTTCAAAAATCTTAAACTCCTGGATGCTTTTCTGTAAGTACTGGCATCGTCAGTTAGTAGTAAACCATGTCGATTGGAATATTCTATGGAATATTCGTTGTTAGATAAAAAGCATAAGTGCATACCGGCATGCATAGTTGGTTTCAATACAACGCCGGGAAAGTTTTTAAAATGGGGGATATATTGTACCAGCATGGAAAGAAGTATGTGTACCACGCCGGGAAAGTGTTTTAAATGGGGGATATATTGTACCGGCATGCGTGTTGTATGAATACCACGCCGGTAGCTCTAGTTCCAGCGTAGTATTCATACAACGAGCATGCCGGTACTAAGATTTTTCAGTGAAAAAAATGGCGGTTTTTAAAAAAAAATCAAATTTTCGACCTCCTTGAAGCATTACCTGTGTGTTGGGGTTGCTTGTATGTTGAAAATGTTTACTTTCTTGGGTTGGTTCTTCACAAAACACTTCATTCTCACGAAAATCATGATCCAAGGGTGTTGGTTCATCATATAACTCCAATTGTGAGTTGTTATCATACACCGAAGATTGAAGATATGATTGTTGTTGTAGTTGAGCTAAAGATTCAGCTGCTGCAATTCTCTCATCACAATCATCTTCCATTTTCAAAAAAAAAATTCCACTCAATTTTTTTTCCCTCTCCTTTTACTGCTCACTCACACAAATTAAAATAAAAATACACACTAATTTTATCCCCCAAATACTTAAGAATTTACTAATTATTATTAACCACTAAACATGATTAGTGAGGGCTATATTAGGAATTAAAAAAATAATTACATAGGGGGTCACCCAGAATTTCTATTGGGACACCGTTTTTGTCCTGTAGCTATATCCCCCAATTAATAAATGTATCCCCCAATTGCGCATTCTTTTAGTTTTATTGCTTGTACTAGTACCCATGTTTTTCTTGATGATGTTTTTAATATAATTATTGTTGTCATTAATGGAGATGATAATATTGGTTTGATTGTTATTCCTTATGCTGATGAAATTATTAGTGTTGTCAAATTCATGCTAGTTTAGAGCTCACCCGGACCTGATGTTTTCTAAGATGGTTGTTACCAATCACAATGATCCATTAATTGTTGGTAATTAAGGATATCATTGATCTTGTTCGGAAATTATTTAAAACTGGTCACATGCCTAGGAATCTTAATTATTTTTGTTGATACCCTAGACTAGTGTTCCCTAGACTATTTCCAAACTCCTCAAATAAAGTGGATCTGGTATCTTAACATGATTTACATTTTTCAAATCCCTAAGATGAAAGACCCTAAGAAACCTATTGAATTTAGACCAATAGGACTCTACAATGTATCTTATAAAATTGTTTCTAAAATCCTAGCTAATAGGATTAGACCATATCTTAAGAAACTTATTTCACCATATCAGTTTGCCTTTGTTCCTAGGAGAGCCATCCATGATAACATAATAATACCTCATGAAATTATTCATGCCATGAAACAGAAAGAAGGATTTGGGAGAACTATGGCCTCGAAACTGGATCTTTCAAAAGCTTTTGATCAGGTTTTCCCTATTTCCCATCCCCATTTTCCTATTTCCCATCCCCTTCACAATTTCTAAAATCAACTTACTTTTCAATTCTGTTTTTCTATATGTACCACCTATAAAAGTCAAATTTATTTTGACTATGTTTATCTTCTTCTTCATTGATCTTTGCTTTCATTAAACAAAATAAAAAACGATCAAGTTATAAACTCTGAATTAGATTCCTATTAATTTTTATTACAATATACCCATTTTAACTCTAGTTCACAAAACTGAAATCCATATTGTGATCAAGGTTTAATTTAGAGATTAGTAATTAATCTAATTAATTATCGATGTTCAATTAATAATTTATTTTTAAGGCTTTTTTCTCTCTGAAGAACTGGCCATCCCTAATGAGTCCGATTATGGACTACCAACCATTGATGATCTCAGTCGTCCAATTTTTTTTTTTCTGAGAATGAATTTATTTGAGGTGGTAGTCATTGGGAAAGAAGAAGGTGAATTATAGATGTGTGTATGTCATATTTAGATGAAAGTGACTATGAAATGTGATCCATTCACTAATTTAGTCATCAAGAAATTCCTCCTCCTATCTGCCACTAACATTCTTCTATATAAGTAATGTGTTTTCTTCTCCAACATCTCTCCCATTTTATTTCTCTTCATTTGTCTCAACATTTGGCACCACCGGAAATCACTAGATAATTGTATAACAAATCTTGGTTGATCTCAAAACCATTCATTCATTCTTAATAATCATATGGATTTATATTAATGGATAATTCTCATTATATATCTTCCTCACCACCAGCCTAATCATGATCACCATCTAAACATTCGAAACCAACATCAACAACAACAAACCGAAGAGGATGGATTGGGGAAGAAGAGGGTGGCTAAGTTGGCGGTGGCTAAGAAAAAAGAATAGGATTTTGTGTTCATTGTTTTTTTGTTTTTTTTGTTGGGTTCAGTTATAAGGCGGTTTTAATGTTGGGTCATGGGTTGCGGAGGTAAATCTCAGATCACAAGTCAATAAAAAGTCAGAGATAGGATTTAGGACATGTGGTTTTTTTAATGGGTGGTACTTAGGATAATTGGGGATAGGAATTAAGGGGGATGGGAAATAGGGAAAGCCTTTGATAAACTTGAGTGGTCATTTCTTTTGAAATTTCTTTCTTATTTTGGTTTTAATGAATCTTTTTGCAAGCTAATTCACCAATGCATATCTATTACTAGCATAAGTATTTTACTAAATGGTTCTCCCTGTCAAGAGTATATGCCTTCTAGGGATATTAGGTAGGGAGACCCATTATCTTTTTTTTTTCTTTTTTTTTTCAACCATGGAATATCTCTCCAAAGATTAAGTTTTGTTGAGGCTAACAAAACAGTTGCGGGTATTAAAGTGGCAGAAGAGCTCCTCCTGTAATTCGTCTTTTATGTGAAGATGATATTCTCATCTTTTTCAAAATCTGATATGAATGACATTGATAATATTTTAAACATCTTGAATGAATTTGGAAATTTTTCTGGTCAGACTCTGAACTTTGATAAATCCTACATTTATTTTAGCAATAATTTAAGTCCAGGTGTTTGTGATGATTCAGCCAAAAGGCTTAACATGAAATTGTAAGTGACTCAAAAACCTATATGGTTTCCCCTTTTGTTTTAGGCCGCTCTAAAGTAAGGTCCTTTACTCCTATAGCTTAATATTTTGAAGCTAGATTCAAAGAATGGGTTAGTGAAACTCTAAACCAATCTGGTAGGACTATCATGATTAAATCTGTCTTAAACTCTCTCCCAACTTATCAGATGGGTTGTTTAAAATCCCTAGTACTGTTATTGATAAACTAGACTCCTTACAGAGAAACTTCTAGCGGGGTCATAAGGGTAATAGAGGTATAAAATTTGTTGTCTGGAAAAATCTCAACATGCCAAAGGAGTTACAGGGATTAGGTTTTAGGAACCTGGAAACTTTCAACAGACCCTCATTAGTAAGATTGCTTGGAAAATGTGTTATAGCTCAGATGAGTTGTATGTTCAGATTCTGGAAGCTAAATACTTTAGGACTACCAATCCTCTTTATTTAGAAAAACCGAATGGGATTGGAAAGGGATATATATATGAAAATTTGGATATATATGCAAATTTGAAAAGCTAAAGATGATATCAGATGGATCATTGGGGATGAAACTAACATTTCTGTATGGTGTGATTTTTGGATTGGAGATAGACCACTCATTGACAGATTTGGATACACTGATTACATAGCTGCAAATATTAATTTGAAGATTTCAGATATAATGGTGAATGGTAAATGGTCCTTGGATACTGCGCTTCAAATATTGATAAACAATCTTAGACTCCCAGATGTTGTAGGAAGAGAAGATATGCAAATTTAGACTGGTGATTTGAAAGGAGAATTTTCAGTTTTAGCAGCAGTTAATCAGATAAGGCACAAGAAATATCCAGTGAATTGGAGTAGGTATTATGGAAGAACTTTCTTCATCCTTCTGTGTCTAGCAATATCCGGAATTTGATTCAAGGGGTGTACACTGATGATCAAACAATGATTAAAAATGGGTATGACATGGTTTCAAGATGCTGCATATGTGAAAAAGATGAAGATAGCATGGTTCACTTGCTTTGGGAATGCACATTTAGCATTGAAATCTGGAAGTTGATATGCTCTATATTCAATTTTCAAATACCAAAATCCTTTGATGATGTGTGGAAGAGATCAATTAATGTAAGCCCTTTGGTTAAACAAATATGGATTTGTGCAGCTTGTATCATTCTTAAGGAGCTGTGGTTTCAGAAGAATAGAAAATTCTTTGAAGACACAAGGCCTAATATGCAGAGATTCAAATGCAGAATTCTAAAATTGGTCCATGAATGTGGTTTGAGAATTAATGGAACTAGATGGTGTCAAAACTATGATCATCAGATCATTAGTGCTTTTGATTTGGGAATTAGGTATTCCAAGTTTCAGTGCATTCAAAAATGTTTTTGGATTCCTCCTGAACTAGGGGTTGTTATGTTTTGTTGTGATGGCTCATCCTTTGGCAATCCAGGCTCTGCAGGTTTTGGTGTTGTATCTAGAGACTCACATTGTCAGGTAATTGCTACTCTCACAGGTGGTATATGTGTATCTACAAACTTCTTAGCAGAATATTATGGTGTCATGAATGCTTTGGAGTTGGCAGTTGAATGGAAATTGCAGGCCATCATTATTGTTTCAAATTCCAAAACAGTTCTTGCAGAATTTTCTCAAGGGAAGGTTCCTTGGTTTCTGAAAGGGAGATGGAAAAAGGCTCATGAAAAAGTATTGAGAATAAGGTACCATTACTGCTACAGAGAAGTAAATTTCTCAGCAGATAACATTTCCAAAAGGGGAGCTTCTTTAGCAGGAGGAGAAAGATTGTTACACATGGGAATACCTTCTTATTTACCAAGAATTGAAGTGCCAAATGTGGAATATTTTAGATTTTGCTAAGGGTAGCATTTAAATTCAGCTAGAGCTTTTCTTATTTTTCATATATCAATATTTCTCTCTTGTAAGTGAACTTTAGCAATTTTGAATTTTAATAAAAAGTATATGTGATTCAGAAAAAGAAAAAGATATATATGCAAATTCAAATTATAAAGGAGAATAGTTTTTGGTCTGTTAGGTGCGGTACCAAAATTAAAATTTGGTTGGATAAATGGGTGCTTGGCCTTGATCATCCACCTGAACCAACAGATAACATTAATGCTCCATCTAATCTTGTTTATGTTCATGAGTTGTTTTTGATAGGTACTAGAACTTGGAATGTGCAACTAATCTCATATACTTTTAATATGAATTATGCAGATAAAAATTTTCCCATGCAAATTCCTAGGCATGGAAATGACACCCTTAACTGGATTCATGACAGGAAATATGTTTTTCTTGTTAAAAGTGCTAATAAGATTCTTAGTAATAACACTACCGATACTGCATGTACTCAGCATGTCAACAAAGAAACTTGGAAATCCCTTTGAAGATGTAAAATTCCTCATAAACTTAAACAGTTTGTTTAAAAGAGTTTCAAAGAAATAGGACTAACTAGGGATAAGATTACTAGATACAAACATGATATTGAAACTCATTGTAGTGTTTGTAATGAACCTACATAAACTGTTGGAGAAAATGAGTTTTATTAGTTTGATTTTGTAGTCTTGGTGGGAATGGAACTTAGGACCTTTGAGTCTCCAAGGGCACTTGCTCATTTTCTTATGAGTGAATGAAATATGACCTTTAGGCTCCACTATTTAACTATTTCACTATCGATAGATAGACAAACAATTTACATGGAACGGGTGGAGCAAACAATACTTGTTTTCACTAAGGCTTGGGGTTAAGGCTCGGGCTCGTTCTTACGTCGTTGGACATAGGTCAACCAAGACTTATCTTTTTGAACAAAATTCTTTTGAAATATTTCTTTATTCAAATAAATTTTGTATTTAATGTGGGGGGCGTATGACTTGGAGAGGATTTATTTATTTCCGTTTTTATTTTTATGTCGACATAATGTGCATTTAATTGCGTAACTTTTTTTTTACCATTTTGGAAAATCCTGAATTAATGAAAATTTATTTTGGTTTTATTACAAAATTATATTCTATTTAATTCACACTTAATGCACATTATTCTCGATTATCTCTCTTCTCCACTATAAAAACCTTTTGGTTTCTTCATTCATATTTGTGTCCAGAAGAAGCTACTATCCTTCTTCTTTTCGTCTTTCTCCCTCTGTGTGGTTTTTAATATTCCGTGCCATTGATGTTGAGTTCGTAAGAGTGGGCAAGTATTATAGTGCTTATAGTATTTGCAACGGGAAGTTTTATCCTGGATACGACTTCACCACGGGGTATAGGCATCACTCATTTTGAGGCGTACCGGTGAACTATCGTGTTAAGGACAGCGTGTTGAACACGTGACTCTGTCCTCTGTTTGTTGTTTCCCATTAAGTGTTTATTTTAGCTTTTTCAGAAATTTGTTTCTAACATCATTCTTTGAGTATTTTATTGTTACAGTTCCAACAATCTTAACACGATAGTCATTTTTGTCTGTAACAATGGGTAAGAACGATGTTGAAAGGCCTGCATAATTTTCTGGGGAGCTCATCCATTTTGTGAAATCGATCACTTACATTAAAAAGGAGCTAAGTATCAATAAATTTTGTTTATTTGATTGTTCCTTGTTTTTGATTTTTGCACCCTAATTTTTAATATATTAATATTTGCAATAATCAAAAATGTTAATTGTGGAGTGAAAAACCAAATTAATGAATTTTTGGTCAGCTGTAGAGTTTCGAGTTTATCTCTTAACCTAGAAGGAATTTTGATAAACCATTTTGGCATAATGTATTTGACATCTTGATAGTTACCCACGTAAAATTTTAGAATTTTTGGAGTTGTAAAAGTATTATTTCGATATTTTACAAAACAGAGAAAAGTTCCTGAAAAATTCTGACGAGCAGAAATTTGTTGTTGACAAAATTAGTTTTTATGGGGTAACAATAAGTTTTTTGAAATGGTGGTTCAAACGAAGTTTGTAAATCTAGATGTTATCTTCAAAATACATATTTATTTTCTGATTCGGAATTGTTGTTTGTGCATAAAGGTGCCATCTACAAGGGACATGGCTAATAGGCACACGTGGATGAAAATAAATCTTCCAAAGATGGCAAAGGTGAGAACGTCAAATGCAACACTATGCATAGCTCTCGTAAGAAATGTATGTTTCGCGGACCTAAATCTAGCATTACTTTAATTAAGGGTGATTGTTATGTTTGTAAAATTTCTGGCCTTCTGGCAATAATTTGTAGACAACATAAAAACCTTAATAAGTAGAAAGTTAATGCTAATTTAGTTGAAACAAACTAGAATGAGTTCAGTGGCATGATGTCGGAAGTTATTATAATAACCAATGTGAGAAATTGGGGTGGACTCACGAGCCACTAAACATGTTTGTTGAAACAGAGACATGTTCACCTCCTATCAGAGGATAGGGGATGTCGAGTGACTCTATATGAGTAACTCATCCGCAACAAAGGTTGCATAAAGGGAAAGGTCGAGCAGAAGCTCAAATCTGTAAAAGAATCTCATATTGAATGGAGTTTCCATATTCCGGGCATATGTAAGAATCTTGTTTCTTATCCTGTTGTGGATGTTTAAGATTTAAATTTTTAATTAAATCTGTAAAAATTGTTGAAACCAAGGGCACTGATTTTTTAGGCAAGGGTTATAAGACTTAGGGTCTATATAAGCTTAACAGAAAAATCTGATAAAGTGAACATAGTTGGTTCTTATCCTTTCTTTTGTGTGTTTTTGAATGTTTTGCATGGTAGACTTAGAACCTTTAGTTTTTAAGTCAATGCATTAACTGAATAGCGTAGCAGACGAACCCAAATTTAGTTTGGTTTTGAACATAAAAGTGAAACTTGTGAAGTATCCAAATTTTCTTTAAAATCTTTGAGAAAGATTAATATCGTCAGACCTAATTGACTTGATTTTAATCCTTTATAAGTTGGTAAAAATTGGTTTGTAACTTCATAGATGACCATACATGGTATTGTCATATACACTTGCTTAGGGATAAGGATGATGCCTTAGAATCCATAAGATGTATAAAGTTGAAGTTTTAAAACCAATTGGGTGTTACCATTAAAAAGGTTAGGTCTGGACGTGATAGCAAGTATGAAATTCTTAAAGAGAATTTTACTTTTAAAATGGCATTAGTCATAAGATCGAACTTCTTTTCACCATAGTATATTGGTATAGTTAAACCTAAAAAAACAACCGTTAAGGAGATGATACATGCCATGTTGACTAGTTCAGGATTAAACCACCTACTTGTGGGGGAGGTCGTTTTCTAAAACTGTTATATCTTGAATAGAGTAACCTTTAAAGGATCAGATAAAAAATCCATATGATTATGGTAAGTTAGACAACCTTCTTATGCATACGTCTAAGTGTGGGGGTGTTAAATATGGTATATTGAGTACCCTGCTGCATATAGTTTTTTGGTTGTGAGTTTTGATTATTCTGACATGGGGGTGAATTCTTTTTTGAACTCTAGGGATGATAAATTTTTTGAACCTGTTTTTTATGAAACCTGTCTCTTCTTAAGATGTGTTGTTGATCCCCTAGATGTCTTTTCAACTAGTCAGATTTTACCTTCAAAGAAAGATGAAGTAGAGTTGATCATAAAAGAAGTAAAAGGATTAGAACCGAGACTTCTTATAGATCTGACTTCATAATTTTCCTAGATTAGTATGAGTTCCAGACTCGTAAAGAAGCCATAACATTTACTGAAACCCCATTCTGGTAAGAAGCTTCATTTAGTGAAATGGACTCAGTCCGTCAGAACCAGACTTGGGAGCTTGCTAGTTTACCTCCAGGGAGTAAGACCATAGAATATAAATGAGTCTTTAAGAGGAAACATAAGGTAAATGGAACTGTGGAAAAATATAAGGCTAGGTTAGTAGCTAAAGGCTATAAACTATAAGAAGGTGTAAATTTCCTTGATTCTTATTCACTTGTTACGAGAATTATTTCCATCAGGATGTTAATTGCTATAGCTGCGGTTCATTACCTAGAGATACATCAAATGGAATTAGATGAAGAAATTTGCATGGATCAACCTGAGGGCTTTGTAGTGAAAGGTTGTGAAAACAAAGTTTGTGAACTAGAAAAATCTTTGTATGATTGAAACAAGCACTAAACAATGGCATGAAAAATTTGATCATGTGATAATGAGTATAGTGGATTTAAGTTAATGAATCTAACAAGTATATTTACAAGTAACTTGTTAAGGATGCATGTGTGATTGTATGCTTGTATGTTGAAGATTTGCTTATACTTGCTACAAACATGGATGTAATTTAATTCCACTAAGTGCATGCTAAAAGAGAACTTTGACATGAAAGACTTAGGTCCCGCAGATGCAATCTAAGGGATGAAAATTAGAAGAAATTCTAACGGTTTGTAGTCTTAGTCATTCTCATTATGTTGAATTTGTGTTTAAGAGATACAGTCAGTCTGATTGTAAGATTGTTTGTACTCAATACGATTTTTCTTGTAGACTCGAGAAAAATAAGGGTAATGGAGAATCTTAACTTGAATACTCAAGAGTTATAGGATGTATGATGAATTTAATGAACTGTAAGAGTCCACACATTGCCTATATTGTGAGTAAGTTAAGTAGATATACTTGTAGTCCAGAGCAAGAGCATTGGGATGTACTTAGTAGAGTATTATGGTACCTAAAATACTCTACTACCTTTTGTTTGATTTATGAAAGGTATCTTGTTGTCCTTGAGGGACTTTGTGATGCAAACTGGATAGTTGACTCAGAGGAGTCCAAGTTTACGAGTAGATATGTTTTCACTCTAGCATGAGGGTTTGTTTTTGGAAGATTTCCAAATAGACATATTTTTACTCAATTCTTTATGGAATTTGAGAGTATTGCGTTAGATAAAGCACGAGAGGGGGCCGAGTGCCTAAGATGCTTTTTAGAAGACATTCCTCTCTGGCATAGGCCTGTGCCAGCTATATCTATACATTGTGTTAGCCAATCTATAATAGGTAAAGCTAAAAATAACTAATCTCAATCGGCGTTATTTCCATTGATTGGATAAAATCCAAGGAGAATATCGCGCAACCTTTGACGAAAGGTTTGTCCAAAGAGATAGTTAATAATGCATCGAGGGGGATGGGGCTTAGGCTCATTAAATAAACTTGCCATGAAGGATACTCAACCTTGCTGACTGGAGATCCCAAGATCAAGGTTTTGAATGAGACAACTAATTTGTGGTGGGTCAAGGTAAACACTATCAGAGAATTTCATTCTCTGCCCTTTCCCTATGGTGTAGACGTGATAGTGTGATCAAGCATGTGAAGGATGACTTTTAACTAAGTCTTAATGAGTTCTATAGTTTCAATTTAAGATTGAAGTGGGGTGTAGCAGTAAACACTCTTGATGGAACTCACCTATCTGAATGTGGAAGTGGGTCACTTCCTATGAGAATAGAGCTGATTCTCTAGAGCATTATGAGAAATGGGATTTGTCCAGGGACAAAAAGGACACAACAGCACGAACTTGACAGAACCTAGAGAGATATCACGCGTGGTTATTATCGCGGATTACACCAAACGATGGCAGTTCAAGACATCGCGTTCACTGTCCATCAAGTAGTTCCGGCAATTTCTCACTAAGCAAAGGTTCAAGACCTCATGGACTCCTCTTGCCTAAGTGGTATTTCTCACTTTCCGTTTTCTGATTTTTATCGGTATTTCATTCATGTGGGGGATTGTTGGAGAAAATGAGTTTTATTAGTTTGATTTTGTAGTCTTGGTGGGAATGGAACTTAGGACCTTTGAGTCTCCAAGGGCACTTGCTCATTTTCTTATGAGTGAATGAAATATGACCTTTAGGCTCCACTATTTAACTATTTCACTATCGATATTTAGACAAACAATTTACGTGGAACGGGTGGAGCAAACAATACTTGTTTTCACTAAGGCTTGGGGTTAAGGCTCGGGCTCGTTCTTACGCCGTGGACATAGGTCAACCAAGACTTATCTTTTTGAACAAAATTCTTTTGAAATATTTCTTTATTCAAATAAATTTTGTATTTAATGTGGGGGGCGTATGACTTGGAGAGGATTTATTTATTTCCGTTTTTATTTTTATGTCGACATAATGTGCATTTAATTGCGTAACTGTTTTTTTACCATTTTGGAAAATCCTGAATTAATGAAAATTTATTTTGGTTTTATTACAAAATTATATTCTCTTTAATTCACACTTAATGCACATTATTCTCGATTATCTCTCTTCTCCACTATAAAAACCTTTTGGTTTCTTCATTCATATTTGTGTCCAGAAGAAGCTACTATCCTTCTTCTTTTCGTCTTTCTCCCTCTGTGTGGTTTTTAATATTCCGTGCCATTGCTGTTGAGTTCGTAAGAGTGGGCAAGTATTATAGTGCTTATAGTATTTGCAACGGGCAGTTTTATCCTGGATACGACTTCACCACGGGGTATAGGCATCACTCATTTTGAGGCGTCACTTAGGTGAACTATCGTGTTAAGGACAGCGTGTTGAACACGTGACTCTGTCCTCTGTTTGTTGTTTCCCATTAAGTGCTTATTTTAGCTTTTTCATAAATTTGTTTCTAACATCATTCTTTGAGTATTTTATTGTTACAGTTCCAACAGAAACAACTGGACATCTTTTTCTGAATTGTTCATACGCTAGATCTATATGGCTTGGTGTTGATGTGAATGTTAATAACATAAGGAATATGCATGGTAACTTGTTTAACATGATTGTAAGTTGGTTTTCTACCAATACTACTTATGTTAATATTCCAACTTCTGACAATGAGCATACTCTGTTTTTGCTTATGATTACTATATGGTCTATTTGAAAACATATATGTACAGTTGTTTTAGAATCTTTACTATAAACAATATTTTTGTCTTATTGGATGGTTGTAAACAGAATGTTTCTACTTCTGCTAATATTAGTAACAATTTACATGTGTAGATCCAGAACAGGGACCCTCTAGACTAACATTGATAATTTTTCCTCAAAGATAATTTAACACGAGAAATATGACTAATTTTTAGAGATTTTGCAGGTCAATGCCATGAAGTTAGGAAGGTCTTTCGATGGACGAATGATTCAGGACTAAGAGTTGGAGCAACTGGAATGTCTAGCAATACATGAAGTAGTGAAATGGGCAATCTCAAAAAACTTTGTGAAAGTTATATTGAATTCCTAGTTAAGCCAATAAATGAGGAAACTTCTTACATCTATTGGTTAAACCAGAAAACTATCCTGGATAGTAAGTTTTAACTCATAGCCATGAGTTTTATGCTTGTCAGCCAGTTAATAGGCTTAAGAATGAAGTAGCCGATTTAATAACTAAGAAAGCTAAAAGTCGTGGCATAAATTTTGAGTATGTTGATAATTTCCCACCTGACATTGGTGCATGGGTATAAGGGCATATCACTAATTGTAATTTTGATGTCTAACAAATAAATTCTTAAAAAAAAAAACTTTGGATCACTTAAAATATGACCAAACCAACAAAGCACAATAAATATGACAAAACCATAATTAAAAACAAAGCATAGTAAATATGACAAAACCATAATTTTCCCTATTATAAACAAAGCACAAGTACCAGAAAACTAGTTTTGTGTTATTGCTCGACTAATGGTGCCAACACTACATATGGGTCTAATGCTAGGATCCAAATCCGGAGCTCTATTTTGTAGAATAAACTAGCTAGTATGGCAGTTCTTTCAAGTAGTTCATTTTGTAGAATAGCGGATTTACAGTTTTGGGTAACTGGATTCCGTTGACAGTCCTAACGCGTCAAGGGATGATTTGGTTAATATTTCGTAAGTCAAAGGATTTTAAGCGAGACAAACAGTAAAATTTGGTGAAAAGTAGAAAAGACGTCTCCATTCCGTTCTAGCGTGCTAGTCTTCGTACACTTTCAAGAAGGAGATTCAGTTGATTTAGAAACCCTGATTTACATATATATTCCCCAATTTTGCTTCGCAATCGACTTAATTTTAAAGAGTGATGGCGGTAGCTGTCCCTGGACAGCTCAATCTCTATGAGTGCCCTGCTTGGGGATCTCGCAGCGTTGATTGTTTCGAGAAATTGGAGCAGATTGGTGAAGGAACATATGGGTAAGTACTAAGAAATTGAAAAAAGCATAATTCGCTGATACATTATGTTATTAACCATACAAATTTCCGAGATATCATGACTTGAGTGGTTTTCGCAAGGAATTAATGTTGATAATTAAAAATTAAGATAACCCTTTTCTCATAAATTAATGTCTCTTAATCGCATTCATGTTGTTGAGTTCTACATGATTCGTCTTATTTGCGTTTTGTTTAAGTGTTGTAAATGTGGGTTTTTTTTCTTTCAACAAATTTGTTGGTGCATTGTTCATCTACTTTAATAACGAATAACTAAGATTTTCAGTTTGCCATCACCATCATCATAACTGACGTTCTTTGAAAACCAGCTCATGGCAAACATAATGCAAGTATATGAGATAATTCAGCTGTTCAAATTTTGGTTTGTTCAATTTTTTTCATGCGAACCTATTTCTTTATGTTTATGTTATTGCTCTAAGCATAGTTCCTTCAATCCTGGAGGTATTCCTAAAAGCTTGGTCCTTTTTTTTTCCCTTAATTGTTTTTTCATCCTTTTTCTACTCCCACAGCCAAGTTTACATGGCTAGAGAGATCTTAACAGGGGAAATTGTTGCTCTTAAGAAGATTCGAATGGACAATGAGAGAGAAGGGGTAACATTATCTCTGGCTTTACACTAACCAATTATTATTGCAAGCCTGAATTTTAACGTTAGGTTGGACCTTTTGCAGTTCCCTATAACTGCCATACGAGAAATTAAAATTTTAAAGAAATTGCATCATGAAAATGTGATTAAGCTTAAAGAGATTGTAACCTCCACAGGTAGAAATATGTCTCCTTCTTTTTGGTTCTTCCCATATTGATTCTTAATTGCTTTTCTCATTGCTCACAACAACAATAGTTCATTTCTCACTGAATATTAAGGTTTCTAAACCTTTATTATCTTCCAGGACCTGAGAAGGATGAGCAAGGGAAGCCAGGTGCGTAGGTTCACAGTTGCATGAATTTTTCTGCTGAAAATTGTCCTTCATTACCCTTGCACAATTCATACTTCTTAGAATATTATGTTGTTATCACACGGTTACTTATAACCAAGACTGTTCAGTATCATCCACTAAGCTTTGTTGCTCCCCTGTGATTCTTGAGGTGAGTTAATGTATGACATTACCTGCATATTCATAGGGCCGACAGATGGTAATAAGTACAAGGGTGGTATCTATATGGTATTTGAATACATGGACCATGACTTAACTGGGCTTTCTGACCGTCCTGGGATGCGATTTTCAGTTCCTCAAATCAAGGTATCATCACATAATTATCTTTGAGAATTGTCAGTTTTCAGCAAGTGATTGTTGCTTGAGTATAAGTTACTTTGATTTTCCCAGTGCTATATGAAGCAGCTATTGACAGGACTTCATTACTGTCACGTTAATCAAGTACTTCACCGTGACATTAAAGGTTAATCTTAGGCCAAGCGGCACTGTTTTTCTTTCAGTGCTTTAAGTTTTCACTTTTATTTTCTTTATAGTCTGAAACATTGGATTAATCTGTTCCTGCAGGATCTAATCTCCTAATAGATAATGAGGGGAACCTTAAGCTAGCAGATTTTGGCCTTGCAAGATCATTCTCCAATGACCATAATGGGAACCTGACAAACCGAGTGATTACATTGTGGTATAGGTAAACTTCTGCACTTGTGTCCTGCAAAGTTTGGTATGGATTTGACATTACTTGTTAGTTTGTGCAGCATTTCACTTTTCTGGTTCCTTTTCACAGACCCCCTGAACTGTTGCTCGGAACTACTAAATATGGACCGGCTGTTGACATGTGGTCCGTAGGTTGTATCTTCGCGGAGCTTCTGCAAGGAAAACCAATCTTACCTGGGAAAGACGAGGTGATATTCTATTCCTTCTCTGCAAATGGTTATCAATCTTACAACATAGATGCCAGTATCCTGCCTGGACTTCATAAACAATTATTCGAAAAGACGACTTGTCTCTGTGTGTTTTCCCTCTCTAAGTGAATGATTGTTACGAGCAAATTAGAAACGTACTTTACTAACATACAAAAAGCAGTCTACCTCTGTGTCGATTCTCAAATGATGTCAGCCGATTTGACCCTAACAGGTTAAGAGAACTGAGACGAGAATGGGAAAAAGAAAACGACATCAAGAATGATAAATGATTAAATGTCATAAACTGTAATAAGCTACTATATTGGTGCATGGGATAAACAAAAAAACAAACGATCAAAGAAAACATGACCACGCAAGCTATCATAGTGATGACTGAGGCGCTGACTTAGGTTAGTAAATATCATCCTTTTCCTAACACCTACATTCTGTTAGCCTGTGTTGCATAGTTTGGATGTGTGTATCTGATAGGAATTTTTTTCCTTTTCCTTATGCTGAATCTGTGATTGCTGTGAAAGGTTTTCCCAAATACTGTGGACCTCTGTGATTTGGTTTATCTGTTCATCTTTTTTCTTCCTACATGGTGGTTTCCAGTATATATATACATCATAGTTAATAATTCTCAAAGTGCACTATTCTGACTCTCTGCAATTTTCTTATATGATGATAGAACATGAACTAGATATAAATTTTTTTTTGCTGCAGCCAGAGCAATTGAACAAGATTTTTGAACTTTGCGGACCTCCCGATGAGGTCAATTGGCCTGGTGTCTCCAAGTTTCCTTGGTATAACAATTTGAAGCCAACGAGGCCAATGAAGAGACGTCTTAGGGAAGCTTTCAGGCAGTGTGTAACCAACTCAAACAGATTTATTTTTATGAGTAGAACTCAGTGCTTGTATTAAATTATTGATTTATGCTCGATCGAAATTGTATATAATCGTTATTTATGCCTTGTATAGGTATGATCGCCATGCCGTGGAGTTATTGGATAAAATGATGACTCTCGACCCATCTCAGGTACTAATTTAAGACTTGCACGTGTCGAGAAGAATAATGGGCAAGTTATGTGATTCGGTGAAACTATTTCCACCAGAATAAGTTACTCTTTAACTTCTATTTGTTCTTTGAACAAAGAAATCCTCAATGAAACTATCCTTGGACTACCTTACCTTGTGTTCTTCCTCTGAATATACATTTTTATGCTTCGTACGATATTTATTTTAGTGACTAATCTCCTGGTGCACTTTTCATCATCTTTTAGGTTTAAATTTTACAATCCCAATGTAGTCACCTACATTAAATGTATGACTGAGTAATTGTACTAGTGGTGAATAGAATCATATCAATGACAGTTATTGCAAGACGATAAATAATGTGACACCAAACTAGAAGCATGGACCTAATTGTCTTGAAACACTTAGTTCTCAGGAAGTTCTATTCCTGTAAACGTAACTTTTGTTTTGTGCAAGGAAATATGTTTAGCTTTGGAACCGTTCATATATTCTTGATAGAGAAAGGGTTTTCTTGTTTGATATCATGGGGATGAGGGAAAAATAATTTCTCGGTGAAAGTAGTCTCAGACGTTGGGATCTGATCTTCTTCGACTATTTGAAATATATTTCTGAAACTTCTTATTCATAAAAGTGGAAAGCTGATGTTTATACATTCTACTGTAATGCTGGATTGATGAACAAGTTAATTCTCCTTTTGATGAGTTCTTGTGCAAGCTGATCAATCTTGTGATCTCTTGGCGACATCAATCTGTTATTTCTTAACTCTTCATATCCAATTATCATTTTAGTTTCTCCTCCTGCATCATTTTATCTACTTCTCCTTTGCAAGACTGAACTGTACCTCCTGATATTAATCTACTGTCTTCATAAGTATAATAATGATAATTATTCATGTGTTCAGATATAAGTATAATAATTATGGAAACTGCTGCACAAGTATTTCGCAGATATAAGTATAATAATGCCATCTTCATGTGTTCAGAGAATATCTGCCAAAGATGCGCTTGATGCCGAGTATTTCTGGACCGATCCCTTGCCTTGTGATCCCAAGAGGTAAGATTCCATGACCACATCCTCTCTCCTGTATATTTCCAGTGACAGTTTACCAACTTACCTTAATGGATGATATCTTTATGAGCTATAATCGACACCTAATTTTGGTTAAACAAAATGTTGCCATAATCTTTTGTGCGCCCCTCCATAAATCTAATGACAAGTTTTAGCGGAACAGAAATGCTCACCTGTAGGTATATGCGCTTCTCTCTGTTCTCGAATTTGATAATGCTGGAATTTCATTTTATTTGATGATACAGTTTGCCTAAATATGAATCGTCACACGAGTTCCAAACAAAGAAGAAACGCCAGCAGCAGAGGCAGCTAGAGGAGACAGCGAAACGCCAAAAACTACAGCACTCACGTGTGCCTCCAAATCAACAGTCTGGGCACCCTCAACTCCGTCCAGGAGCTAACCAGCCCTTGCATAATTCTCAGGCTCCAGTGGCTTCAGGAGCTAGCCATCATTATGGAAAACCACGAGGGCCTTCTGGTGGGCCCTCCAGATACTCACAGGGTGGAAATCCTAGTAATGGATTCAACCCAAATCGAGCAAGTCAAGGTGGTGGAGGTTATAATGCTGGCCCATATCCACCACCTCCACAAGGACGTGGACCTCCTTATGCTGCCAACGGAATGCCTGGGCCTCGAGGAGGCGGTAGTAATTACGGTTTTAACGGTTCGACGTACCCTCCACAGAACGGACCATATTCAGGAGGTTCAGGTACGGGTCGAGGTAATAATAGTAAATCACATCAGCAACATTATGGTTGGGGGCAGTAAAAATTATAACGGCAACATGGTTTAATGTTGAGGGCACCCCAAAAGAATGAGCAGCTGGGTGGAGTGAAAAAAGAAAAATCTGCAAAATGAAGAATATATGGTGAAGAAAGCTGGATTTTGTCTTTATTATCAAGGCGTTTGTTCCAAAGAAAAAGAGACATCGGTGCGGATCAGAACATGGATTTGATAACTCAAAAGTTACGTAAAACTACCCCCACTCGGGATAATCTGAATACATATACTCTGATACTTGTGTTGACTTTTATTTTCTCGGTTCAGCAATCAGCCAATTGCCATTGCATGAATGTATGTAACATGTGTATCAAAACTTTTACTTATGAATTGTAAAAATCGAGCAAACCCCGAGGAACTTACGGTGATGAAAATTATTTGCCTGAAGGGATTTTAAATACTATGACTGACCTTTGCTTTCAGTTTGTTCATTGGTAGACCTTTTTTTTTTTTTGATGCAAAAATATATTTATTGAAGAGGCTTAAGCAATTACTGAAATATCCAGATCAACCCAAACCTGAATCTCATGTGGAAGTTCAGTCTGGTATCTAATATTACTTCTCATAGTTCTAGCTCTTTTTGCTATTTTATCAGCTACACTATTTGCAATCCTCATAACTTAATTACATTTCCACTGATCAAGATTACCTAACAAAAACTTAATATCAAGAATTAAGGATTGGTTCATCCAATGAACATGGAAAGTTTGTTCATTGATTGACTTTATTAAAACTTCACTACCAGACTCAAAGATAACTTTCTTTAAATTCATCTTGACTGCCAGAGAAACAACTTCCTTCATAGCCTTGCATTCCATTTCTTCAACTTCTATTGCATTATTCATTCCTCCATCAAAATATTCACCTTGGACACTAATGCAGGTATCTGCAAAATCCATTACAATTAGTCTTATTCCCCCTTGTAATGTTTCTTTCTTAAAAGATGCATCAATATTAAATTTCAAGAAATTATTATCTGGAGGTTTCCAGCCAATAACCTGTTGAGGACCATTAGTATGAGTAAATTGCTGGCTACTAAAAACTGCAAGTTTATTAATACTATCTAAAAAAAAGACCATATTAGGGTTAGTGTTCTAAAAACCTTAGAACACCTATCCTTAGATATCAAGTAACTCTGTATATTGTCTATCAATTTCATTTTCTTAGCGAAAAGAGGCCCGACCTTTGTCAATCGGAAAACGTACCACAAACATGGATTCATCTTATACACCCAGTCCTTGTAAAAATTCAAGGAGGGGATATACCCACTCCTTATTGTGTATTATTACTAATATAACCTGGATACTTTTAGGCCTATTCAACTTATTTAGGGCTATCAAAGTTTGTTCACATGCATCATAAAACTAGGATATAGGGTGTCTAAGTTGAGTAAAAATACCAAATTACCCCATATTAACCCTAACTCTAATTATATATAAATAAAAAATGCTTTCTATTTTCATTGCTTTTCTCTAAACAACAAATTAAATAAATTAAAACCCTAAACAACAAAAACTTTCCATTCCCATTAAATCTTTCCAAATCCTAAAAACACTAGTCTATTTTTTTCTTCCAATTTCAATAAAAACTTTCCATTTCCATCTACCGCTATATTGTAGGTAATTCCATATCAACCCGATCAAAAATTCTGAAAACTACCCAGAATTTGTGGATGTAGATTCTTCGCATGCACTGATTATGGTTGTGTTCATCGTGTCCATGAAGAACATGAAGTATAACCGGGGCATAAGATATGTCTACAATCACTTATTTTATTGACGTTATTCATATCCAAATAAGATAACCAAAATTGGTGAAAAAGCGGGGGTCTAACAACCTCACCCCATATTTCGATTAGCAATTTGTATGGACAAACTCTAATATACTTTTAAGAGAATCAACTAGACAGTCAGACTCAATCTTAATAAAAAGTATATCAAAGAGTTAATATCTCTATCTCTCGATTTGATCTATACTCAAACAAATATAAATCTATGAGTCTTTATCAAATACAAGAGATATAAACTTGGATGGTACCAAATACCAATATCCAAGGATCAATCAATTTCCAATCAACAACCAAAGGTTGGATTTCACAATTGATCGATACAACGCACAACCTGTGATATTTCAATTATATAACAAAATATAATGCGGAATAGAAATAACACAGACACCAGAAGTTTTGTTAACAAGGAAACCGCAAATACAGAAAAACCCCGAGACCTAGTCCATATTGAACACCACACTGTATTAAGCCGCTACAGACACTAGCCTACTACAAACTAACTTCGGTCTGGACTGTAGTTGAACCCTAATCAATATCACACTGATTCAAGGTACAGTTGCACTCCTTACATCTCTGATCCCATCAGGATACTACACACTTGATTCCCTTAGCTGATCTCACCCACAACTAAGAGTTGCTACGACCCAAAGTCGAAAACTTTAATAAACAAATCTGAATCACACAGAAAATTCTACAATAATAGATAAATCTATCTCCCACAGATAAACCTATGAGTTTGTTCCGTATTTTGATAGAAATCAAGGTGAACATGAACTAATCGATAACCCGAACTTATATTCCCGAAGAACAGCCTGGAATTATCAATCACCTCACAATAATATTAATCGTATGGTTGCGAAACAAGATATTGCGGAATCACAAACGATGAGACGAAGATGTTTGTGATTTCTTTTTATCTTGCCCTATCGAAGATATAATCTTAAGCCAATTATTCAATTGAACTCGTACGATAGAAAATGGCAAGACCATATCGCTCAACTACAAGAGAAGTAGTTTCGTCTGGCTTCATAATCCCAATGAAGTCTTTAAGTCGTTAACCTACAGGGTCTCGAGAAGAAACCTAAAGTTAAAGGAGAATCAACTCTAGAAAAACCAACTAGTATCACACAGGAGGTGTGGGGATTAGTTTTTCCAGTTGCTAGAGTTCCCCTTATATATTTTTCAAATCAGGGTTTGCAATCTAAGTTACCTTGGTAACAAAGCATTCAATATTCACTGTTAGATGAAAAAGCTGATTCAACCAAGCTGATATTTCAACCGTTGGATCGAAACTTAGCTTGTCACACACAAATGAAATGTATTTCATTTAAGTTTGAGTAACTGTACCTAAACGTGTACACTTAGTTGGTTCACAAATAGTTAACCAATGGTTAGCCATATGAGCCACTTTCATATTAACCATATTCATCTTTCTCATAACTAGTTCAAATGACTCAAAAGAACTAGTTGAAGAGTTGTTCAATTGCTTAGGCCTTTATGCATAGACATAATTGAAACAAAATCGGTTTGATTCATTTGAATCAATTCATGAACAATATAGCCACGGTTTGCAAAGATTGCATTCCTTATAATTTATTGTTTTAAGTCCATGAACTACCGATTTGAGAAATAACCAGCTTGGGTACGCGTACGGGTATGCGTACCTTAGCTACCGGATTTTGAGTTGGTTTTAGTTTCCAAACTCAGCAAAAAAAATCGGGTAGAAAAGTTCCGCCAGTACGCGTACCTAAGGTGACTGGTTTATGAGTTCGTAAACTCCAAACTCATCATAATTTTCCGGGAGGAAAGTTCCGCCAGTACGCGTACGCAACCTGTCTCCTTCACCAATACCACATGCACACATATGCACGCACTTGGTTTCCGGTACATGGATTTGTACACTAATGTGAAAACACACTATATATGCTTATATCCATATGTGGTCATCTCAACTCTACATTTCAATCATTGAAACATTCTTCTATAATGTTATAATAATCGTTATTCATGACTATCGTCATCAAAGCTATTTTCAAGATTGAAACGTCATCATGACTTTCATCACGGGTAAAGATGAAAATGGTTAAATCGGAAGCTTACCAACACATATTTCGAGAAAAATATAGGCGAGTAAACTCATGTCAAAATAGCAAATGTGTATGTATGAAAACTATCATACTTATACGACTTTTGTCTCAAGAGTAGGAGATATAGTAGACTTTTGAGTGATATATGAGTTCAAGTCTCCACATACCTTTTATTCGGATGAATTTCTACTGGTTTCTTGAGTAGTTCTTCGTCTTTGTAAGATAATCTCCATGGAGTTTGGAGCTCAACTATACTTAACTTTCATAGACCGAGACTAAGCTATAAGTAGACTAGAAATCAAGACTTTAGTTTTGATCACTAACATTTACAAACATGCTTGAGATAGCAATGCATGCGAGTTCGACCGAGCAATGCTCTAACAATTGGTTTATAAGATGCTTCAACATCGACCGATTCTGTTGACTATTTTTTTTTGGTGACAATTGGTTCATATCCATTCATTGTGTCCACTGGTCTTTTGAGTTTCCCATATTTGAATTAGTATATATGTATATGTCCTAACTACCGATTCCTTAGGTTTCAGTTTTCTGGAGATTTTTATAGAAAGATTCAGATTACATACATTTGTCTTACCCACAAATTCCTTGGGTTTCATTTTTCTAGATTTTTATTATCAAACCAAAATCAGTAGCCTTGAATGTGTCTTATCTACGGATTATGTAGATTTCATTTTGAATCTTTTCTTCTTTAGTCGTAGCTATATCTCTGTGTTTTCATTATACTTTTTTGTAGATATGGATTTCAACCACTTGAGCTTTTACAACCGAGATATCCAAGAAAGTGGTATAAAAGGAAGACAGAGGTTATCAAAATGAGCCAATATAAGTTTGCATTTGGTCGGTAAACCAAACTAGAGTAGGTGTTGAAACTAGCATGAATTCACCTATGAAGAACTTGAAGAGCTCAACAGATTTGCAAAAAGGAAGAGAAAAGAAAGTGCAACTCGAAGGGCACAAGATGAGGAGATAAGGAGTTATATCAACTTCGAGCAGCTGCTTTAAAAGAACTTGTTGATGCTGCCAATGTTGGTGATGGTGGTGGTGTTGATGCTGATGTTGTTGATCCCGATGTTGCTCCTCCACGATGCTTTATTACGCTCTCCCAAGCTTTAATTGCCTTTTCCGTACAAAAAATCCCTCATATCATTCGAGAACAACAGAAGTTGCACCAATTCAACATGTAAGTATCGCCTCTTCTTTTGATTGCGCTATCAGTCTCGAATTGTCTTTGAGCTCCATATTTCCCATATTCAGATAGTTCTCGATCTGCTTGTTATACCGTTGATTTTATCATTTAGTACTACTGTTCATTCAAATTTCATTAATAAAATCAATTGTTCTTCTGATTAGAAAAAAGAAAGTTCAATTTTTCTTTGATTTGTTCTCAGTTTGCCTGTTATAATTTTACTTTTGTATTTGTAGTGTTGTCTATTCATGCGAATTTGATTGATACAAACAATTGGTTATTCTTTTGGCACATTTTTTTCCGTTAGGTTTCGATTTGTCTTTGAGCTCCACAACCACAAATTTGCCTATGAAAATGGAGCTCAACTTGCCTATCATGCTGGTTCGATTAACCCTAATATTTAATTAGGTATCTGATCTTTTTTTTAAAAAGTTCCCTTAGCTACAAATCGATACATTTTCAATTTGGATCACACCTATAGCTTTCAGTATTAATTCATATCTTATTTTGCAGGTAATGGATCTATAACCTCGAATTTGGAGAAGACTTTGATATGAGGATTCACACAACAAGCTGCAGATTTGGGTGATGCCTTGGGGTGTTCTTGCTGTCACATGTTGCATCAAGCAGGTTACTCTCAATTATCCTCATTTTTTGTAATATTTTAGGAAGGTACAGATGTAAACACCCCAATTTTACACGTTGACAAAAGTATGCCGCGAAATCGTATATGAAATGATCTAGATGGGAAGCCCAATCCGAGTCTAAAAGCCATGATAACTTTACAATTAATAAACGCCCATTGTGCGCATACCGGTAAAGCTAAACTAGAGACCACTGTCAAATCATCCGGTCTATGCTATAGGTCCGTCCAAGTGAAGTACTTAGGCATGCACATTAGAGCATCCGTAGTGGGTGACCAAATACCAGAGTAAAGATCAAACACCAAACGCAGTGGATAAGGAGTAAAGATCAAAGACCAGACTACAACCAAAACCCAGACCATATTTAGTCTTTAGTTTGGTTTTAGTCGGGCGTAATTTAAAGTTACGCCTGATGGGGCGAAAGTATTGATTACGCCTGATGATGAGGCATAACTCAAAGTTACGCCCCATAACAAAAAAATAAATAATATGGGGCGTAGTCTTAAACTACGCCTGATGGGGCGGGGTGCAAAGTTACCCCCATAACAAAAAAAATAAAAATGGGGCATAGTTTTAAATTACGCCTGATGGGGCGAACTTTTGGGATTGCGTCCGACCAAATTTTTTCTCCTGCACCGTAATGTCACAGCACGGAGTAAACCAATTTTTTTGGGTTTTTTTTTAGTTTTTGGTCTTTGATTTTAGTCGTATAATTGCAGTTGCTCTTAGTTTCCATCTCCACCAAATGTGTCCTATTTAGCCAGTAGGTACCCACCGACCAAAAATACCTCCAGCTCCGACATGCCACCAATTCCACCAAGTCTTAATACTAGAGCCCACCCACCTTTATCCATTAATCCCTCCAAAATGTCAACACCATCCATAGCTTTGTTCCCAAGTCTTTCCTTCCAACTGAGATTCTAGGTTTAAATGAAATCTTTTGCATTTTGGTAATAATATCCAATGAATTTATGAATTTGAAAATAATATTTTTGAAAATGAGTAATAATATTTAGGTTTAAGAGTTCAACCATTCGATCTAAGGCATTCAATCCTAGGATCCTAGTTGATTGGAGGAGACTACAAATAGCTAGCTAAGTCATGAGTCAATGGGGGGAAACTTTGGAGGAAATTTTAGAGAAAGAATTTTTGGGAGAAAAATTGAGTAGAGATTAGGAGGAAAAATCTTGATATAAATTGAAGGTGTAGAGAATAAGATAAGGGGTGTGATTTCGGATACAAGTTTTGCGGAAGCTGTGGCATTGTTGGTTCTTCCTTAATAATCCAAGTAATATTGTCGGCGGAGGGATCAATTCTCTTAGACTAAGAAACTTTTATTGATTTTATACATTTATATGTTTTTTTTCTGTTTTACCCTTAATTATATTCTCAATATTAGAGACATATACTCAATTGTGATGATTCCCAGACAAATAAATAGGGGTAATATAACTAAAAAACCGTTTTAAAATTTGGACTCCGCTTATATCTATCTTACAAAAATAAATGGTTTTTGCCCAATCTAACGGTTTGGAATTGCCGTTTTCCGGCAATCAATGGTTCATATTAGTTTTTAAAATATAAGAAATTGGAAGAGATAAATCGTGGCTGAGAATGCACCCGTCTACCATGCCCTCATCCAACGTCTCCGAATCAATTTCTTAATTTCTTCTCCCTTGATTTCCATCAGTTACTCCTCCTATCATCCATTACCGGATGAATTCAATTAGCATTTCCATCAGTTTTTTTTTTGACGGGAGCATTTCCATCAGTTACTCCTAGGGCATAAACCATTTCTCTCATCTGTAACGGGATAAATTTAGCATTTGATTCCATTTTTACGTTATCGATATAATAGTTCGTACGTTACCAAAATAAAAAATACCCATTAATAACACTGTCATCGATTGTTCTATATAAACATCTAGAAATCATCTTTCACGGGTTGTCAGTGCTTTCCAATCTCCTTTTTCTCTATCAAGATCTGTTCATGTAAGTTTTTCTGATTTGGGTATTTTTCCAATGAAATCTCTCAAATTTTAATACTGCTGTTGCTATCCTGTAAACCCAACTCTAAGTTTAGGGTTTAGAATTACCAGCTGATTTTGTTCTTAGTTTTTGTTTTAAACATAATCACCTGAAAATTGATCTGAAAGTCATTATAACTTGATTTATTTGTATTCATGTATTTGCTAACCGATGTTGAAAAACCAAAGTCCGACTACCGTTTTTTTTTCTTTCCAGAATCTGATAAAGAAAGAAATAATTGAAATCGAAGAGTTACTAAAGTTAGTTGATTAAACCATTTTAGTCGAATTGGAAAATCTAAAAATCCAAAGCGGGCATGCATTCCTCATTGACATGATTAATCTTATCTCAATTATCTTTATTACTTACTGCATCCATTTTTTGGTATTCCATCTTATCACTCATTCAACGGAACGACCAAGCTGAGAACAAGAAGAGCAAAGCATCATCAAAAGGTACGAAATCTCTTTTATCTTCCCTTAGCATTGCTTCCCTACCTCTCTTTCAAAAGGAGATTCTTTTTAATGGTTTTCTTAATCACGCTTTCTTGAAATAGAGAAGACAAACTCCATCGTGTTCCAGAGGTAACATTAGGAGTCATACATTGCAGGTATACTGCATTCTTTGCCAAACTTCAATTAGGTAAAGGTAGTTCTCATAGTTGTATCACTATGTTGTACATGGCACACCAAGTTGCGATTGTATCGGACAATCATTTGATGAAAGTCAATGAGCTTGATATCTGTGGTTTTAATTGTTGTTGCAGTTGGGTCAGGTTGGATATGTAGCACGTGCCTTTTATTGTCCACAATTCTACACTGACCTTCTTGCATGAACCGCTCATGCTAAAGCATCAATAACGTATCCATTTACAATTGGATGAACTCCGTCAAAAACACTTGGTGATCAGTCTCCATTAGGTAAATTATTGTGATTTCTGGGATTCTGTATATCTCAATTAGTTATATGTAGGGCTGTTAAGTTTTATGTTCAAGAATTTTGGGATATTAGGATTTACTAGCCATAGCGGTACATGCTAAAACCGCTACCTTTGTATGTAACACAATCTAAGGAAGTATCGATATGAGTTCTGAAGTGTGTGGAAGTGCCAGTATAGTTTATCACTCTTGGAAATCAAATTTTAAAATTAGATGATATGAGGTTATTTTGGTTCTTATAGCCCATTGATAATCGTCTAGCACCCATATATGATTATGAACTGCCAATGTAGTTAAGCATATTGGGGTTTTAAGAACCAACTGTTTCGGACATGAGTCAAATATCATAGGAGATGACAGATGCTAAATTCTAAATTACTTAGTTCCTTTAACTCTTAGAACCTGAATATGTGATATATCTATCTTGGAAATTGCTTGGCCTTGGTTGAGCAGAGTTTTCATTAACTTTCACTCTCTGGAGCTTCTATTATTTAAAGTGATTATTTCGAGTTAGATGACCAATTTAATAATTGTGATGTCAATATTTGTGACTAGAGTTGTGATCATTTTATATTATCAAGATCCTTGGAAGAAGATGCATATCTGATTTTAATCCTATTTTTCTAGTTTTGCTTTGCGTTGTTTGTAGCAATACATTCTAAAGCCCATGATTTGATATTCTGAAGCATTTATGTGGTTTGTTATTAACAACTGATTTTGAAATTCTTATTATTTTCTATGTGGTACTGATTTCTATGCTAATACTAATTTAGTTGTGTTAGTTATTAAGTCTAACTGCAACTAACTCAAAAGTTAAAGTTAAAGTTGGCCTCATTGTCCACTATTTCAAATGAGTAGGGCATATACACGATGTGAAGACATGTATATAGTTGGGTTTTGGAGTGTGTATGACGACCAATTAAAGTTCTGGGTCAAAAATTTGATACAGATCCATTTCCCATAGAGTAGCCTTTCTGCTACTGTTACCACTCTTAGGAAGAAAATAAAGAACTTAAAGTCCTAATATTTTTTTATCGGACACATTATAGTGGATAATGTTTCAGCCAGTTTCCTTACGGATGAGTACTGTGTAATTAGTGTATTGTACAGGTTATTTTCTGCGACCTTTCTTTGGTTTTTCATAATTAAACCTGTGGTATTGTGAATGCCTACCTAAATGTGAACTCATGTAACTAGGAATTGTAATCAAGAATGAGCGATATGGTAAATTTTCTGTATATATACTATATAATATGGTGTTTTCTCTTCATTAAGTTCCTTTGTTATAATTGTAATTGCAAGCTTTCCTTACTGTGATTGTATCGTATTATACCTGCAATAACTCGATACAAAGCATTGGCGCTACAGGTTAGTATTGCAGATACAGAGACACAACGGTATTACATATGCATTATTGGCGTTACATGAAGAAACAATTGCTGATTCCACTCGGATATTTTTATACTAGGGAAGCTACTCCATTCTTTCTCACTATAGAGTTGTCCAGTAAATATTTGGTCTGCGCCAAATTTTTGACCTTTTTTTTTTTTTTTTTTTTTGCAATCGAAGTGCTAGCTTCAGAGTTGAATGTGAAGTGATGTACATGGATACATATCTCCTTGAACCCCTGTTATTATTAATTTATTTACGTTCGTCACTAAAACCTATTGCTGCTACTACTCCTCAGCTATGTACGTGAGTGTAGTTATATATTACTGTGGAAAACGACTACCAGATTCACAAAGGGCCATTGCGCACTTATGCCCCTTGAGAGAAATTGAAACAAAAGGGAGATATGTTATTGTACGTACTAAATGTTATGAACTTTCGTATTTAGGGTATATGATGAACTGAATTTCCTTTTTAGGGGGAATTCATATGCAAATACCATATGCAGATTTTCTTTTTAGGGGGAATGTAAACTCATATGCAGATTTACCTTTTAGGGGGAATTCTGCAAACTGTGAGACAATAAATTTGTTGGAAATCATCAAGTATATTTTTTTCTGGAATCGGAAAATTATACCTTTTTTTAAGATTTATTGATCGAACGTCCATACGTGAGGTGGTGATAGCGTAAGGTTGGTTCTTGCAATAATACATGTGTGAAAATTTTGATTTTAAATAAAATAACAACATTAGATAATGTATTACTCTTGACACGCAAAAAATGATTAGGAAAAAAAATAAAAATGAAGAAACCCATTTTTTATGAAGTCGAAGGAGCACGTTATAAAAACTCCACAGACAATCAACCCCGGGCCGTTACGGCACGGGTCATATTCTAGTAGTGGTACAAGGAAAAATGGAAATTCTGCTTATATAATAGGTACAGAGGGAGTATGTATTTTGATGTTTTTTTTTTTTTCTCTTGAGATGATGTCTCATCGAATTTTGTAGCAAGTGTCTCGCTGATTATTTCAAGGTTGATCATATTATTCATGTTTTATGCCTTACCTAAGCATTCAAACAGTGTTTGTTTCATGTGCTTTATTGCTGAGCAGTGAGTTAACTTTGACCCTCTAATAATAATACTACCTCCGTTTCAGGAAAAGTGTTACTTTCACTTTTTCATTTTAGCCTAAAAATAGGCCAAATTGAAAAAGTGAAAGTAACACTTTTCCTGAAACGGAGGGAGTATATGAGTTCACATCTTTAGGGGAGTGTGGAGTGATTTATCATCCATGAGTTAATTGATTACATATATATATATACACGACTCGCAATTGTTGGCTAACGCACATCAAAGTGGTTCTGTTAGTTAGCTAGGAATTCGAATCTTGAACATTCTGTTGATTGGGATTAGTCATATGCCCATGTCTTGAACGCACTAGTACGACATGCAAACTAAGGTGACAACAAATTATATGTATTCTATCCAGAATTAGCTTCCATCTATAATAATTAGTGATAATTTTCATAATAATAATAATTTTGCATTGTTTACTCTTTTTTTTTTTTTTTTTTTTTTTGTCAATCAACAAATTTCAATTCATTCAAATCAAAATAGTGATTACATGTTCGCTTACAAAATTAACAAAAACATCAAAATACATAAATAATATCAAGATAATCAAAACCCTAATACAATTAAGGATATCAACTACAAGTAGATCGCGAAGAGAAAGAGCAATAAACCGCAGAGTTACCCAAATTTTAATTATGTATAAGGGGGAGATGATGGTATATTCCGAAATAATTCCGACCATTTGATTTGATTGTTTACTTAAACTGATCACGGTTTCATCTTCCATAATAATAGGTAGTAATAATAATTTCTTTGATAATAGTAAAAAAGCGGGGGTCTAACAACCACATCCAGGGGCGGAACTACAGCCAGGCTTCCCATGGATGGAGCCACCCACAAAACAAAAAAACACCATTTTTACAAAGACTAATTCTACTCGGATCATAAAACTCATAGGAATTTTAGGCTTAAGCCCGGGGTAAGAAAAAGGTCAAGCTCGGGGTAAAAATTATTTCTAGTTCCGCCCCTTACCACACCCAATATTTTGATTAGCAATCTGTATGGACTAAGTCCAATATACTTTTCAAGAGAATCAACTAGACTCAATCTTAAGGTAGTATATCAAAGAGTTCTAATATCTCTATTTCACAATGTATTCAGCAAATCGAACATATAGAAATCCGTGAGCCTGATTATTATGTGAAATAACTTGAACGGCACCAAAGAACAATGTTCAAGTGTCAATCAATGTAAATCAATAATCAAAGGTCGGATATTCTAATTAATTGATCTTCACGCACAAAAAGTGATATTTCAATTATATAACAAAATATAATGCAGAAAAGAAATATCTAAGACACCAGAATTTTGTTAACGAGGAAACTGCAAATGCATAAAAACCCTGGGACCTAGTCCAAATTGAACACACTCTGTATTAAGCGGCTACAGACACTAGCCTACTACAAACTAACTTCGATCTGGACTGTAGTTGAACCCCAATCAATCTCACACTGATCCAAGGTATAGTTGCGCTCCTTACGTCTCTGATCCCAGCAGGATACTACGCACTTGATTCCCTTAGCTGATCTCACCCACAACCAAGAGTTGATACGACCCAAAGTCGAAGACTTTAATAAAAAAATATGTATCACACAGAAAAATCTACGATAATAGATAAATTTGTCTCCCACAGAAATACCTACAAGTTTTGTTCCGTCTTTTGATAAATAAGCTGAATAGGAACTAATTGATAACCCGGACTTATATTCCCTAAGAACAACCTAGTATTATCAATCACCTCACAATAATATTAATCGACGTGGCGAAAGAAGATATTGTGTAATCACAAACGATGAGACGAAGATGTTTGTGACTACTTTTATATCTTGCCTATCGGAGATATTAATCTCAATCCAATCGTTACGGTTGTACTCAACATGATATAATCATCAAGATCAGATCACACAACTACGAGAAAGTAGTATTGGTCTGGATTCACAATCCCAATGAAGTCTTCAAGTCGTTAACCTACTGGGTCTCGAGAAGAAACCTAAGGTTAAAGGAGAATCGAATCTAGCTAATACAACTAGTATCACACATGAGGTGTGGAGATTAGGTTTCCCAGTTGCTAGAGTTGTCCCTTATATAGTCTTACAAATCAAGGTTTACAATCAATGTTAACTTAGTAACAAAGCATTTAATATTCACTGTTAGATGAAAACCTAATTAGATTCAACCTATATCTTTCAACCGTTGGATCGAAAATTTAGCTTGTTACACACAAATGAAATGCACGTTTAGGTTTGTGTATACCCAAACTTGTACATTTGTTGGTTCAACGGTAGTTATCCAAAAGGTTAGCCATATGAACACTTTCATATCAATATTATTCTTCTTCACCATAACTAGTTCAAATGACTCAAATGAACTAGTTAGAGAGTTGTTCGATTGCAAGGAAATATTATAGAAGTATACAAGACACAATCGAAGCAAAAACAATTTGATTCACTCTAATCGATTCATGAACTTTATAGCCACGGTTTGCAAATTGCATTCCTTAGTTAATATAAATATAAGTTCACAAAAAATCATATTTAGATATAACCAACTCAAGTACGCGGACTTAGTTCGCGGACTTAAGTTCCCGGAAGGAGTTCACAAACTCAAGCAGATTTTCTCGGGAAGAGAACTTCAGCCAGTTCGCGGACTGAGCTCACAGCTTTTGTTCCAGTTTTCCTGATCAACAAAGTACGCATACTTTGGTTCAAGGAATAAGGACTTGTACATATATGTGTTTCCCACACAATGCTTATATCCAACAATGGTTATATAATCTAAACTCTCATTTCAATCATTGAAACATTCTTAGAGGACGTTATATATAGTTGTTATTCACAAACTATTTTTCATTAAAGCCATTTTCAAAGTGATTGAAAAATAATATGACTTTCGTCACTAGGTAAAGATGAACTTGGAAAAAGCGAAAGCTTACCAACACATATTTTGAGAAATAGATAGACGAGATAAACTCGGCTCGAAATATAAAATGTGTATAATCAAAGTCTATATACCAAAACGACTTTTGTCTCAAGATAGGAGATAGAATAAATAGACTTTTGAGTGATAGATAAGTTCAAGTCTCCACATACCTTTTAGTCGATGAAGTTCCACAAGTTCCTTGAGTAGTTCTTCGTCTTGTATGATGATCGCCATGGAGTTCTTGAGATCAACTACACTTTCTATCCTAGTTCGAGACCTTAGCTATAGTAGACTAGAAATCAAGACTTATAGTTGTGATCACTAACATTGACATACATGTTTGAGATAGCAACGCATGCGAGTTCGACCGAGCAATGCTCTAACAATATCCCCCTTTGTCAATTTTAGTGACAAAACTATCAATACATATGGAATACAAAAATAAGTAAATAATTTTTGTAGATCCTATTCCACATGCCTAATCTTCAACATTACTCGAAATCTTCGTCACTTCCAAGTACTCCAATGATTCCAAAGGTTGTAAGTTCAGCATCATCGTTGTTGAAAATCCATATCTATAACAATGAGAAAACAAGTATTCTCAATCATTGTTATATAGTGTCATAGTATCATTATGCAACATCAAAGTTCAATTGTATCACAACTTCGACAACAATACTATGGTGATAAGTATTACTCCCCCTTAGTCAATACTCCATCTCACATGGAAACCACTCCCCCTTACATAATGATCCAAAAACCATATGTATATGTAGTGTGAACTACATATTAATTCTCTCCCTTTTTGTCAATAAAATTGACAAAGGTACGAAAACGGGATCCTACTGAAATTTCCAAAAGAGACATTTCATGACCAAAAGAAAGCACATATCAACTTGTTTGGATGCAATCATATATCCGAAGCTAAATGCATTCATCAGGGAGTTTATAAAGATACAAGATAACCCCTATAATATTCCACAACCACACTCCCCACAAAGATTTGGCAATTAAGCACAAGTTCAATTAAGAACTCTCTCCCATAATATGTCATTCCCGAGAACAACAAGAGCGACCTTAATTTCAAAAGAAAAGAAGGATTTCTTTGGACATAACAAATCACATATGAATATGAATTTGAATCCAAAATACATAATTAAATTAACCATAAAAGGTGATAAATTTAATTGGTCATGCTCGACATAAGAGAACTTATGGATCAACAACTAAATTGACCACACGAGTATGATCAATTCACTTGGTCATGCTCAATCATAAGGATCCTTACGGAGCAACAACTAAGTTAAACATAAAAGAATAATCAACTCAATTGTTTATGCTCAAACACAAGAAACCTTACGGAGCAACCCAGTATATAAACATAAAAATATGGATCAGGAAAGATCAATACATCAAAATACACAAGGATTCATTCTATTTTCCATCACTATTCGCACAATGACATATGGCGCCGTCGACGCGGACTCGTATTTAGATTTGTTTTATTTTTATTTTTATTTTTATTATTTTTTGTTCTCTTTTACGCCTTTGGTATTTTTCGATTATTTTCATATTTGGAGTAAAGCTACAAGAAAATAAAAAGTGTTATAAAAGAAAATCGAAGCCAAAGAAGGAAAGAAAAGAGGAATCCAAAAAGAGTGAAGAAGATTTTGTATATCGTTTTTATTTTAGAAACTGTAAATAGGGTTTTATTTTTTGTAATTTTTACATTTTTATTTTTTTGGACTTGGACTTGGAAACTATTATTTTTAAACCCTAAGGAAGGGTTAAGATTAAATATAAATTGGTTGCAGGGAAGGACGACAGTTACGACACTGTCTCGGCCCCTCGTGTTCGTACACTGACATTGGAGTCGGTGGCCTGAGTCGACTTCAACGGTTCATCGTCCATCTGGTACGGGAGGTAAGACTCTATCCACCCACGAATCCCCTGTCAGTGGGTTTTATTTTGTGTGACAACTCACACCCCTGCAATAGAATGTCGAACTGGTATTACAATAGCCAATACAACGAATATCCGACTGAGTTTCAAAATGGACGTTACTACTATGACCATACTGTGAATAGTGGTTGGGAACATCAACCTTTTCAAGGTTATGGATCATACCATGATGATACCAATTACTATCCACACACGCACCAGTCATACGAGCAAAATTCTAATATTTCTCCTTTAGAAGAGTCTCTTAGGATATTAGAGAAGTCGACACGTAAGTTAGCTAAGATGAATAACTTAGTTTATGATGAAAGAGAACTTTCTTAGAGGCATCCCTCAAGATGATAGTTGAGACGAACGAAAGAATTGCTCGAATTAATCTTAATTTCCAATACAGTGTTTCCAATAATACCCTTGAAAATGAGGATAATTATTTGCACAATAAAGATGACGAGGATAAAATTGGTATCACTACTTGTTTAAATGAGGTTCAACCATTTTCATGTTATTATAATGATGATTATGATGAGGATAGTGTTGATGAAGAATTTGAAATATATAGGCATAGTGATCAGGAATTTGTTACTCCAATTGAGCTTAATAATGATAATGTTTCTAGTTCAAATCCAAATAATTTTAATAATTATTCACCTATTCAAAAGGACGAGGATTTGACTAGAGATACCCCTGTTTTAGACGATGTAGTATTTCCTTTTTATTACGAAGCTAATAATGGTTTAGAGGAACGAGTTTTTCCCGAGAATATTTTTTTAGAGTCTAGCGATTTAAAAACAGTAGTCTTAGTCAAAGAAAATGAACTCGTAGAGATGAGTGAGGATGAACCTGAGTTAGAATAATCAATTGACCATTTTCAGGAATCAGATGACCTTAGAGTTAGGGAAGTTGTGACTAGTCTTTATAGAGACACTGAAAACTCTAAGTTTAGGGGTGATTATCATTCTCCATGTGCTTTAACTCTTAGAAAGATCCCTAATTTGGGGCTTGACATATGTGCCTCAACCATTTTACAAGATTATCTTCATACACGTTTTCCTGAACCTAGTGATGTCCATAAGGAACTTCAGTTGTTAGAAACCCGTCCTCTGGTTGATGTGGTTCACCCAGGCTATAATACTCAGATCGATTTTGTTTTCCCACCAATTATTTTTCAACCAATTGTGGGAACGTATAAGTTTCAGATGTGTCAATTATTTAGTTTTGAGACTAAACCTAAGTACCTTAGGAGATTAAAATCGACACATTTTAGTTTTTATTGTAATTGGTATTTTTGATTTTGTAAATAGTTTAGTTTTTATTTTATTTATTTTTATTTTTGTACAGTATTTTTATTTTTTTTAGGATTTCTTTTTCCTTTTGTCTCTTTTTGTGTTTTAGAATTTTATTTCAGGAGTCTTTTTGAGGACGATGAATGCTTTGCGCGAGACGTCGTCTATGACTCTTGGTGAATACATGTATGGGTCACGGTATAAGGAAGTTCTTGCTTATAATCGTCTCAGGTATGGAACTTGGAATCCACGTAATTTCACTATGGGTGGTTATTCAGATGAGTATCAACCCCAATACCATGAGGGTGAAAATGTACTTGACACTAGAAGTGATTTTAGGAATTATGATACCGATATAATATCTGAATCTATTGTATCTTACCCAACTCATTATCATTTGAATGATTATATGTCTATTCAAAAGGACGAGAGTTGTGTTAGAGACGCCATTTATTCAGATAATGATGATTTAGAAGAACATATTTATACAGAAGATACTATTGTTGAGTCTGATGACTTAGAGACAGTAGACGTGCATAATGAGATATTTTCTAATCATTTGAATAACGAGATTCCTATAAGCCACTTAGATGCAAAAAATAATGAGGCGACTATTCATGATATTGTTGCTCCATTGAGCTCCTGTTTTGCTGACTCATCTTGTGATTTCCTGACTACTAATGTGAAAGTGGAGGCGATTGGTGCTGGTCAGGTAACTACTGAATTTGAACCAATCTCAGTTTGTTTAGCGCACTTTGCAGATTCTGATGATCCTATGCTTATTGACATTGTCAATGCATTGTGCCCTCCAATGGTTAATCAAGGTAACTCAATTATGGAAGTTATTTTCGCGGACTTAGAACCAGATTTAAGAGTTACTGATTTTCATAAACTTGAACCATTAGATACATGTTTAAACAATTGTACTGAGTTTGATAATTAGGTACCTTTTTGCATTTTCAATACATTGCTTCCTTTGATTTCTAGTGAAGATAATGTATCGACCAAATGTATTTCAGTTGATTTGGAACCTGATTTAGAGTGTGATTCTCGAATAGAAAATAATATGCATTCTATTGTTGTTGTCCATGTGAGGTATTTTTTTTATCTCTACTAAGGATTGTTTTCTTTTGGGAAAAGATTTTACACATCTTTTTGGGAGGTTATAGTGTTTGCAGGTTTATTTTGGTGGCTGATATGATTTGTTGGATTGATCCCCAACTTTTCAGACTTTACATATATGCTTTGCAGTTTACTTTGGTGCAACTTCACCTTGTTTGAGGTTCTTCTTTATGTGTGCAAACATAGATATGAAGATTATGCTTTATGGGAGTCAACCCATATGATTTCGCTTCATGGGAGTCAGCCCATCAGATTTGTTTTCTTTCCTCTATCTTTTATTTGTTCACTTGAATTTCCCATCTTAATTTCTACGTTGGATGACTCAATTACATTGACGACAATATAATGTTTAAGTGTGGGGGAGTGGCACTGTCGTTAGGAATTTTGATTAAAAAAAATGAATATTATGACCAGCTGTGTAGCGGGTCTAAATAATAATTAAAAAAAATGATCAGCTGTGTAGCAGGTCTTAAAAAAAAATATTATCATTTAGATTTTAAGAATTATGACCAGTTGTGTAGTGGGTCATTTCTTTTTCCTTGCATGTGATGACCAGCTGTGTAGCGGGTCTATAAAAAAAAAATTGCGTCGCCAGTTTTGTGTATGGTATTTATCATGACCAGCTGTGTAGCGGGTCTTGGTATGGTATTTCAAATTTTCATTAATTTTATGACCAGCTGTGTAGCGGGTCTAACTCTCTCTTATGATATGACTAGCTGTGTTGCGGGTCAATTCTTTGTTTTGCTCGGGACTAGCAAAATATAAGTGTGGGGGTGTTGATAAGCACGTAGGTGCTATATTTTATACCCATATTTATATCAGCTAGGACTCGATATTTCGCTAATAATGATATTTTAGTGCTTTTGTAGAAAGTACAAGCAGATCCGGACACTAGCAAGATAAATAGCTAAATAAGAAGCTAATTGGCGTTTGTGGGGAAAAATCATCCATGTTACTCACTATGCCAAGACACAGCTTAGTAGACTGTGGGGTGCCTAGTTAACCATTTAAGCTAGTTCACCACACATACATCTCACGGCTAGGGAAGGATATTGGTGAAAACAAAGACTTCATGCAAGCACGTGAACCGTAGTGGATAAATATATGGGACCTAGTGTTGTGGTACAAACAGGCGAAGATTATGAGGAAAGAGCTTGGACGTGGCTTGGACATTGAAGCAACGTTCATGCAGAGAAATGAAAGAAAGATGGCAGCGACAGTTGGTGTTAATGTTTGTCTGTTTGCTGATGGAGTGCAGTTAATTCTTCCGAAATCAGAAGCAGAAGTTCTTGGGGCGACATCAATGGATACTCTTCGAAGTTGGTGTAAATGACCAAAAATATGATTGATTCCCATATATGTGACCGAAATTATAACAAATACATATAGTTGACCAAAACTATATGTGTATTTTGATAATGGATAAGTTACCCTTTATACGGTGGGTGTTGGGACACGGGTGTTGATAAGGAAAACCCCTAATCAGTAACTAAAAATACACAGTGTATTATAAAATCAATGAGAAAACTAGGTCGAGATTTTAAATCATAACCAATTCTTTCTCCAAGTTTTTATTCACACTGAACCAAGGTTTACGCCGGCAAATTGGGATACTGTGAGTGATAGATTTGGTGGGTTTCGTTGAAGGGTTAAGACAGGATGTGAAGTTGTGACGGAGTTCGTGTTCGAATTTGTAGGAAATTTGGGTGAAATTTGGTGCCGACAAAACAACCAAGAAGAAAAGTTTTGCTGTCGTTCAAATTGGATGACTGAGATTTTACAGGTTTCAGTTCTCAAGGTATACTTTTTAATTTCATATCATATCAATTTTTGATTAAAATTTTGATTTTTAAGATGGGTTCTTCATCTACATCATATCTCATTCATTGCATGTTTATGTTAAAGAATTTAATGTTGTGGGTGTTGTTGGTGCCTTTGCTAAAACCAGAATTACCACATTGGAACGCATTCTCTTGCAGGTAATTAGGTCAATTAAGATTTTTGTATAATTGTTGATTTGAAAAAAAATGTGATCTTTTTATTAATTTTTGGGGATTTTATAGACTAGAAAAGAAGGGTTTCATTCAATTGGTGTGTATCAATCTATGGAAAAGTTATTGAAGCATGAGAGTGTCTTTAAATTCTATATAATGTGCTACATTGCTTTACAAATTCTTTTGTGATTTCCTTACATTGGTTTTTGCCGGAAAGTAAAGTTAAGGATTCCTTGTTTGTGGTCTAAATTACAGGAAACAGTGCTAGCGATTTTCGGGTAGTTTCCTATTCGACATTACATATCATGACATACGAGAAATGTCGATTTTGAATCTTGAATAACTGGCCTGCAATGGGTACAGGTGTTGTTGTTGATCTTTTAGCGGGTTCTGTAGCCGGTGGAACTGCCGTCTTGTTTGCTTACCCGATAGATTTTAACTCGAACCAAGATTGCTTATCAGGTAACCACGACTAAAAACTAGTGCTTTTGCAGCATATGATGTTTTGTAGGTTACGAGTCCTAAGAGATTATTGGGCATGGTTTACATTCTCTGCCTGATCATTGTGGGTTAAAAGATGTCTATAAGAGTGTATACATGGAAGGTTGGAATGAGTGTGATGTATTGAGGTGTAGGTATGTGTATAACAATTTTTCTGATACTGAGTTAAGTTTTGGGGATTTTATAAACTAGAAATAAGGCTTTCATGCAATTGGTGTGTATCAATCTATAGAACTTATTGAAGCATGGGAGTGTCTTTGAATTCTATAAGCATGAGATAATTGGTTCCTTTTGTGGTAATAGTGTTGGGCTTCAAGGGCTGAATTATGTGCTGCGAGATTTAGTATCAGTCAAAGAGTACTATGAAGATTGGATTGTAAGTTTCGTTAGGTGCACAAAGGATTAACCAAGTGTGTATATATATTCTTTAATTTCATTGTAGATATGAAAGAGCTTAAGAAATTCTCACGAGAGCAGGGTGCTGAAGAAGCCAATGATTTGTGTGACTGGGATATTGGATTTTGGGGTGAGAGGCTACGACAGTCGAAGTATGACATAAATGAGGTAAGCCTGATGGGTTCTGCCATTTTAATTAGAAGTTCAGTACTCTTTTTGGCTTTCTAACAATTTGAGAAGAATTCGTACAGTATAAGTTAAAGTGGTGCCAATCGAAGTACATTGTACCCATGCCAACAAATTATATTTGTTATATGGTGACTTTGTGCAGGAGTATTTTCCTTAATCTGTTGTTGTGCTTTGCAGGAAAATTTGCCCCGGTAATTTTCGTTGACAAAGGTTATGGATGGTCTTTTCGGTCTTGTAAAGAGATTGTTTGAAATTGAGGATCCCATCTGAAATCCCATTGCTCATGCCAAAGAAGTTGGGGTGCCAAATGTTGTAGCTATTAATAAGGTATAATACTCATGTTTGGTGACTGATAGTAATCAATTCATGTCCTTGGCATGTACACTGATTCTTCCTCCTATTTCTCTTACGTTCTATTTTAATTCTATTACATGGTGATCATTACTATTTTTGTTTCTTCACTAGGATTTCTGAATTGAAACTTTAAAAACTCTAATAAGAATCTCGTTTACATAAGAAATTGTCAATGATTCTCCTCTTTCTTGTTGCATTAGAATGACTCATACTTTAGCCTTCTGTTCATTCAGATTGGGAAGGATGGAGCCTGTCCAGAGCGAGTCATGCAAGCGCTCTCTTCAATTGGTTTAATTCCTGAAGACCGGGGAGGTGATGTCCCAATGGTTCAGGTTTATTCTCTTAACCAAGACAAGTTCATGCTCTTCTCTACAACACTCTAAACATTATTCGGGGATTAATGTGTATATCATTTCCTTTATCAGATAAGTGCTCTTAAAGGGGAAAACGTGGATGATTTGCTAGAGATTGTGATGCTTGTTTCCAAGGTACATATATTGTTTTCGGTCCTCTTCTAAGTTGAGCCAGCTAATTACGAATATTGTTTATGTTTGTTTTCCCTTCAAAATGTACTTCATTCACCATATGCTTCTAGATTTCTGGTTACTGCGGATGAGAAATTTGAACTTTTCATTTGCATTGTATATGAAATATCAGAGGAAAGTTGTGAACCCTGTACATGTTTTGCCACATTATTAACTTCTAAATATGGTTCAACAAATTTATGCTTTGCTAACTCTTGTATTGCTTGCTAGGCATGCCAATGTAATAGCTCAGTATCCATTGCATATTGTTCATGACCACTTGGCAATGCAATGAATGCTGGAGATAAAGAATCATATGTATTTGTGGAAGTAACTCCTCTAAGTGGAGGTCATCTGGTAAAGAATCGGGGCCCTATTTTCATGGATGATCTCCTTGAGTTCTCCATGTGTATGCCATACTCGTCTTGAAGAGACCATACCATCGCTCATTGTGTGATCCAAAATTTTTTCAGTAATCTGTCCATACAAGTTCAAGCGGTAGATTTATAACCATATCAATAACTTGTTTACATGTGCAAGCGTCAGAGCTTTCCGGATTCTGAACTTCGGTGTGTTAATTTGCAGTTACAAGAATTGAAGGCTAACCCTCACACGCAAAGGGAACAGTCATTGACACTTATTGTTCAGAAAGGAACCCTCAAAAGGGGGATGCTATAGTTTGCGGTGAAGCCTTTGCAAAGGTTTGTTACTGGTGACACGATCTTTTTTCATAAATCTGCAGTGCACTTGTTGTTCATATAACTCTGACTGTTGTCTTTATTCTGGAAAGGACCTTGTTTGATGACAGTGGATCTATAGTTGACAAAGCATGTCCTTCTACTGTTGTCCAGGTTCGTGAATTTGTACCATTTTGTTTTTACCTCTTTAAATCTTTGTTGTTTCATGTCAGAACATGTTCGTTGGTTTTTAAAATTTAATATAGTCAATCTTATTATTTTTTACATTATTATATTCTAGAGTAGTAGTGGTGCTAAACATATTAGACTGCTTAACAACAAGAGATGACTTCTTTCTAGCAAGCTTTTATTTTTCTGGAGCATTTAACTTCAGCCATTCTTTTCTAAATAAAAGATAATTATTTCCGTAATAATTTGTTCCAGTTAGACTCTCATCGCTAGAAAGTTTGATAGAAAGTAGAAGTGACATATCCTTTTGGTTAGCTAAAAAGTATTGTTAAAATACATAACTTGGAAAGCAGAGAATAAGCATTATGCAGTCCGGGCTGTTAAATCATCTCATTATATAATCCTCCTCTCGGGAAAATAATAAAGTAGAATTTTATAGGTTATAAACATAACCACAAGTTAATTTCGTTAGGTATTAACTTTTGTAGCCACATCATCCTTTTTGAGGCATTCATGAATTGCTTGTTGTTTCATTCCTCATTGGTGTGTGAACACCTTCCATAACTGCGTACACTTTCTGTATATCTTCCTAATAGCCCATCTAATGTTGCAGGTCCTTGGATTTAGTAGTGTTCATATTCTGCTCGTGAAATGGCAGAGACACGTGTAGTATCATTAAGAGATGAAAGGATATCATCGAAAGCGGGTGATGGGATGGTTACACTTTCTTCATTAGCTTCGCAGTTTCAGCTGGAATAGATTTGCAACAGTTGAATGTTGTGATGAAGGTTGATTTACAGGTAATAATTCAAATTCTAAAATGATATATGTAACACAATCAATATAGTGTACTTTGTTCTCGTGTCTGCAGTATAATGGAAGGATAGGCTAGCAATTTTCGTGATGCAATGAGATAACTTGCACCAAAAATGAAACTGGTGTTGTTCGACAAGGACTAAAAATGCAATGCTGCCACTTTAGTACCTTTCAGTACTGATATTCCCCTGGATGTCCTTCGCATCCTGCTGGTCGGGGCTGGTATATCTTCCTCGTGGCATTGATATAGTTTCCTCAAAAGTACAATATTCTGTTTGTTTTTTAAATCCTTCTTCACTTCTTCCAAATTAATTCTGAAGCTCTTCGTCTCTATTAGGGTTCCATTGAGGCCAGCAGACAAGCTCTCCTCAGGACAATGTAACTCTAGTTTCTTCTGCAAGCAACATGGGTATAAGTGCAAGTGATATTGATCTTGTTGTGGCAGCTGGTAAACTATATCGAATGCCAAAGTCAAAGTGCCAAATGCTATCAACAGTCATGCAAACAACAAAGGTATAGAGATTCGGTTGTACATAGTCATTTATGAGATTATCGATGACATGAGGAAAGCAATGGAAGGACTTCTTGATCCCATTGAGGTAAACTATATCTAATGCCTACTATTTTAAATTGTCTCCATTATGAAGCATGGAATGCCCTTGTTAGTTACATAAATAAATAAATGTCCAACATAGATGGCACATGCGTGTTCTGGCTTTCTCTCTAGTTAAAATCTATGAAGGATTTTAACGGATCAGTTCTTTTATATTATTGCATTTCTAAAGTATAAGATCTCAAACTAAATCAAGGTTACCATTTCTATTCTTTTTTCATAGGAACAAATACCGATTGGAGCTGCTGAAATTCGTGCCGTATTCATCAGCGGGAGTGGTCGTGTTGCTGGATGCATGATAACAGATGGAAAAATTGTGAAAGGATGTGGAATTCGGATTCTTCGAAATGGGAAAACAATCCACGTTGGTGTTGTTGATTCTTTGAGACAAGTGAAGGAAGTTGTGAAAGAGGTATGTTTCTATAGCTAATTTACCAGAACTTGTCTTGAAAAATCAGTTATTGTTTTGATTACTTGTGTAGATCCAAGCTGAAAATAAATTAGGTTATTTGAACTTCATTCAAGTTTGCGCTCTTAAAACCTTTTGGATTACAAGCAAATCAGCTCAGCCATTTGCAATCAGCTCATGGGTTGAAAAGAATACCCTTTATAACAAGACTGGTTGGAGAATTTTGTCTCCCCTTTTTTGTTTTGCTTTCTGTCTCACGGGTTTTCCTTCTTTTGATCAGGTAAATGCCGGACTAGAGTGTGATGTTGGGGTTGACGATTATACTGATTGGGAGGAGGGTGATACCATAGAGGCCTTCAACTCACTTCATAAACAACGATCACTTGAAGAAGCATCGTCTTCCGTGGCAGCTGCAATTTTAGGCGAAGGTTACTAGGTTTTGAAACACAAATACCAAAAAATAGAGATGGACTTAACCGGCAACTACTAGTTACTAGGTTTTGAAACACAAATTCCAAAAAATAGAGATGGACTTAACCGGCAACTACGATTCTTGAATGAAATCTGTTTTACTTTCCGGATTTGGGGTACCACATTGGGATAACTTCGAAAAAAACACCCACCAGGTATATGATTTTTCTTGTATCCCGATCGATAGTGAGAGAATCTTTTGAGTGTTGCTCAAATTTTGTCAAGTTGATGTATACACCGCTGTAAATAATCTCCCCTAGTGATGTCCATCTTTTTTGTAAAGTCTGGATATTTTGATTTGATATTTTTTGAAGTATTCATAAATGTAATCTGCACGAGCAGATGTAACCAAAAGAAAAGACTATTAATTGCATTGATCTATTTGTTGAGTAATGTGATGAAAATATGTCTGTGAACAAATGTTGTGCAGAAAGCCAACTTAGGTGGCATAAGAAAATGCAGTCAGTTTTGTTCATGTGAACAACTTCTGTTCAAAGTATATTTTCTGTACTTACAACTTATCTCTAAGGTCTACTCTTAGCAGAAATATCCATTGCAACCTTACAACTTTTCATAGCAGTTGGGGTTATTTTTCATTTGTGAAAAAAAAAAAAATATTGGTCGCGGCATTCAAAATATACATTTTTCATTCAACCATCATAATGTGACAACAAAGTTAATATAAAAGACCCGACAGTAGTTTCCAAATTCCGAAAGTAGATAAATTTAATATGAGCTCTCTATAATAATCCCACTGGTTGTTCAAAACCTGCCTTAACTATATATATGGAGTGAAACAAAATATGGTGGAACAAATGCACCAAAAACTGCTCGAGTTACTTTGAACAAGAGTAGCAGAATCTGTCCCCTTCTTTTTCTTCTAACAGCAGACTCGGTTGTTGGTTGTTTGGTATAGAACCTTCAGCTGTGTGTTTCATTTCTCTATGGCAGTATATGTTTTAATGCCTTGGACCTGCATAAGTTCCATTTCTCCATGGTATATTCGGCGGTTCACTTGATCAATGTGACCATGGACATGGTTTATGAAACAAGTAGCTGTTCTACATCCTTTTTGGGCATGTTCAGCTCCTGAATTACGAACATGTTAAAAGATTTTGAGAGCTTTGCATATTGTTTACATATTCAGAAAGAACAAGATGAGCACTTATAAATATATCTGCTTCTAATTGATGTTACTCCAAGAAATAATCATTTACCTTAGATATGTAGGGAATCCCGATCGTAGTGTAAGGTTTGACGAGCTTGAACAAAACTTGGGTTCTGATATTCTTCAAAAGGTCCTCAATATAATTTCGAATAAATGGATCATCCATAATTGTCCTTCTATTACTCTGGAGCACAATTAATTTTGCAGACAAAGAGCCCATATGAGAGCATAAGAGGGATAAGAACATGACCCAACACCAAAAAAAAAAAAAAAAAACTTACTTTGAGAATTTACTCACTCCAGAATCTCATTTCGTTGATAGGCTGCAATCAGATTTGTCATGGTCAAGAATAAGTTTTTAGTTTCTCTTACCAATGTGCAATAGAATATTAATAACATCTACAGCTTGAAGTTGCAAAGAATTCTTATCAAACCAACTACATTTGTAATATGCATGATTTGGTAGACACGGATTTCATTTCCAATTGTAAATTATTAGAATTTCCCATAGTAATATGCCAAGGCAAATGAAATGAAATTCGTGCAGTTCAGTTAAGTATCCCTATGCTCCTTAGCATGAAATGAACCACATTAATCACCAGGAAGCTTTAAATTACCTTCTGTATGTACCTCAGATGGAGGTATCCCATACAAGAACTCATAGCATAGGACACCTAGACTCCAAAGGTCCACATTAGCATCATGCTCTACACTTTCAACTGTAAACACAACTAAGAGTTAGACTTGGTTGTAGTTCATTAAACAAAATTCTTGATCAAAATCAACATTGTTCACAAACAATCTTGAATACGTACCCACTTAAGGTGGCAGGTAATCCAATGTGCCACACATGGTCCGCTTACGGTTGAAGTAGGAACTGACCAACCAAAATCAGCAATTTTGAGTTTACCCTGTTGAGAAATTAAACACATACAGGATTAGTACATGGGCACTGCGTCAACCAACTGTAAGAAAAAATCATTTAAAGCATAATAGCAACCTGAGCTCCAACCAAAAGATTCTCTGGCTTAATGTCCCTGTGTATGACATGCTTTCCGTGACAGTATATCACAGCTCATGCTAATGATGCAATGCCCTGTTGAAAGAGAAAAGGAATATCAGCTTTTCACAAACTCAAAGGAATAGAAGTTCGAATTAAACATCACTTAGACATGAAATATTCCAAATTGGTTACCTGAATTTCCTGATAGGCACACTTATATTCCATGTCTTGCTCCACCTCTGCAATCAGGGAAGATAGCTAATCCTGCTAGGGTTTCCAATGAAGCAATACCAGTGAAAAATCAGGGTACTGTGTTAAATATTTTCACTCCATGGATTGAGGCATCAAAGGCTGTGAAATGTGAAACTGGGGATAAAAAAATTCATCCAAACAAGAGACAAGTTCTGAGTTTCAAACTTGGATTTTACTGAAAGCAAGCACCGAGAACCCTGTATCTTAATAACCTCTAGATGTTCTAAAATTTAGCTCACAAAATAGAAAAATAACAGACTCAGTAAAACTAAATACAGCACCATACCATACAGATTTTGAAATTCCTTGAATCAAGAGCTGTTATCGACTAATATTCCTCCCCCAAGCAAGTATGAAACTGGGTTTCATGTAATTACAAATTGAAAAGCGACCACACTGGAACAAAATCACCTGCTCGGCCAAGCGTCAGAACCGCAGGTAGTTAACACAAAAATTTCCAGACTGAGCTGGATTTGGCACCTAAAAGTTCTCGACTATATACATCGTCTTCAAAATGAGATCATCCTGCTATTTTTCAGAGTCTTTTCTCTGAGACTTTTGCAACCTTGTTCTGTGAGATTCCAGAAAAATTTTGCTCATGACTGTCCAGAAAAGCATTGAACCCTTAATGAACTAGTTGAAGTTGAAATTGTTAAACCAATTGTACTGATTCAGAAAAGATAAGAATGAAGATCTGGTGCAATTAAGAGATGGGTCTGTGTTTTCTAGATTTACAAGGTTTTGTTGAGAAGAATTCGAAGGCCTAGTGATGGAAAGAGTTGGGGTTCACTGATAGTGTTGCTGCTGGGATGAGCTTGAGAAATAATCTGAGAATTGTTCAAAGTGCTGAGTTGAATTGAATCTGGCTAAGAAGAACAAAATAGAAGGACGCGGTTGAGGCAGAAACTTATTATGTGGGTGGATTTCTGGTTTATAAAGACCAGATTTTGCTGGTGTTTGCACTCAAATCCAAATTCATCCACCACCCAACATTCCTGATCTGATGTAATCTGAAATCCGCGTACAACCCATCCCTCAAAAATTAATTTTTTCTTCGGAGATATTGATTTTGAAATCTAGGGTTTGTTTTTTTTTCAGCTCAACATTAAGATTTGGGGATTTTTACTTTTGTTTTGAAATCTAGGGTTTGAAATCTACAACTTCCGTAAGTTTTTTACATAGAAATTGAGAGCGAGAAAGAGGTTTGGTGGTAGTTAGAGATTTGTGGGTTAGGGTTTTCTTATGTTAGGAGGCTAAACACGAGAGAAAGAGTAAGGGAGGAAGAGATGAGAGAAACGGATTAGAAAAACTCAGGGAACCGAGAGAGAAAAAAAATATTGATTGTTTTGTATAAAGAGAATTGGACGGTAAAGAATTGATGAAATGCATTCATACGGATCATGAAAAATCTATAGGTGATAAAGATCTAATTTAAGACTATCATACGGATCAAGGCAAGTGTGTTTTCTTTGTACTTTCTTTTTGTGTTAATACGAACCCATGTTTTCGGTTTAATTATCAATCTTCGACATGAAAAAAAATTCAAAACAAATATTAATAAATTTAGGACATTGTTATCGACATTCTGACATAAAAAAATCCAAAAAAATATATAAGAATGAATTGGGAAAATGAAATATGAATTCGATAATTGGTGTGTTTCTTTGTGCTTCCGGTTTGAATTTCGACTAGTCGCATAGGTCATGAAGTAATTTTGACAAGTCATACAGGTCATGAAGTAGCTTTAATTCACACAAGTAAACTCAGGTTATATGATTACTAGAGATGGACCACGAAATTCATGATGGTTCTGACTTCAAACTTAGCTGGAGACATCATCGAAATCGATAAATATGAAGCTCAGTGTTGATTCGAACTTCAAATGTGGTATAACGGCATACAAAGTAATACCCACTAAGTTGTGGGAGAGTTATGACTTCAAACTTAGCATGATACATCATGGAAATCGATAAATATGATGCTCGGTGTCGATTCGAACTTCAAATGTGGTATAACGACATAAAAACTATGAACCAAGAAGCTCTGAGAGGGTTCTGACTTCAAACTTAGCAGGATACATCATTGAAATCGATAAATATGAAGTGCAATGTCAATTCGAACTTCAAATGTTTTATAACGTATACAAAATATGAACCAAGAAGCTCCATGAGGGTTCAGACTTCAAATTTAGCATGATACATCATTGAAATCGATAAATATGAAGCGCAGTGTTGATCCGAACTTCAAATGTGGTATATCAGCATACAAACTATGAACCAAGAAACTCTGTATGGGTTCTGACTTCAAACTTTGCATGATACATCATCGAAATCGATAAATATGAAGCTCAATGTCGATTCAAACTTCAAATGTGTTGTAACGGCATACAAACTATGAACCAAGAAGCTTGGAGAGGGTTCAGACTTCAAACTTAGCAGGATACATCATCGAAATCGATAAATATGAAGCTCAATGTCGATTCAAACTTCAAATGTGGTATGACGGCATGAAGAAGACCATAAAATGAAACAATAAGACCTCATGAAGGCAAAAATAAAAAATAAGATTAATTTCATCGAAATATACTCTTAAACTTTAAACAGACCCTAATTTTGTCAACTTCGAGAGAAAAAATTGGCTCTGAAATCAAAACATGGCATGGAGTTGGCTACTACAAGTTGGAAACTCCGTAAGAACGATGAATCCAACCATTTACAAGTAAGATTCCATCAAAATATTCTCCAAAACCTTAAACAAACCCTAGTTTCATCAACTTCGAGAAAGAAAGTGGCTCCGAGATCGAAACCTAGCCAAGAGTGGACTACTATAAGTCGGAAACTTTGTGAGAATGATGAATCCAACCATCTACAATTAAGATTTCATCAAAATATTCTCCAAAACCTTATGAAAGAGGCTAAATAAGACCATAAATGGAACATTAAGACTTCATGAAGGCAAAAAGAAGAAATAAGATCAACCTCACCGAAATATTCTCAGGAACCTTAAATAGACCCTAATTTCGTCAACTTCGTGAGAGAAATTGGCTGCGAGATCGAAACCTGGTCGGGAGTGGAATACTATAAGTCGGAAACTCCGTAAGAACAATGAATCCAACCATCTACAAGTAAGATTCCATCAAAATATTCTCCAAAACCTTAAACAAACCCTAATTTCGTCAACTTTGAGAGAGAAATTGGTTGCGAGATCGAAACATGACCGAGAGTGGACGACTATAATTCGGAAACTCCATAAGAACGATGAATCCAACCATCTACAAGTAAGATTCCATCAAAATATTATCCAAAACCTTAAACAAACCCTAATTTCGTCAACTTCGAGAAAGAAAGTGGCTCCGAGATCGAAATATTATCCTTGCAGAATTTTGTGCATCAACTCATTTTCTGGAATAATTCCTATAGGGATTGGAGAACTGAAAGAGTTGAAGAATTTGGACCTGGGATTCAACAATTTCGAACTGATGTCACACATGGGGATTTTAAACCCGCATAATCATATGCACTCACCTGGGAACATGTGCACCATTAAGCATTAGAAATTCATTACCTTATTTTAAGTATATTGTGTGACATCTGTTTATTCATAGTGATATTAAATTCCATGTTGATGCTAAAATAAGCTTGTTCACTATGTATATTTTTAGTATTAGAGCCACGTGTGGGTTGGATTTAGAGTGGATTTTCCTTCATAGTTCAGATTCTCCTCAATTTGCTGCCAGGGAGATCCTTTTTCTTTCTTTGGGGAGGTGTCATTACAGGTCAGTTTTTATTCCTCTGTTCATACAAGGGAATTATAAGTTTTTTTGTTATTTCTATCATCCAGATGCAAGATTTAGATGTTAATATCGATAAGACATCCTTTAATTGACAACCAATTTGCGTTACTGATTTTGTTAGCTTTTACGCCCTTGTTAACATAGTAGTCGTCATTACCAACATAGTGGGTCAACTGAACTTAATGCTTGCGGAAACTTCAGTCGGATTTTTCAGTCTCTCATATGTGGTTCAAACTTTTGAATTGTAGGGTGACAATTGCTTTTAAATAAAGCAACAACTTGTAACATACAAAAGCAGCTGTAAACTGGAGAGGGTGGACCAAGTTGAAGAAAATCTCTTGCCATGAGTCTCGAGTCCAACCAACCATCTTTAGCATCATTTTTCAATAGCTAGTTGTACATGAATGAATAGTTACTATTTTGTACTTTAATCAACATTAATTGTTATATCTATGGAATAAATTTGCGCATGTAGTAAAAACCTGCGCAAAAGATTGTATAATTCTTCTGTGTCCCGACATCCATTGTGTCTGTGTCCAAACATCCATTGTGTCTGTGTCCCGACACCAATCATTTGAATATCCATAAGCTGGAGCAATTTTTTTTCGTGCTTGATAAAATGACGACCTGTGAATTATTGTTGAAATTATGATTGATAAGTTCACAAAATTCTAAGTCAAATGACTGACTGACACATAAGAATCTAGTCCACTTGTCATCTTATCTCTAAAGTCTCATATTGACCATGTAATAGAGAGAGGAATGATTATTGAGAGAAATCAAGAAAAGAAAAGAGAGTGAGGAGAAACTATTAGTTTTCCACTTCTCCATTATCAAATCAAAATCATCTTAATCTTTAAATCTCTCAACTAAAAATCCAATAATCAAAATCATTTTAATCTTCAAATCTTTCAACCAAAAATCCAATAATTGGTATTAGCGCATCCATCGATTGAATTTGAACTTGGAGTTATGGATCATCACATTAAGGAGGAGAATGTGATGAGTTATGTGATGAAAATGTGTCTGTAAACAAGTGTTGTGCAGAAACCCAACTTAGCTAGTATAAGAAAATGCAGTCAGTTTTGTTTACAAAGTATTTTTTTCTCTACATATTAGTATGTTTTTCTTTTAGAGTGAAAGAATTGTATGGACACAACTAGTCCACGTGTCATCTTATCTCTAAGGTCTTATGTTGACCATGTAATAGAGAGAGAAATGATTATTAAGAGAGATTAATCAAGAAAAAAAAAAGAGTGAGAAGATCTTAAAGAAATGGGAAACTAATAGTTTCTACTCACTTTTTTTTTGTTTAGTTAATATCTCTCTATTAATAATTTCTCTGTCTACACATGATCAATATAAGACCTTAAAGATAAGAACACGTGGACCACTAATGTCCCTTCACTTCTATTGCGATCATTGACCATATACTACTACTATGTAGAAAACTAGAATCTGTAAACAGAAATGTTCACATGTTCAAAACTGACTGCACTTCCATATGCTTGCTGAATTGGCTATCTGCACAACACTTGTTTACACACATTTTATCACATTACTCAACATTCTCACAAAAAAAGTAATTGCAGATTTGTTGTCACAAAAAAAAATTGGGCGCACCTTTCTTGTTTCTCTTGGATATCTTCCATGACAATATTAACTAGTAAAATTTTTAAAGTGAAAGTGAAATTAGAACTGTTGTACTCTAAACAAGTTGTATACAGGGTTGACTAACCTGGAAATATGACTGAAAATCAAATAATACCTCAATTATAGCAAGAGGGTGTTTCCTAGAGGTGTAAATTGGGATGTGCCAGCACGAGCACAACACGCTAAAAATTGAGCACAGCCCAGCCCAGCATGTGACTTATCTCAGCACGGCACATCACGTTAGTTAAATGGGACGTGTTGGGTTTGAGTAATTGGCACAGTAGCCCAGCACAGCACGCGACACGGATTAGCACGTGGCACGTTTAGAAAGCACGTCATAATATGAATAAAATACTACAAAACATGGCATAATACATCACACTTTGTGTCTATTTTACAAAAAAACCCTTTATTGTAGCAAATTATTGACATTTTACTATCGTTATGTTAACTTATTTCCATAATAACACATATAATACTTAAATATTTGGAAAACATTTATATTGGAAAATATAAAATAAGTGTGTCTGGCACAGCACAACACGTTTATTTTTCTGGCACAGCCCAGCCCAGCACGGCTTCTAGCACGACACATCACATCACGTCATAATCTCCGACACAGCAAACACGGCACATAGCACGCTAAGCACGTGATTTCATGGGATGTGATGTGCTGGGCCGGCACATTTTACACCTCTAGTGTTTCCACCATTATTGCTTCTTTTTGCATCCATATCCAAAGTCACTTAACACATAAATACAACTCTCAATTATTATACTACTGTTTAAAGAAAAGAGTTGTGACACACTTGTAGGAATATGAACACACTCTATATACTGAACATAAACCCGCAACTCCAGAAACTATAGCAAAAGTTGAACCAATACATTTGCCTAGCTATAGATTATACATGAAATAAATTTTCTTAAACAGGTAACCATCAAAGTACACACTAAAAGTAATTTAACCTAGCTTACGTCATAATGTGTGAAACATTTAAGGGGATGGATAAAAGAAAACTAAATTACAGAGCGGCTACATCTCATAACTCATAGAAGCAGATAGAAAAAACAGGATGTGAAATGTGAATTACAGTGTTTTAGTTGGACAAAAAACAGATAGAAGTAGTGTTGAAAAAAAACAAATGTGAATTCCAGCAAAGAAGAAGCAGGAAGTGAAATTGTCTGTCCATTTGACCACAATTAACCGTCACAGTATTTCTTCACCCACTGCATAAACTTGAGATTATCGGGAGGCCTTCCTTTAACAACCTTACTGGAGATTATCAAGAGGCAAGTTCATCTGAAACCAATGTTTCTCCTCGCTCTTGAAGACGTCCATTCTCGCAGATGCTGCACTTGAAATTTTGAAATTAAGACGAAAATTACAATCATTTTTCTAAAAGACTATCATCATTCAACATGCTGCTTAGTATCAAATCATATCAAACATGCCTTGTTAAGTACAAGAGGTAGATCAAGCCAGTTTCAATAATTTTGTCGTGTTAGATTCTGTCTTTCTTATTTATAAGATAATTAATTATTTATAAGACAATTAATTCATCCATTCAAAATGAGAAAGGCTCTCTTTTTCAATGAGAAATTACGCATTGTTCATATGGGCGAAGTCTATAGATGTCTAATTTTTAATTAATACTAAAAACTCTTGCACAAACAAATACATTTGGTTATGAGCTAGAATACAATCCAACAAACATCGATTTTTTCAGTCATGGAAGACGATGTCTAATATAAAAAATTGATAATCATGTTCCTTATTACTTGTGGGGATTAATTATTTTAACTGACTGATGTGATTGATTGCTTTATAACATAATATACTCTGGAAGATTAGACAATGAAAATCCGTTTGTCTCCTATACCATTTAAGGATAAGAACAGATATATAATCTAATACTAAGTCATTAGATCTCAAGAATACCATGACATACCTCTGCAACATTATAAAGTGTCGGTGGCTGTGGTCATAATATGCTCGTAGACATGATAAGCCTTGTCCTTCTTTCTGCAGACTTGAGTATTTGAAACGAGCATAATAGGTTTTCATCGACACTCATCATGGCACCATCATTATCAACTTCCCCGCACTAGTTGTAGGCAAGAGAATATTGTAACAAGCTTCCTGTTCAGATACCTCATACACATCTTCTATAACCTGCACCCCTAAAGCGATCTCAATAAGCAACAAATCACACATAACAAGTACCAAAAAATTTGTAAACAAATACCAAGTGATTCACCAGTAATCCTAATCCTTAACATTATCCCTTAAATGATTTTTAAATTTTTCTTCATATTTTTTAGTGTGCAGATATTATCCACATAATTTTTTAGACTGCAATTATTATCCACAGTATTTTTTTAGCGTGCAGATATTATCCACAACTTTTTTTCAGTGTGCATCTATTATCCACAACGTTTTTATAGTGTGCATCTATTATCCACAGAGTTAATTAACCTTCATAATTGTATATAGTGTAGGTGTAAATTATCCACAGGGGTAGGTGGCAACATCTCAAGCTATGAGGTACCCAAACATGAAGATACGAGAAGCACGGGATAGAGGCTGGCTGGCGCGAGATTTAAGGAGCCACGTGGATCGGGCATGATCACTCTACAGCTTTCGGACAAGACTCGACCTCAGGCCTCTGACAAAGCTGACAGACGAGATGTATTGGGTCAACCGAGGAGCGGTAGTCAAAGGGATAAGAAGATACGTGTCATATCGGCCAGTTGCAAGGGCGACAGGTTGGAAGGGCGACATCGCGCCAAGAGAACACCTGAATGGATCGGCTCAGACAGTAGACTACAAAGGGATCAAAGCACATCAGCCATAGTGACAGAAGAAGGGACGACGCAAGCGGGCCCGATGGCAGGACTTCAAGTTAGATATATTGTGACCAACACCCTAGTTTGGTTGTATGTAGCCTCTCCTATAAATAGAAGAAGTTGTATCCCAAAGAGAGGTAGGTTGTATTTTGGCGGAGAGAGAGACTTGTAATCACGAGAGAAAGAAGAAAAGTTGAGAGATAGATCATCTTAGAAGAGAGTTCATTTGGAAGAGCAACACCATTGTAACACCTTGAAGTAATAATATTCATCCTTTCACCCCGTGGACGTAGGTAATCATACCGAACCACGTATATCCTTGTGTCTATCGTCATGTCCTTAATTTTACTTGCATGAGTAGAAGTTTTATATCCTTTGGATGTAGGTTGTAGTGAATTGCATCTACATTCTGGCGCCGACTAAGGGGATCCGACTAAGATCTCCGGATACCTTTCCTTGGAAACCTTCAAAGACGATCCAAAGCTCATGTATACACGTTCAAGTGTTGTAGTTGAAGCTAGGATGAACTCTGATGGCCGAAATCGTTGTTATGTCGAGTCATTTAGTTTACATGCATAGTTACAGTAGTAGGAGCGTCCTCACAAGGCGTGGTAAAGTTCTCATTTCTTCGCCCACCAACAGTTTGATCAGCAGAAAGTCTTCATAAGCTCACCGGCGACTAACATCACAGGTTCGGAGCTAGGTTGAAAGTCTGCTGATATGACGACTACTTTTTTTTAATGATTGATCGAGTTTTAGTGGTAGATAAGCTGTTTTCTTGCGATGCTATAGAGCTTGAGTGTTTGGAGTAACAAAAGGTCAAAGCTAAGGTGTCTTTTTGCATAACAAGCTGCCGATCTTGAGGTGTCTTGCCCGGCGATGTTAACTAGTCATCGGAAAGTTCTTGGAGAAGATCTAGGGAAGACTGCCATAATAAGATCTTAGGAGAATAACAACAATAGGAACTTAACTTAAGTTTTGGATTTATGCGCCGTACTGTTCAATTATCATGTGCATGAGTTTAATGATTTGGATCATATAGAAGGAAGGATAAACTAGCTTAAATGCGGAGGTCAAGTACTGAAGGCGACGTCGTATGGAGTGATATCGACGTAGCATACTGAAGTCAGCATAGAGTCAAAATAGGGTAGATAGGCAGAGCCCATTTGATAACCGGAGTAGGCTTTATATCTGCGAGTTGTGGCATAATGACAGTTTTTGTGTCAGTCGAATTTGTTTCACCTTTTTGAAAGTTTATTTCCCAAATGTTAGGTCAAAGTAAGGTGTTCTTTGTATTTGCTAACGTACGTAGGGACGACACTCGGCTCACCGCGTGCCATACCCGATGGCTAGCACATCATGGACAGGAAGGACGTTAAGGAATCGTACAGTGACTAGCAGCAACATGCAGACAGGGGTAACAGGGCTGAGGCAAGAAGGTAGTCGACAACCACCACTCGAGGAATCTAGGGCAGCAGCACGAGGCATGCCAACTGTTAATGAGGGAGTGGATCTCGGGCGAGATGATGACACCCTACCTTTGGACTAGGTTATCTTGACCCAGAGGAGAATTAACCAAATTGATGGGCTCACAGCTTACGATACATAGGACGATGAGGAGGCACTTGAAGCCCATGCCCAGAGACAAAGAACAAGGCAATAATCTGAGTACCAGGAAGCCTTAGGAAGAGAGCAGGAGCGTCTCAGGCAGATTCAGCTGGGGCGAGCAGCAGCGAGCAACGTCGGCCCTACCCCCATCCATGCGACTAGTCCAATACTACCCCCACTACCAATGTCGATGCCATTACAGACTCGGCCACACCACCCTAATGGACACTATAGCCATGAAAGCATAGACCCGAGACTCTTAGCCATTTTAGAAAGTCAAAGAAGTCAAGAAGCGACATTAAGGGAGCTCCAGCAACAGAATCTCGCCCTAGAGTTCGAAAATTATCAGTTGAGAAATCAGCGAACTAGATCAAGAGGTTCGTCCAGCCGAGGAACGTCGAGTCATCATGGCCGATCAGGTCAATCACCACCTATAATGGGGACGATCAACCCTAATGAGTCCGGACGATCAGGTCAACCACCACCACCTCCCGTACCCCCCCCCCCCCACAAAGATATGGACCACCCGATGACTCGTCTACTGATGAGGAAAGGCGAGGAAGGGACGGGCGACATGATTGAGCAACAGAAGCCAAACTCAAAGAGTTTGAGGCAAAGATCAAAGAGCTATCGGGAAATAGCGAAGAGAACAAATTGGCGGAAATCATGAGTGAGGCCGAGAAGACGCCTTTTTCCCAAGAACTCGAACAAATGCCGTTTCCACCAAAATGTACTTTGCCAACATTTCCTTCTAGATTCGACGGAACATGAGATGCGGTCGAACATCTCAAAATGTATACTATTGATTCAATGGAAAACCAGCACGGTAGTCATGTGTAAATTCTTTCCCGACCAGTTTGGAGGGCGAGGCGAGAGATTGGTTTTATTCACTCCCGCCAGGATCGATTGACGGTTATGATACACTTGTCGAGGCCTTTCATGAAACCTATATGCACAACATCCGACCTCGGACAAGAATGAACAAACTATTCACCATCGCCCGGAGGTTCAGGGAGCCCTTGAGAACCTTGACCGATAGGTGGAGGAAGTTGTGTACTGAAATTGGAAAGGTACCCGTGGACCAAGCTATCTTTGGATTTGAAAACACACTGGGAAGATCGGACCCCATCTGGGTAGCTATGTTTTCTGAAAAGCCTAAAACCCTAAAGGAGACGTGAAGAATGGAAGAACATTTTATCTCCCTTGAAGAAATCCAGGCCGAATCGAGAGATAGGGGAATACAAGAAGCTAGTACTGAAGCGGGTGCCGAGACTAAGGAGGTTATGGACAACCCGGCTAGGCGACCCGAGAAGAGATCGGACCCTCCACCAAGAGGTAATGAGAAGAAAAAATGGGTGGCCAAAGGGAAGAGGCCGAGGCAGGAAGCCCAATCGTACACCCCTTTAAACGCTCCTTTGGAGGAAGTATTCAAGGAAGTCGAGAAGAGGAACGATATCAATTACCCAGCATCAAGGGGAGTCCAGTTTCAAGAAACCAAAGGCCACCTCGACTACTGCCAGTACCATCAGTATAGGGGCCACTCCACTAATAATTGTCGAGAAGTGAAGGATATCGTCCAACACCTCATCCGAGATGGGTACCTGAGACAGTTTGTCCGATATCCATCCCAGTCGTGAATTGTAGGGGTTGTATTCTTGTTCGTAAATTATTATTTTAATATATTGGTTACCATTAATTAATTCATTTGTTTTTTTTTCATTTTTAATTAACATGTATATTATTAATTAACTATATTATTATTAAAGATATTTTAATTACCATGTATATTATTAATAATATTAATTTTTAATTTTTAAAAAATAATATTAATTTTTAATATAAAAGTAATAAATTTATTTAAAAAATGGTCCAAATTAGGACTCATTTTTATTAATTAACATTAATTTATTAATTAGTTCAAATTTTATATTAATTAACATTGATTTATTTTTGTGAATCTAAAAAAATGTTTCATTATAATATCAATACAATTTTAATACATATAAAATAATAAAAAGAATGCAACAACAAAAAGTGGTAACGCAAGAGATGGCAAAACACCAGTAAAGGAATAATAAGTCACCGACAAGAACATGTGAGCCAAACAACATGTCAGACTAATAGATGAACTTTCATAATCTATTCTTATTTTCTTTATTATTTATTCAAAATCAAAGCATTAGGAAATCATTTTCTCATATGTATACATAACCAAGAGGACAAGATATCATTTTCTCACAGATTAAAATAATAATAATAATAAATTATCTACAATCATAAGTGGACATTTGATAAGAGAAATAAAACACACAAAGGCCAAAAAAAGTAAAATGCACAGATGAAACAGACAAGCACTAGAAACAAACTGCTATTTTATTGTTATTATTATACATATATTTATTTATATATTTTGTTTAATCAAAAAATTAATCAATCTTATATATTATCAATTATCAGATTCATTACATGGCAGACAAATAGTTTTGCATACATAGCGGACAATTCTTTCCAATCCAATCACAAATTACTAACAATCAATTAAAATATGTATATACCACCCTCATCAAAACAGAAGCCATGTGAAAAGATTTTTTTTTTCTCGTATATATAGATCAGACAGACATGTGATTTTATTTTTTTGGCATAGAACAGACAAACATCGTATGACAGTACAACCAATACCAAAAGCATATTGCAACAGATATGGTTGAGATTTCAATCATCAATATAAAAATAACATATACATATCAAACATTATAATATTATATAATACTAAGTAATTGAGTATATAGTCAAAAATAAACATAGAACGCATTAACTTTTTGTTCTAGATATAGAATGATATGTAAAGCATATGTCCAATCAAACATTATTAATCATATTAATCAACCATACAAAGACAAGGATACAAACAAAGACGGAGATGCCTCAGAAAGCATATTATATAAAAACAAAAGGGGATTTGTTTAGGCATACTTCGAAAGTATCCGATTGAAAGGAAAAACAAATTGAAATATGGATCTGATGATATCACGGCTGATTATGTCATACTGCGAATTGATATTAACCAAACATAGGCGCTAGGAAGAGCTCGTGCTTTCCGATTGATTGAAAACAGAAAAGAACAAAATAGAGGTACCAAAATCCTAGACTATGATGGAGCTTTCTTCGACAGAGAACTTTAGCTTTGATTTGATGGAGAAGTACAAGATTAATCTAAAAAAAAATCTTAGCAGCAGGGTTAGAGCTCGTTGCTGATGACGAGGAGAATTAGAGGTGAAACATAGAGGAAGAAGAAGAAGAATCTTATTAGGAAGATAAGTAGTTCTATTACATAGGTTACATTATATACATATATATGGATAACCCATGGACCGCACATCTATAGGCCATTGGCCCTGTAACAAATTTTGCATTCTTTACAATCATGGTTTCATCTTCCATAATAATAGTTAGTAATAATAATTTCTTTGATGATAGTAATAACAAGTTCTCTTTTGATTGCAGTACCTAAAGGTTGGCACTAATGATCATTTGATTTATATGATTAAGAATTTAAAACATATATATATATATATATATATTTATCAATACCTTAAAATCCCAATTATAAAGTAGAGGCCGATCTTCGAATTGGACAGACTAGGTGCCTCACACCTTTCTAGTTTGTATCTTGATTTCCGGACTATTTCTTTATTTTGGACTAGTGCTTATTTTGGGTCCCAACTCCCCAAGTTGGGTGGAGGCTTCGTATAATAATAATTTCCACGTGTATTTTCCATTTTGGATATTTCGAGATCCTAACGGATTTCGCCGGTATCTACAACAGATTAAACTCCCTATATCCGAACGTTATAGAATGCAATGACTTCAGTATGTCAGTAGGATCATAGTTGATGTAACATTTCTTACAATAGAAGTTAGACATGAAATTCGAGCCATGATATTGTTACTTTAGTTATATTATCCTACTCACTCCGTTCCTAAATAATAGGTTGGTTTCTATAAATAGATGTTTCAAAAAAATAGGCTAGTTTCCTAATTGGGAAAGTCAAATGTTACTTTAGTTTTCTGGGATCACTTTTCTCTTAACTTCTTTTGACGACAAGTGTCATGTGGACCATTTCACTTTACTTCTTTTGCTGACAAGTGTCATGGGGACCATTTCACTTCACTTCTTTTATTGACAAGTGTCATGAGGACCACTTTCAATGATTAGTTCTCTTGATTTCCTTAATCTCCACTCCTTTAAAATGCTAAGTCATATGAGCTCCCACGTTGCACGGTGAGTATGACACCACCCTCAAATTAAATTAGATAAAAGCTTTCACACAGAACAATTCTGGAGAGGACAAGTGGCGAGACTCTATTGGTCGGGGCATTAAAAACTCAATAACACTCCGTTTACACCCAGTAATTAACGGGCTGTTTGTAACACCGTTAGAAAAAAGGTAAGTATACGACACTTACATAGAGGTTTACAGCTAATAAATTTCTTACACTTGATTTACACTGAAAACTTAACTGGACGTTATTAACGCCCGTCATGTTGACCCTACCTCCTTTAAAACAACTAACCCTAAAATCTAAAAGACTTCCGCCTTCGATTATCTTCTTGTTCTCCTCTTCTTTATTTTTCTTCTTTCTTTTACTTTTCTCTCTTTCCCCTGTTCTTCTTCTGCGATTGCTTCTGAAAAATCAAAAACTGAGAGTTTAAAGATTAAATGAATAAGAGTAAGATCTAGGAGGGGTTTCTGGTGATTTAATTAGGCTCAACTGAAAAGTGGGTTTCATAGAAAGGACTTAGGGTTTCTTAGAAAGTTGATTCAAGTTGATTTAGTGGTGTACAAGAAGAATTAATAAGTGGGTTTAGTCGATTGAGGAACGGGGTGAAGTTAATTAGATGTTGTAGCTGTTCTGGGGAAGAATTGAGTAATTAGGGTTCTGTGAATTGAAGATGAATCTTCTTCTTAACCTTAACATGCTTAACCTTACTCGAGAAAAAGCGTTATCAGTGGATGATTATGGTTTTATTTTTTTTGAGAAAAAAATTGAAGTGTTATCAGTTGATTTGCTGTTTTTGGAGGTGATTAAGGAAACTCCTCTAAACTCTACTTTTTTTTTTTTTACAGGGGAATTGACAGGGTTTTTTTATTTTTTATTTAGGAACCAAATTAGAATCACAAAAAACAAGCTTGATCAAGGTATGTAAGCTTACTGAGATTTCTCTTAATAGATTAAATATGGCTTAAATAGTTGTTGTTATCTTGGGTCTTAATTTCTTTAACAATGGTTTCCATGAATACTACTATCCATCTGTTTGTAAAAAGGCTTGAGTGAATGACCAGTTTAGCTGTAAGGAGATATAAATTTAGATGCTAAAATTGGTGCACCAATTGATTTTTTTTTTTTTTTGGTTATGCTTAAATCTGCTATTCAGTTTGTGTGTGCCATCTTGAGTTTATGTAGCTATATTATCAAATACTAAAAGAAAACACCAAAATATTTTATTAATCAAGTTTTGTTTCTATGACTGTTCTCCTCGAATCATCAATTATATAATCACCATGATCCACAATTGCCCATGAAAATATTGAATTTTGATTCCTTTTGAACTGTAAAATAGAAGTCTACCGAAACAGAAAAAATAGATAGACAATTGCAGCTTCAGTGATATAGTATTGGTTTGTGTTTCTTTCTTTAGAATCCCTCTGTTCCTTTTTACATATTGTGTTATTCTTTTTAGTGCATTCCCATATGATTCACTCATTCCCTCTAATATTATGCAGTTTTTCTATTTTTTTCATTACAATTCTATGAGTGAGTGTTTTGTCATTGATTTTTTAATTCAGCATAACCTCTTATGAATACATATTGTGTTTGGTATCTTGCTGGACATTCTTGGGGCATGCTTCCTCATCATATTGTGTTGCTGGCGGACTATTTAACCTTCTTATTGCAATGTTTTTTATGCATCAGGTTATTAACTAGGGCAATGTTTTTTATTATTTTGACGGATTCGTTAGATTAGTAAGTAGCTACCAGATCTTTTATTCTATGTGTACATTATCTTCTTTGGTTACAACTTATATTGATCTTTTTTAAGGGAGTCGCAGATCATGTGTGCATCTAGGAACCAAGCTCGGAACGTGCAGGCAGTGTAGAGGTTCAGGGAAGGTTTGTTCTTTCATTATCCTGAGAACTGTGAACTGTAATGGAGAAGTTGATTTGGCTCAATTGTAAATTGATTAAGGTTGCTTAATGTGTTTTCCGCTCAAGTTTATAATGGAAAAATATTTTCTTACGTGGGTGTAGTGGTTAATAGGACGAAATTCTAACTTTCATCTCCATCATATTCTAATTTTTAGTTTCAAAGTTTTGGCTTGAAACTGCAATTTTGATAATCTTTAAAATGGTTTGAATTTTGAAATGTCAAGGAGATCTCAGGTTCAATTTTTGACTTTCTGGTTTGGTTTCACATTAGTGTAAGTTTTTTTTTTCCTCCAGCTAACTCATACGTTTTTACTTGGGACTATCAATGTATGGAATGATTTATTGATGCCTTGATGGCTGTATAACAGAATGAAAATGGTCACTCCTCGAGTTAAGTAAATAATATAGACTTTCATCTATCGTTTGGTCATCATGCTCTGGAGAATAACAATAGATTCATTGCTGCATTAAAATGTAGATGGTTTAGTTCGAATCATTTTATTTTTTTGTTTAAGAAAATAGGATACTAGGACGTCGAGGATTGGAAACCGTAAATGGCTAAAGACACAACTCGAACTTGAGACTGCTTTTAAGGGTGCATTGAAGAATTATCTATCTTGAACTCTCTTCGCACGAACAATACCAAGGCAATGAAATTCGAGACAGATCACCCTGATGCTCAGTCGACTACTCCTGCTTGATTTGAAGTAGATGCTTACTCAACCTGCAAATGACTCTTTATGTTGGCCATCACATGGGCCTGTAATGAAATACATGTTCATAATCTCCTTAGTTGTGTCTCACCGGATCATTTTCATAAAGTAAACAAGTAAAAGAATATATCCGGAACAGGTGATTCTTGGCTGTGCAGCTGACTCCTTAGTGCATTTACAAGTCTCTTCTTCGTTTTCGGTTTATTTGTTATTCGCCCCATCCTAACCATGCATTGGGATGGGGCGAGGTGAAGTTGAGACACACCAAATAAAAAATCCAAAGCTACATTGGGACAGGGCGAGGCGAAGCCATGGTTTTTGGGTCCACCCGGTACGTAACACGGGCACAAAATCTAGTTTTCTCTAAAAACAAAACGAGCCTATTAATTAGGAACGGAGGGAGTATATAAATGTTCCCTTGGAATTTGGAAATCAGTGTCGAGTAAAATCCGTGCATGTGTCACAATCCAAGAATGTATGGATGAGTCTGCTGGCGTGGAATTAACATTTAGTCTCAGAATTATTGGGCTTTGGACGCTCTAGTCCTAGCCCATGAGGCATGTTACTCGTTAGTCCTAATTTACAAACATACGTACAGTTTAGACCAAATTCGTACGAGTTGGTCCAAATATCAGCCGATTTAGACAATGCGTTTTTCTTCATATTACCTTGATTACCCTTTTGATGTTTCCATATTCAATTTTTAGATCTTTAAAAAAAAATCTGGAAAGAGACAGAGCCATAGGCGATTTAACATCGTTCTTTCTTCAACGGAGATTCGTAATTCATGTCAGCTTCTTGATCTCATTTGATGTTGATTTCTTCATTTCATCTTCTTTTATTTTCTAGGTTTTATATGTTTATGGAAATCTCGGATTTAGTTTATTCAACTTCGTTTAGCCCTCAATTTTATCTTACATCAAGTATTCTTCATTTCATTTACGAAAATCTCTGATTTACGTCCATGTTGTTTAATTTTGCTGATATGTAAATCTCAAAAATGAGTTTAATTACAACCAACCGAAAGAGATAACAAAGAAGATCTGATTGCATCTGTTAAGAAAAGTAAGTTCCATAACTAATTTCAATAATTTTGTTAATTTTATCTTTCAATTGCCAATATATGTGAATTTAGTCTCATATCTCAGCTTAGATTTACTCTGTTAGAATCCGCTAAATCCCAATTTTTTATAACTTCTGTGTGTGAGAATCAGTTTTCATTTGATCAATTATTTTTTATTGATATCAAGAGTTCTGAAAATTGTTCCATTTATTTTTAGTTGATTTCACGAGATAATCAACTGAAAAATAATAAACCATTTTTATAAATTTCATTTTCATAAGAATCCATTCAAGAAACTTCCCATAAATTTTCTGAATTTTGGATTAATTCTCTCTATATCTCCTAACTGTACAATTTTCAAATCATAATTTGCTGAAATTTGAAGTGATTATTATCAATGGAGAAGAAGTGATTGTTAATACCCTTCAGATTTTCCAAACTTGTGGAATAACTTGATTGCTTTTTCTGAAGAAGCTGAAATTAGAGTGTGTGATAAATATCCTCCACATTTGTGGCAAGTTATTATTGCTTCTGAAGATTGCGATTCTTTTGACGTTGTGGTGTTAATTTTATTGGTACTACTTGTGCGGTTTCATTTTGGTCTAGTAAGGTAGGTGGGAGTACTTTCATCTTGGTCTAGTAAGGGAGGTGGGAGTACTATCAGTCTATCACTCAACAGGTAATTTTTTATTTCTCAAGTGAATTGTGATTGAAAATGTTGTTGTTGTCGGACCCATGAGATGTTTGATGCTTTGCTCAACAAAATGAATGATAAAATATTATGTTATAATTCATTACCAAGGATCAAAATTTTCATGACACTAACTTTTTTCTACTGTCTAGGATTCAAATTATCATAGATATCTTGTTTTCATTGACATTAGACTTTTTATTCTCGTCCTTTTTAAGTAATCCTTTATACTGGTTAAGAATTATACTTTTAGCTTGTATTGTTTGTTGATTCTTTATTATTTTTTCAATAAACAATGCCTTTCTATTCACTCAATGTATTGGCCTTCTAATTTTAAAAATCTTTTTTTCGTTTATATGTTTGGCAGCTTCTAAAAAACACCCCATCACGGAAGGTTGTTGAGATAGTATTGGCGATCTTATTGGAGACAAGGATTTCTAAATGGAAAGTTCTTGGATCGTATATAAGTAAGGTATGTTAGATGTGATCTGTGAAAGAGAACACCTAGTGAATAATGCATAATCTGTTTGATTTGTATTGGTTATTTTAGGCTTTTTGTTTGATTTTCTTGAAGTGAAATAATAAGCTCCTCAAAAATTTCAAAATTCGACAATTCAACCATCTTCTCACATGTGCCCACTACCCACTTTGAATGTTACTTCTTTAACTACTAAAAGTAACAAAAAGGCACAGATTGCTAATCCACTAGCAATACAAAAAAAAGGTTGTCAGTACTAGTCATTTTTGTTTGTTTTTCTTTTATTCTCTTGTTCTGATTAATTAAATGAACGAAGATGCACGTCATATTTAAGCCTGATTAATTCCAACATCTTGAGCAAACCAAATGATATGCTTAAGAATGCGTTGGCCATTATATTTATTTATCTTTAAACTTATTCAACGATCGTATCCTTGATTTTTTATGCCCTTTCATTGACTGTTTGTTGTGACCTAAATGACATGTGTACATATTTGTACACCTATAATATAAGTGTACATTGTTGTACACATGTGACAGAAGTTACATGTGTACATGATAGCCCACTCTAGGATCTTAATCAAATTTTAGTGAACAATCTTTTTTAATGTGAACATAGTTATGCACATGTTGATTTTAAAGCATAAGAACTTGTTCATTTGGTTAGTAACTTTGTCCCAAACTTCGAGGTCCTTACATATCATGGAAATATTGAATATTAATATATACATCGTGATACACATGTTGATTTTTAATGTGTACATAATTGTACACATGCTGAATATTAATGTGTATATAGTTGTACACATTAATAATTTTTTATGTTCTTGCTTCTTTTTATAGCTTCTTAAAAGATTTTTTTTTTAACATATCCCCATCATAACCCTAACTATGATTGACAAGCCTAGGCTCGGGAGTCTGATCCACAAGTACCAAGAATTAAAGGAGATTGACAAGCATATGTACAATGACATGCATGTACTTGAGGGTAAAGGATAATGTCTTCAGGAACTAGGGCTTGCTGATGGAAAGTATTCACAAGTCAAAGACTGAGAAGGCAAGAGAGTAGAAAACTGCCGAACTGTTCGAGGCTACAAAAAATTAAGAATAGGGAAAGCGTAGAAAAAATAGGCCAGGAGGGATGAGAGATTAGCTCAGGTAAGATTCGTAAGAAGATACATTTAGTTCAATCGAACTTCTAGTCTCAAGATATTTCCTAAATTTGTGAACATTGATATCCTTGATTTTTCTTGTATTTTTCCATCTTTGGTTTCTAAGTTTGATCATTTCTTCCCGGTACCTGTTGAGTAGTCACCTGGTGTTGTTGCACCTCCACCAACTGCCAAGTATGGATTGTGAACTCTTAAGTTTTCAAATATTTTATTTCTTTTAAGAATACGCTTCTGTTTTCTGTTTTGGTTTGAGGGAATATTTTTCTGACCAAATATGTTTTGTTGGCTATGTAGGGTACCGAAGAAAGCCAACAAGTGGGACACTATTGTGATGAACATCCTAGGTTAGTAGAACAACTTTATTTTGTCATAGTAGAGGTGGATTGTTTGGGAGTTTTTTTTTTGTTTAATACTATTGAGTAGTAAACGATTAAAGATGCTTAGACTTTGGAAATCTTTATTCTCCGTTCAACTTGTAGTTATTTTGTTTGTGTCGAGTGATATCATTTATTCCTTTATGGTAAATGGATGTCACAATGTGCACATAATTGTACACATATTTATTCTTAATGTGTACATAGTTGTACACATGTTGATTTTTAATGTGTACATAGTTGTACACCCGTTCGTTAAGGTGTAGATAATTGTATAATTGTACACTTGTTGAACTTTACGATTTTTCGTGGCTTGGGGTGTACATAGTTGTACACCATTATGTTATCTCAATAATATGCATGTTTTGGGTATAGATGATTGATTTTTGTAGGTGTGTACATAGTTGTACACCATTATAGGTGTGTGCATAGTTGTACACCATAGTTGTACATATAGTTTTAAATGTGTACACAGTTGTACATCACTTTGCTCTTTCATTATTTGTATGATCTTTTTTTGGTATGTATGTTGGAATTTTGTAGGTGTGTACATAGTTGTACACCATTGTACAATCTCAATAATATACATGGCTTGTTTTGGGGGGTGTATTGATCGAATTTTGAATAGTGGTAAGTAGAGTTGTCGTTCACTCGGACTTGTTGAAATCGATTTTAGGATTTGATAAACTAAAATAAAAGAAATATATTTACAAAATATTGTCACAGGATGAAAAGACACTGGGACGCAGGATTTCACTACTTTGCATAATCTTGTGGTTCAGTCATTAACTCTAGACAATACAGCTCAAACAAAAGAAGTTATGACTCTAATCCTTTGCCAACAATAGATTTCATAAAACATTAGTTGTAAGTTGTAAGCATGACGCATCAAAAGTAATCAAAACTAAGCATGCGACATCAGAAAAAATAACAAATAATTGATAGAAATCATAAATCAATTAAATCTATGCAAAAAGTCATTAAAAGAATTAATTCATTTACCACAATCATGAAAAGTTGCTTCCTCCATTGTCCCGGTGATGGGGTTTAGCTCCTCATGTGGTAGATACTCTCAAATGATTTTTATATTGCTCAAAAAGTGTGTACAATGGTTAAAAAGAGGAGAACTAGCCTAAACCGGGATTTTGCAACACCCAGCGGCCGTTACAAAGTCACCGTTACAAGTGTTTACAAAGAACAATATCTCTTTTGTGTCGCAGAAGAATTTTCGTTTAAAGATTCAAAAGATGTCTATTCATGAACGACAGTTTCTAGCAGTTTTGTGTTCTTCGTCTGGTTCTTCAGCAGCAGCAGCAGAAGTTACACTGCAACTCGTGATTTCTACTCTCTGCACCTCTCTGATCTATCCCCTATCTCTCCATCCCCCTTGTACGCATACCAACACCTTATTTATACCCACAGTCTCATCGAATCTTCAAAAATAATTCGCAATCAATCCATTGCTTTTTACGGGGATTATTTCCTCTTTTAAGTTCTTCACGCGTCTGCAGCTAAGTAACTCCCCTTTTATAACTTCTTTACGCTCCATACATATTTCCATCACACATAGATTGCATCGAACACATGCCAATCCTCAGAGAAACTCGAGAGAGAGTGAATCAAACCTAGGGGTGTTAATGGGTCCGGGTCCTCCCGGGTATCACTAGGCCTGGACCCGGACCCTACTTATAAAAGTCGGGTCGAGTTCTTAAATTTGTGGACCCAGAACCGGACCCGTTAAAAATTGCGGGTACCTGTAAGCGCTTCTGGGTATTTTTGCGTTGGGTATTAACAAAACTATAAAAAAAACTTCAAAAACTTGATATTTTCCCCTTTTTGGCTTGGATCTAAGTTATTTTTATAAAATGTTATTATTATATATTTATTTATGTACTAAATAAAGCTTAAATTTGAGGAAAAATGAAAAATACAAAAAAATCAAAGCCCGAACTAGAAAAATAGTTATAATTTTAATAAAAAGAGGAATAAAATGATGCATAACCGGGTACCCGACGGGTATTACCCGTTTGGACCCGTTTAGATTCGGGTCCAATCGGGTAATTACCCGCCGGGTCCAAAGTTGTTAACGGGTCCAACTATAGGACCCAGAACTGGACCCGTTTCTACCGAGTCCGGTTCCGGTTCCGGGTAATGGGTACCCATTGACAACCCTAATCAAACCCGTGAAACTCTGCTTTGAAAAATCTACGTGGAAGCTTCTATTCTTTCGAAGTTAAGGGTACTACTAACCATGTTTCAAATTAACAGGATACTATGGGTCCAATCCCGTGTCAAACTATGGTTAAATCTCCCTCCAATCCATGCCAGAATAGCACAAAACTCCGTGGAACTCTTCTCTCATCAACGATGATTATCCAGCCCAATTTAAAAGAATCAGAACACATTACCAGGCCTGTTTAGCTTAATCACGTTTAGCCCAACTGAATTCTGCGATTAAATCTCCTTTAATCGCGCCCAAGAATTGAACCCTAAATTGTTACTTCGCTGCAACACTTTCCCGCCATTTCTGAAATTTGAAAGGATGAAGATGGTGTCCCCTAACCAAACTGGGGGTGCGAATAGCAGGTGCCCAACTGAGGTGCCCCTTATCCAAAGTGGGGATGCCTTTAGTAATTTTCTCCGGGGGTCCAAAAAATACTTTTTGAGCAACTTTTCCAACACAAGTGTATTCCTCCAAAAACACCTACACAAACATAAAAAACACCATAATAAGTACAAAATCAAGCACTAACAATAGAGACACTGAGGACAATTTAGGCACAAAAATGTGTCTATCATGTATGTTTGTTTTTTTAGATTTTTTTATAGGTTTGTGCATAGTTATACATCACTGTGCTATCTTAACAATATATGCATGTTTTGTGGGCATAGATGATGGATTTTTGTAAGCGTATACATAGTTGTACACCATTATGTTCTCTCACGATTTTATGTCCTCTTTTTATGGGCATGTATGTTGGATTTGTTGGATTTTGGTAGGTGTGTACACCAGTGATGAAACCCTAAGTTGTTGTATTTCGATATCGTGAGATGATTTTAATACCATGCTTGTTATGTGTTTAGGTACTTTTCGAGGGAGCTTAAGAAAGTGGAGAAGAACAATCGACAAGTTTTAGATATTAATGAGGTATCGAATTCCTTCTTACATGATGATTTAGTTGATTTAAACTTATCCTTTCACTTTATTTTTTGTTATGAGTATTATGGTTTACATATGTTTTTGGTACACAACGCATGCACAGTTGTTCACATATTTATTGATACTATGCACATTTATTGTTTATCTTTAGGAACTCATAAGGGCAAAATGGTAGAGCACCCAAGCTTATCACAAGGTTTTCGGAGGTTGATGGTTCAAGTCCATTTGAGTTTCCATATCATGTTTTTATAATAGTGGTGCTCAGGTGAACGATTCAAGTTGTATGTGGTGTACAAACTGGTGCACCTTGTCTTGTCATTAGATTTTTTGGATTTATGTAGATGTTTAATATGTTTATACACCAGTAAAAACTAATATTTTAAAAAAAATGAGAATTATATAGTGACATGGGTACTCTTTTTGTAGATCTCGGAAAGAGCTTTCCAAATATGTAAAGTTTATGAATTTTGGACAAACGGTTCGAAAGATAAATTATTTAAATTTGCTGACATCATCGTGAGTCACTTTGGACTAAACTATTAATATTTGGACTAAATTGTAAATGAGGAAGGTTATTTGTATATTTTCCTTATTTTAAATAATTTTTGGACTAAATTGTTACTAGTTAACTCGGGATGGACTAATCCGTATATTTTGGTGTGTTTTTGGACTAAACCATTTTTTTTCCCTTAGATGATTGATTAGTTTTCCTTTTACCAAAAAGTTGGGCAGTAATATATCACGACCTGTGATGCCTGACATAAATGGGTTCATAATCAACGAGCCTTTTCCATAAAGTGGATGGAACAAGACCCTTTAGTAAGTTGGGTCTCATTGAAACTAAAGTTCCAGGTTTGTGTTTCCAGCTTGAAAATGATGTTAATTTTGATAATTTTCTTCACGTCTGTCGTTCTTTCAACATACTTTTTTCCCCACACCAATATGTTTGAGGGAATTTTCTCATGATTCTACCTGAACCCGATCAATCTTGCTCAAACAGTGATTCAATCCCCTTAAACACAACAAATCGTCTTCTGGCATAGAAGAATAAAGGTTAGTGTTGGAGGGCCTACTCTGTCTATCATGTTCCGTCTGTATTTGTTTACGTTATTTTTACACATACTTCAAATCTTTCGTTGTTATCAAGTTTGACTCATATAATATTAAGAAATGAGCACTATGTGTAGCCTCTAGATTTTTTGTTCTCATGTGCCAAATCATGCACATCCTCCTCCTATCCTATACAAATATTACTTTTATAAAAATATCCAAGTCTAAGTCTCAATGGTTGTACTAAGTTTCCCGCACTATTGAGTGCAGCATTGTGGCCCTTTAGAAATGTTGTTATTAAATAACTTGAACTTCCACTTCAGCCTTCATATTGAGGAAACACCAAATGGAAAATACCATCCTTCCTTGACTGACCCTTATTGAAATATGTTGACTCATGATGATTGTTGGCAACTTGAAGCCACTAAACGTGTCTTAGTTGCATATTTTGTCATTAGCCTTCATATTTCTTTTTCCCTTTTTTTTTTCCAACACAATTCTTTTTCTTAAAAATTAAACAAAATTTTTGGTTGGTAACCTAGCAACAAGCTGGGCTCCAACAACTTTTTGAATAGCAACTCTTAATCTATGAAAAATAAAATTGTCAAAACCACTACTAGCGTCATTACTAACTAAACAATTTTTCATACGCTTTAAAAAACACAAAGTATCTTCACCAAGTTCCCCCAAAGTAAAAAAAAAAGTCAAGACACCCAACCCATGGCCATGTGAAACACACTTTTCCAAATATTTAGTGTGTTTATGAGAAACATCATTATATATAGCTTTTCCCAGGACAAAAGATCTAACACCGACACCAGTAAAGGGTGATACTCCTGTGACATCCATATAAACATCTTTTCCATTTTCCCAATTGAGCATGAGAATATCAGTAGGCTTCAAACCTTTGTCCTCATCTGTCAGGAAACCAAGAGGAACCTCCTTGCGCGCAGGCACACCCGCCTTGTAACAAATGTCAGCAACAACATCACGAACAAAATCATGTCGAAACTTAGGACCAACATCTTTAGCACAGTGAAGTGCGTGATCCCCAAAAATGTTCATGGATTTGTTGCAGCTTGGGAATAATCCATTCTCAACAAACAGTGGGATACCAAGGCGATAGCAAAACACAGCTCTGAATTGTATAGGATCAAGGAACTGATTGAGCCCACTAATGGGTACAAGCAATAAATAATCTTGTGCATGCTTGACACGATTGCACTGCCACAAAATAGAATCTCTTGCAGACATAGAAAATCGGTTGGGGATTTGCTTCTTAACTGCATCAAAGTAAATAACTGCCAGGGAATACATGGAAGGAGGGGCAGTAACATCGACGCAGTAGGTAGAAGGTAATCCACATACCTGGATAAAGTTCTGAAGAGAAAAATGATAGGCAGGTCCCTTGTCTGTTGAGAAAGAATCACCAAGGATCACCTTTTGCACCGAAGTAGTCTGACTTTGAGAGGCGAGATAACAATAGGTGTTGGTATCGACAATGGTGTAAACGCCAAGTCCACCGTCTTTGATAGGCAAGGTAGTTAAACGCTGCTGTAAAGGACCAAACCCCGCGCCATCACCGGTAATAAGTAGCCTCAAATACTTAAGTAAATGATCATCGAAAAGGACAGTGGCTGCTTGCAGGGCTGCAGGATTGGTAGTACGCATTGCAAAATATAGTCTAGATACACCATTGCAATTGCACAGTAATAGCATCTCACTTTGGGGGTCCCTGAGTTTTTTGATTGCAGTCATTAGTTGAACAGTCTTATTCACCCTGCTCAACACCATATCGATAATAAAATTCATATCCAAACTCACTGGTCCACCCAAAAGTTTAACACCATTAGAAGGTATACCAATATCAGCAGGGAAAACACCCTCATCTTAGCTTCTGGGATCCATAAAAGGCCAAAATATTTTCGTCTTCTTTATATTTAGATGTAAACCCCTGTATGGTCCTTCTGTTTCGATTATTTTCAAGGCCTTGGCTACCTCAAGTGTGTCACCAACAATTATACCATCATCAAGGTACCAAGCGTGCAAGTCGAGTTTGCATTAAGATGCAATAGTCTTCACAAGGGGGTGAAGTGTCAAAGCAAATAACAGGGGACCAAGAGGGTCGCCCTGTCGAACTCCAAGTGCAGAAGAAAGAATATAGTGGTCGTAATAAAGTTTAGCAGGCCTCAGGTAACAAAATTCTGCAAGAAATACCTGGAAAATAAAGACGAACCTCCTTGATGAGTTGAGATATGCTCACCATGTTAAAGTTGTAACAATGAGATCTTCCGCAGAGTTGTAACAATGGGATCTTCCAACTGATAGCATTAAAAGCATGTCAATATGCTCTCAAAATCCGCTAGACCTAGATGAATTTAGAAGGCAATGTCACATGATCATTGACTTCCTTGTTGATTACTACAAAAATGATGAACAAGTATCTATCCCAATTGTTTCAATAAATTTAAATGTATGTAGATCAAATTGTGCTCTACTAACACGTTCGTTAATACAGGGAGAGCAGTTACACGCCGTTATTCCCAAGAATCTTATTTGGAAGTTTGATAAGCAGATTCGAGAGGGTGGTTTGTACTCTTAGGAGAAACTACACCTGACCGCTGCTAAACCTAAGTCCCGGTCCGCGTACAGTGAAAAAAGGGGCTTCTTTCAGTGAAACATCTCCCTCAGCGCTTTGGATGCTTATTCTTATCCATTACTCCCCATAATTTCTGTTTCACTGTGTTTAAAACCCTCAAATTGAACCTTCAGAACATACATCTTACAAGTAATATGAAAATAGATATTACATATGTGTTGTTTGCAATGCTATCAGCAGTTTTGAATCCAAATTATATTAAAATAAGTTTCATTGATATGTTACACATTTTTAAGCTTGCACATCATGATTAACCTTTGAAATTCAACTACAAAGAGTATGATAAGTATATAAGGTCTTCAATTATAATTTGTAGGGTGTTCCAAACCCAAACCTAACTTGATAATATTTGTAGCCATAGTAAACAAAAGCTATATGGAGTTAAAGCCATCCAGAAAAATAACCATTTAGGATATTGAAAATGCTATTTCAAGTTTAGAGTTTGTTTTTTGTTTTTGTTTTTGTATTTGCAGGTGATATGTTATTAACATTTTGAGTTCTGACCTTTGCACCCTTTTAATTACAGATGTCGTTGGTTTGTTTAAAACATCTAGATGTTGGTGCGCAATAAAGCCGAATGCGCGAGATCTCAATTGAAAATCTCAGGTGTCCACACTTTACCATTGACATTACTGAATTTCTCATGTTTAAGTCTGTTAGTGCATACACGTAATCAAACTCATATTTCCTGCATCAGAGGCTCAACTATGAAGATTGCTTTATGGGGTTTTGCCACAAATCAGGTTTGGAAATGACCCAATTGACTGCGACTCCATCCCCTGTCCTGAATCGGTTGCCGTTTGCTCCACTTTTGTGAAAAATTTCCAAGGTATCCAAGGAGACACTAAAAAAGAATTAGTTCATATTTTGCAGCGTTGTTTACCTGCTACGTTTAAAAAAATATATAACTCTTCTTCACACTATTTCAGGGAAAATCACCTTATGGTCGACAAATGCCAACAAGATCTACACCAATGCAGACATACCTGAAATCATTGAAATGCGAAAAAGGTTATTACATACCTTTTTAATATTATATCCACTTTGTACGATTCCTACTCCGTTTTCACTTTGCCATTAAAGATGATTCAGTCTCACTCAACGATCATTGTAGCTTATGCAGGTGCCCTTATGCTAGACCACCCCGCCATATTACACTGCCGATTAAGAAAAGCAAGGTACATATACATATTGATCCTGAGAACAAGAAAACAATATCTCAGCTCCTCTCTGCCAAATGGGATCCATTCTGTCAGGTAATTTTTCCATCCGCGGAATGGCTAAGTTCAGATAAGTAAACGATTTACTCAAATACATTTGGGACTGTTCAAAGTTTATAATGTCTATGCTTCTTTGATCATTTGTTTGTTGTGGGCTTCAGATTAGTAATAGTTTATATAAAATATATGTAACATGAAATCCTACAATTTTTCCTGACATTGAATGAGAAATAAAAGGGAGTGAAAGCAAGGCCTTTGTTGTTTCAAACAACAGTTTACTTTGTAATTTTGAATAATTATGTCTCCTTAAATAAATGAATTTTCGAATATCCCAAGTTAACAGACAACAACTCATACACATCATATATTGAATAGGTATTCCAATCACCTAGCTCTTCAATGTTGTTCGGTTAAAATATTATGAGGTGTGCGTCAAAGTATAATCAACTTCTTCATTTTCAACTATCGTTAACTCTTTATATGCAGGCCGTTGATGTCCTCAAAAGTGTCAGATCCATATTGATGTACCTATACCTAGGTAAATGGATTAGAACCTATCTTAACCGAAAACGCATTATACTTCAATCCAATTATTTATATGCCCAGTAATTAAACAAACAATAACATTGCTTGACAGGTTATCAATTCGGTTAAAGGTGGGAAACCCTACAGGGAGTCAGGGACTATTATCTTTGAGGCACCGGACTTTGAGGTCCAAGAGATTTTGTGATGCACGACAACGGTCCTGCTCCATTTAGAAGATGTATGTATCCATGTGCAAAGCAACACATTTATGAAATACATTATAGTTCTTTTGTACCAAAATACGATCATGCACAACGATCAAGGTTTTACACTGATTATTATGAGAAAGCTAATGAAATTTTTATGTATTACCTGACCTACGGTGTTAAAGTTCTAGAATACTAAAACATGTATCACTTGACTAATTGGTGTCTTTTTATGAAACCGGGAAAATGGTAAAATCGCGGTTGAGGGGGCACTAATGACTATCTTCGACGTGGAAATTGATTACCAACTAACAAATAACGATTTCAATATGAATCAAGTATAAAAAATATACATTGTAGCAAGGATAACTTACCCACATACCTCAACAGTCGTCTCGATATCGAGCATTTATGCAGGATGCCCAACAATAAACATGTTTCTCTATCAAGCGAACATAATCCAAAAAACAAGATATGCATTAGAAATAAACTAATATGAAGGGCAACTCTTAATTTTCTCGAGTGAGATCATTTAAGTAGTCTGGAGTTTAACCAAAATGATGGATTAATAAGTTACGGAGATGTTTGTTAAAAATCGTAAGAGTCTAATCTGCAGAAGTTTGTTTGTTATAATTTTATTTTTTGTTTAAGTGCAACCATCTACATTCTTTAAAGCGGTGTCTTATGCTATCAGGAATCTAATAATTATCACTATTGTCATTTTACCATAGTTGTTTGTGGATTGATTAGAGTCGTGTGTGTTTTATTTTGGTTTATGCTGACCATCCACTAATTACATTTTATGGACTTTCTAAATTAATAGAAGTTGCGGGACTAGAGTTGTCCAAAGTTATGGGAATATATGGGTCTAACTGGATGGAACATTTGATTCAAAATACACCTGATAGAGTATGGGTTCCCCCATAAGAATATTCCGCTAACTAGGGGGCTTACATGAACCCCAAAGCTCAACTATATTAAACTTAGTCATGGCCAATTGCCATCATACACCAAATTATTAGCTCTAATTTCGGTGAGGCATTTCCACGGGCAGTTGAGTTGAAACGAAACATGCTACATTTGAGATGAAAATTAAATGGAAACATGTTATAGTTGAGTTAAAACGAAAACATGCTACATTCGAGCTGAAAATTAAATGGAAACATGTTATAGTTGAGTTAAAACGAAACATGCTACATTTAAGTTGAAAGTTAAATGGAAACATTCTACAGTTGAGTTGGTACAATCTAAATATTTGGCCACTTCCGGTAGAAACCAAACTTAGGAGGTGAGAAGAACAAACAAGTACACTTTTTTACCCAATGACAGAAAAGAAAAAAATTAAATGGTTTAAATTTTCGGTGTACGTAACATAATTGAAATGAATTTGGCATGATGGAAGTGACCGCATGAAGAATTGTAACTGGTAAGAATTGTGGAAGCTGAAGTGTGTTTTTTTTTTTGATGAACAATCAGACCACATTTTATTGAATCCAAAAAGGTGATTACATGATTGTTTACAAGAAAAAGAACATCAAAATACAAGAAAATTAAAACTCAAATACAAATAAAGATACCACTTACATGTAATCCGCGAAGAGAAAGAGCAAAATACCGCAAAGGTACCCAATTTTTGTATGAAAAGTAGGGACAAAAGATGGTATAATCTGGAATCAATTTCAACCATTTTGAATGTTTGTCTTCTATAACAAGAGATGCTCCAAAAAGAAAGAAGTGTTTAGCCCTTGATCTTGTATATATGAACGAAAAACCCGGATGCCCTAAATCCCTTTTGTTGAAAATGAACTCAAATTGATGCCGTGTTGAATCGTCGATGATCCCGAATCCAGAATAACAAGTTGTGAAACAACCAACAAAGATTGAACAAATCACCATCAAAGTGAAGAAACAATCGCTCTCAAAGCGAAGAAGCAATCGTCCAAAAAGCGAAGATAAAATCACCAAAATGTTAAAGAAATGTATCAAAAGACACCATAAATTAAAAAAAAATAAAAAAATAAAAACTTATTCAATTAAAAAAAATCTACTAAAACTGAAGAAAAACAATAATCCTTGCTTAGATCTTATTCAAAAGGACCAAATCTGAGCAAGATGATAGTGACGGCTATTAAAGTTTCAAAGAGACTTTTTTTTGAGAGAGTAGAGAGAGACGTTTTTCCACTGTTTTTAGTCAAATAACTGAAGTGTTGATAGCCTGATATTTCGAGAAAAAAGATAAAGTAGGCAGAGTTTTACATTAGTGGATAGAATGGAGCTTCAAAGAAAAATATTTTGGCATTTGTGCGTCAGTCCTGTAATAACGACATGTCACAGATTCAAATCAAATTACATTGTTGTCCAATAACCACATTGAACTTATAATGACATAGACTACATGAAGAAAATACGAAGTTTTTTCCATAGCTGCTAATGGGAGTACCAGTAAACTGGGGAGAGTATCAAACCTCGTATAAGACAAACACAAAATTTATCTGTCTTATATGGATTTTGGCACGTTTCCCAGTAATATGACACCCTCATTAGCAATTTTGACATAAACAAAAGATAAAGGAAAAATTCAAACTCTTACAGACCGTCTAAGGGACCAACTTAAAACACTGTGAAATAGCCTGTGCTGTTATGACACGGGTCATTTCCTAATATATAATACAAAACATAAAGGGTTTTTGTGCCTTGGATGGTTGAATAACATTTTTAAGAGACAGACGTTGTATCTAACCATCCTAGTTTCATCCAATCCATAGACATCCGACGGATATAAAATTTGTAACCTCCTTCCATTATGGATACTAGTATAACATGCACGTGCGATGCGCCTGCCTTTTTCGTTGAACAGTTCTTTCATTATTGTAAGGACCCTCAAGCTCGTCAACGCTATTAGAACAGTCAAGCGACGATTTTAGCCGATAATAACTCGATTAGTTTAACAAGAACGTTAATTTATAGAAATTAATCTAACAATGATCTAAATACTAATCTAGTACCAGAAGATAGATCTAGAAAAGTTACGTAGAATGGACTACTCGAGCGTGTCATTCAGATATCAGACGAAGAAGATATCATCAGATTTAATTGAAGGGCAAAATAGTCATTTTGGAACTTAGCCGACCTGGGCTTCCCATATCATCTGGGTGAATACCTCTTATCATTTTTCCTTGGCCTTATCTCCAAAAACAGATCAAGAAGAATACATATCTCTATTTTCTTTCTCTTTCTTCTTTTTCTTCTTTCTTCTTTTCTCTTCTGCTTCTCTTCTGTTCGTCTTCATCGAGTTTCTGTTAGAGTTTGAGTAAGATTTAATTGAGGGAAGTGAACTGGTAGTACTGATAGATGATTGAGAAGATGGTGTGGTCGTTAATTGGGAAGTAGAACAACTGGGGTTTGAATCAGAGAGTCGGAATTAGGGTTTGTAGTTTTGATTGATGTTCTGAGGATTTAAAAGATGAATTAAGGAGCTATTGTTGATGAATAATCATGGGTAGAGGATTAATTGAAGTTCCGAAGTTATTTTAGAGAAGAATCAATGAATTAGGGTTTATCAAGATGAACTGGAAGTTCGATTGAGTGATGTTTAAGAAGGATTGAAGTTTGGGTGTTTATTGATTGAGGAACTGGGTGGAGTTAATTAGATGTCAGAGCTTTAATTTCAGTTTAATTGTGAATTTGAGAATTAGGGTTCTTGAGTCTCGACCTCAGATAAAGAAGATGTAATTGAAGGATGAATTTGGAAGTCTAGAAGATAGATTAGATATGGGTTTCCGTGTTGTAATGAATGACAGTGAAGTTAAGGTGTTGGAATTGGTTGGAATATCAGTGGAAGGTGTGTGTTGATTTCTGCAGGACATGTGTGATGTTTTGAATGCATCTGAAGCTGTTAGTGGAGACTAGATGGTTGAGGTAATTATTCTTCACTGTAATTAAAGTTGTTTGGTTCTTATTGAAGTTGTATGAGATGATGTTTTTGGTTGAATTTCTGGAAAAAAAAAGATAAATGTAATGGATATGAAGTGGCAGTGTATGGCTGGGAAGTTAAGATACTAGAATTGAGATATTGCTTTGATTGAGAACTAGTAATACAAGTGGTGGTAATGTTAATGTTAAAGTTGCAAAGAGTGTGAGTGGCTATGGTAAATGTCTGTGTGTTTGAGATTGCAGAACTGGAGTTGTTGGGATGATGCTAATTCAGTTAGGTAATTAGTCTTGAAATTGTTGGTGTTATTGAACTGAGTTGCAGGTAGAAGGAGACATTGATGTTGTTGTACTGAGATGTTGATAATTAAATTAGTGATTTGGGATTTAAGAATACAGGTTGTAATGGTGGTGTTGAATTGAGTATAAGGTAGTGGTATGACAAGCAATTGTGTTTGCTCAGCTGATAGTGGTGTTGTGCCTTAAGTATAGCTGTTGAAATAATTGAAATGAGTTTATTGTGGATATGTGAATGGTTGAGAATACTGAAGTGAAGAGTGTGTACATTAGAACTAAAACTGTAGTGAGGATATGGATGTACATGTGGTGGATTAGTTTGTTGGAAGTAACTGTTATTTCTTGTAGTGATGAGTTTGGTTATGCTGAGATTGAAATTCAGCTAGAAGTAAAGTGTGATCAAATGGGGGTTGTAGTTGAGGTTTGAGTGTTCATTGAGTTGAAGCTTTGTGGATTTTGCAGCTACTGCACTTGTAGGTAAACTTAGATTGCATTTATAAGTGTAATTGAGATTTGAAGTTTATTTGAATGATTGAATTAATGCATTATTAGATGGAAGTTGAACTGAAGTTAGAGTTGCAAGTCATGAGAATTAGTAGAGAAGGTGTTGCATAAAGATGCAATTGCAGGTAAACTGAAGTTGTATTTGTAAATTGATTTTGAAGTTCATTTTGAAAGAATGAATATATTGTTATTGTAATAATAAAATCTGTAATAGAAGTTTAGCTTAGGCTTTAGCCTATTGATCACCCAGTCAGATGTCTGACTAATTTTTTAGTTGACTTAGTTAATCTGACTGAGTCAAATCGTTTTGTATAGGTTTGACCCACTGAGTCAATGGTATTGACTCAGTTGACCGATTCATATTTGACCATTGACCCTGGACTTTGGCCTTTGACTGACGTTGACTGTTATAGACCGTTGACTGTTAGATTGACCGTTAAGTTTGACCGTTAGTTGAACTAGATTAACTGAACCTTTGTTTAATGGGCATTTTTAGTGAACTTGGGCTTAGAACCATTAATTGTACTTGCATGTTTCTTGTGTGGGCCGTTTTGGCTAGTTTCTTAGACTTCTTGTGTGATTAACAGTTAGCCTATATTAACAAAGATAGATTTAAAGGATGAACCAGTGGATCGTGGATCTCAAGGTAAGCGTGGCCTGTCATCAAAAGGTGTGGGAATGCATTTGACTCTTTTGTAATCATTGTTGTTGCTTTTATAAAAGTTTATGCTTAACAAACTCATGCATTGTCTGTCCTTGCATTCCATGCTTTGTTTAAAATGCATTATGTTATTCCTGTTGATTCTGTGAATCTTTCCACGATTTAGAAAGGACCTGTATTGTTTTGTTATCAATATGAATTATTATGGGAAATGCGAATTTCCACTTGTGGTATATATGATACGCTCCTTCACATTTATACCTACTTTAATTCATCTTTTATTGTTTAGAGTATTGGTCACCATGGTCTTGGTGGCATCCATATGATGGTATTTATCAATGATGTTGTAGTAGTAGTAAAAAGGTTCTTTTGAGACTTGTGAAAGCAATAGAGTTCTAGATTTAATAAAACTAAAATAAGATAAAAATATATACAAAAATTATGTCACAAGATGAAGAGATAACCGGGACTCAGAATTCCACCAGACTTCAATTTCATGTGGTTCACATACCAATTCTAAACAATAATAGCTCATAATATAAAGTTTTATTGACTCTAATTCATTGCCTAAAGTAGATTTCGCAAGTAATGGATGTAAATCTAAAGCATGGAATATCAAAACATTTAAGCAAGCATAACCCATCAATTGAAATGACAACCATTCAAAGATAATCATAATTCATTTAAATATTTGTGCAATTAGTCATAAAAAGAATTAATATAATTACCACATTAGTGAAATTCGACTTCCTTCCTCATCCCGGTGATGGGTTCTAGCTCATCATGTTGGAAACACGCTCAAAGTATGATTTCATTGCTCAAATGTGCTTACAAAGATGAATAGAGTGAAAAGGATGAAAACCGGGTGTTTGCAACATTTATAAATGTTGCAAAACACCATTACAAAGAACGATAGTAAATAAGTGCTGCTGTTACTGTGTAATTGTTGAGACGTGTTTAACGACTGTCTACAACGGTCTGTTCTTCACGTTCTTCAGCTCATGCAGCAGCAGAAAAATATTTTCTGCAACTTGATCTTACGCCTCTGTAATACTCCCAACTCTTCCCCAAACTCTCCATCCCTTCTCATAACCCTCAGCACCGTTTATATACTCGACAGGGGCAAAATATCACGCGGTAAAGTCTCCAAATTCTCTCACAGAAAAGCCATTACTCAGGAATAATATATTTTCATATTTACGGGATTCTTTTCTTCTTTATCTCTTTCTTGCGTTGCATGTAGGCTAACACACTCCGAACAGACCACAACACGTACTATAAACGATGTAGACTGAGTAACATTCACTGCAATCACACGAAATCCCGTGTATTTATCCTCCCGCAACCGTGCTGCTCTGGTTTTCTTCACTCGGAAATTCCATCCAATTCTAACCGATTACAAAGCCCATACCAAGCCTGTTAAGATCAATCAAGTCTAACCATGAAGTTTAAGCCATTGAATCTCACTGAAACGCCTTCAAAATACAAACCCTAAATCTATTTTCTGAAGAACTCCTTTTTCCCGCCAAAACTGAATTTGAATGGTAGGGATGGTGTGCCCCGATCCAAAAGTCGGGTGCCTTTATCAACTTGGGGTGCCCTTATCCAAAGCGAGGGTGCCTTTATCACTTTTCTCCCGGGGGTCCAAAAAACACTTTTCGAGCAACTTTTTCTACACAAGTGTATTCCTCCAAAAACACCTAAACAAACATAAAAACACCAAATTAGTACAAAAATCGAGACTAACAATAGAGACACTAAGGACAATTCAGACACAAAAATGTGTCTATCAAATACCCCCAAACTTATTATTTGCTAGTCCCGAGCAAATCTAGTCTAGAAAATAAAATGACTACACTTAGCACGTGCATCAAGCCGTTAAACCGCTAGGTGGCCCTAGTGGCGGAGTGTCGTCTCCGGAGGGTTTACTAGAGGTGTACCCACAAAACCTGTACTTCTAATTGGTCAACAGTATCCAAAGAGCTATGAGGACATACAAATTCTCAACATATCTCCAAGTGACTAGAATGCCAGAGAAATTAAAGGTGTCAGCTCTAAAGATGACTGAAGAAAAGGGGAGACACATCCGCAACACTTTTAGATAAAGAGATATCCGCTACACAGCTAGATAAACATTGTAAGATGCGTCTGCTGATTTACAGCTGGATATGATTAGGAGAGAGATAAAAATGAAAGGGACATCTGCTACACATCTGGACTAATTACGTGTGATGAGTTAAACCAGTGCTAGAAAGATCTTGTGCCAGATTGAAAGCGGACTAACAAAGCAACCAAATGCATCTCTCTTCGACTCTCTCATAGTGCTCAAAAGAGAAACAACGTCTTCTTCGGTCTTCAACTGTTGATGATAAATTCTTGAAACTCGTAGAACCTTGACAATTAACTATTCTCTTCGATTTCTCACTTGAAATTTCCTTATAGATTTCTATGGCCTTATTGAGAAAAATTTAAACTTCTTTCTTTCATTTTTTTTTTTTTTTTTTTTTTTTTTAAAGAATCAACAAGACAAAAATTTACATGGCCATCATAGAAGGACTTTAACACTTGGATCTTTGCAACTTGCAATGTCTTAGTATCATGAACTTCAACAACTTATATCGTTTTTCTTGCTCTTATAACTTCTTGTAACCCTTGATTTTTGAATTCTGATTTTCTATTGTTGCTTCTAAACCTTAAACCTCTTCAACTTTCTTCATAGATTTTGATGTCGCTCCGTTTGTTGATGATGATAAGTTTCCACTGAGAGAGAGAGTCATATTCCAGTAACTAAGACTACATTGTGAGGTTGCTTTGTCTTTCTGGCATTTCCTGACCTACTTTCCTTTCCATCATGGATGGTTAGGTCCATCACGGTTACCCTCTAAAAGGAACAAGTTCTCTCCTGAATTTCAAGGATCTCAATGTCTTTTTCTCTAATGTCTCAATAGGTTGTTATCCCTAGCATTCCAATTTCTATCTTTTCGGTGAGAAACAATATGTAAACTTAGCTAACCGGATACCATGTGACGCTAGAAGTTTCAAAAGTGCAACTAAAAATTTCTTCATCACCCCCAAACTTAAACCTAACATTGTCCTCAATGTTCTAAAGATGAAATTAAAAGCATGAACAAGGAGAAACTGTTACCACTTGAAGAAAAAGAGTAAGGAAAGATATTACCGTGTTGCAAGAATATTGGGTTACCTCCCAAGAAGTGCTGAGTTTAAAGTCTTCATCCAGACAATGAAAGGGATTAGTCACCTCGAAGAATCATAAATCAGTATCCGGAATAATTGTGGGTCATCTAGATCAAAAAGTGTTACCCACAAGAAGAGGAATCTACAACATCCCAAGAAAATTAGCAAATAAAGCACACCCTTGTCTAGTTTTCTGTTTAAGACAACTACAAATAGCTGTGGTTCAGGTTCAGGTTCTATAACTGGGTCTAGATAACAAATTTTCATGGGTTGCATTTCCTCAAAAGTTAGATCTGAATGTTCAGGTCCTAGAGTCTAGAAAAACTCTAATAAGAACTTAGAAGAACATAACATTAACCTGAATAACTGGGTATCCTCTAAGTCAATCAGATTTGACTCATAAGGCTGACCACAATGAAAGAGGTGGCCTTTCCTAAGCAAATGTGTCGATCCTAATCTCCTAAAGTAATTAGGTTTAGTCTCAAAACTTAATAAGTGACACATCTGAAATTCAAATGTTCCCACAACTGGAAGGAAGGTTTTTGGTGGGAAAACAAAGTCAATCGTGGTATCATAGCCTAGATTAACCACATCAACCAGAGGATGGGTTTCTAACAACTGAACCTCTTCCTGGATATTATTAGGTTCGGGAGAGCTAGCATGAAGGTAATCTAGCACAATAGTTGAGGCACATATATGAAGTCCCAAGTGAGGGATCTCGGTAAGAGCTAAAGGTAGGGCACAAGGAGAATGATAATCACCCACAAACTTAGAATTTTGGGTGTCTCTAGATAGACTAGCTACAATTTCCCTAATTTCTAGATCATCAGAATCCTGAAAATGGTCAATTGCTTCTTGTAGGTTATACTCAGGTGATGCATCCTCACTCATATTTAAAAGCCCTACGAGTTCATCATCTTTTTCTAAGACTAATGTTTCTAAATCGCTAGACTCTAAAACAATATTCTCAGAATAAACTCGTTCCTCAAAACTGTTATCGGCTTCGTAATCAAAAGGAAATATTACATCGTCTAAAACAGTATCCCTAGTCAAATCCTCGTCCTTTTGAATAGGTGAATAATTTTTAAGATTATTTGGATTTGTACTAGAAACAACACTATCATTATAAAGCTCAATCGGGGTAACAAAATCCTGATCACTATGCCTACACATTTCATGTTCTTCATCAAAACAAGTAGTGTTACCAATTCTAACCTCGTCATCTTGATTATGTGAATAAAAACTATCTTTAATTTCAAGGGTGGTTTTAGGAACACTATAATGGAAATTAAGACTATCTTGAGCAAGTTTTTCCATAATCTTATTTGTACTCTCAGTAAATTGCTTGAGGGACTCTTCTAGAGACATCTTAGTTGACTGCTCCATGGATTCTTCTGGGGGAAGAATATTATAAGTCCCTTTCATAAATAAGTGAAAATTCCGTGTTGACTCATTGAAACTCTTGAGAGACTCTTCTAGATTAATAGAAGGATTGTTTTGCTCATATGACCTCTGGGTATGTGGATAGTAATTAGGATCACAATGGTATGGACCATATCCTTCAAAAGTTTCGCGTTCCCAATCACTATTCACACTGTGGTCATAAAAAGGATAATGTCCAAGCTGCTCATTCGGATACTCATTGTTTTGGCTATTATAATACCAGTTCGACATCCTAACTGCAAGGGAATTATAAACAAGCACAAACAAGGCTGACTCAACCACAACAAACCTACTGAATTCTAGCAAACAAAAATCATTATGGCTCCACTTAGATTGTTTCTAGACCAGCTTCTAATCATTCGAAAGGGAATTCGTTACAATCTGAGCATACCCCTCTGGAATCAATCCGCGTTTAAGTAAGTTGAATAGAGGCGAGGGAAGCTGCTGGAGCTTTGATACCCAAGGCCTCATCGCATTACAGGGCGGCGCAGTCACACATTCAACTCACAGAAACTTTCATGAACTTTGAAGAATGCTCAAAAGAGTAACCAATATTTTTCGAACGAGTTTCCTATTAAGCTCGTTACCCTTTCGGTCTCGTTCTATTCCAAATTTTAAGGATTAGGTTTGCGTTAAGTATCGTTTTCCTAAGGCGGGCAAGAAGAGAACGGTGATGAAATCTGAACCCTTATCTTGTATGGCCAGTCCCTTCCCTTTACTAGGAAATTAAAGCAGCCTTTTTCAGTTCCTCGACATATATGCAAATGAAATCATCCAGTAAACCCGCTGACAGGGGATTCGCGGGTGTTTAGAATTCTTACCTCCCGTTCCAGACGGGGGATGAACCGTTGAAGTCGAGTCGGGCCACGACTCCTATGTCATGTACGATCCCGAGGGGCCGAGGTGATATCGTAATCACCGTCCTTCCCTGTGCAGTTTATATTTAAAACTACCCTTCTGTAGGGTTTAAAAAAATAAAATAATGTCCCAAATGTCCAAGTCCAAAGTCCAAAAAAAAAAAAAATTTAAAAAAAAAAAATATATATTAAAGTGCAAAAGAAAATTACAAGAATAAAGAAATCCTAATACAATCTAAAAAAATAAATAAATAAAAACTATCTTTTTTTTTCTCTTTTTATAATAATAAATAAATAAATAATCTTCTTCTTTCGCTCCTTTCGCTTTGTCTTTAATTCCAAATCTTTCAAGTATTCACCAAAATCTTTGGCAACTTTTCTTTTTGCTCCAAGTTCCAAATTCTGTAAGGAAAAGACAAAAATCAAAAACGTAAAGAAGAACAAATAAAATAAAAACCTAAAAAAAAAGAATAAAAATTTAAAAACTCTAGCCTAAAGACAAGCTCCGTGTCGACGGCGCCAAAAATTGATGGTATTTATCAATGATGTTGTAGTAGTAGTAAAAAGGTTCTTTTGAGACTTGTGAAAGCAATAGAGTTCTAGATTTAATAAAACTAAAATAAGATAAAAATATATACAAAAATTATGTCACAAGATGAATAGATAACCGGGACTCAGAATTCCACCAGACTTCAATTTCATGCGGTTCACATACCAATTCTAAACAATAATAGCTCATAATATAAAGTTTTATTGACTCTAATTCATTGCCTAAAGTAGATTTCGCAAGTAATGGATGTAAATCTAAAGCATGGGATATCAAAACATTTAAGCAAGCATAACCCATCAATTGAAATGACAACCATTCAAAGATAATCATAATTTATTTAAATATTTGTGCAATTAGTCATAAAAAGAACTAATATAATTACCACATTAGTGAAATTCGACTTCCTTCCTCATCCCGGTGATGGGTTCTAGCTCATCATGTTGGAAACACGCTCAAAGTATGATTTCATTGCTCAAATGTGCTTACAAAGATGAATAGAGTGAAAAGGATGAAAACCGGGTGTTTGAAACGTTTATAAATGTTGCAAAACACCGTTACAAAGAATGATAGTAAATAAGTGCTTCTGTTACTGTGTAACTGTTGAGACTGTATGACAGTGTTTAACGACTGTCTATAGCGGTCTGTTCTTCACGTTCTTCAGCTCATGCAGCAGCAGAAAAATATTTTCTGCAACTTGATCTTACGCCTCTGTAATGCTCCCAACTCTTCCCCAAACTCTCCATCCCTTCTCATAACCCTCAGAACCGTTTATATACTCGACAGGGGCAAAATATCACGCAGTAAAGTCTCCAAATTCTCTCACAGAAAAGCCATTACTCGGGAATAATATATTTTCATATTTACGGGATTCTTTTCTTCTTTATCTCTTTCTTGCGTTGCATGTAGGCTAACACACTCCGAACAGACCACAACACGTACTAGAAACGATGTAGACTGAGTAACATTCACTGCAATCACACGAAATCCCGTGTATTTCTCCTCCCGCAACCGTGCTGCTCTGTTTTTCTTCACTCGGAAATTCCAGCCAATTCTAACCGATTCCAAAGCCCATACCAAGCCTGTTAAGATCAATCAAGTCTAACCATGAAGTTTCAGCCATTGAATCTCACTGAAACGCCTTCAAAATACAAACCCTAAATCTATTTTCTGAAGAACTCCTTTTTCCCGCCAAAACTGAATTTGAATGGTAGGGATGGTGTGCCCCGATCCAAAAGTCGGGTGCCTTTATCAACTTGGGGTGCCCTTATCCAAAGCGAGGGTGCCTTTATCACTTTTCTCCCGGGGGTCCAAAAAACACTTTTCGAGCAACTTTTTCTACACAAGTGTATTCCTCCAAAAACACCTAAACAAACATAAAAATACCAAATTAGTATAAAAATCGAGACTAACAATAGAGACACTAAGGACAATTCAGACACAAAAATGTGTCTATCAAATACCCCCAAACTTATTATTTGCTAGTCCCGAGCAAATCTAGTCTAGAAAATAAAATGACTACACTTAGCACGTGCATCAAGCCGTTAAACCGCTAGGTGGCCCTAGTGGCGGAGTGTCGTCTCCGGAGGGTTTACCAGAGGTGTACCCACAAAACCTGTACTTCTAATTGGTCACCAGTATCCAAAGAGCTATGAGGACATACAAATTCTCAACCTATCTCCAAGTGACTAGAATGCCAGAGAAATTAAAGGTGTCAGCTCTAAAGCTGACTGAAGAAAAGGGGAGACACATCCGCAACACTGCTAGATAAAGAGATATCCGCTACACAGCTAGATAAACATTGTAAGATGCGTCCGCTGATTTACAGCTGGATAGGATTAGGAGAGAGATAAAAATGAAAGGGACATCTGCTACACATCTGGACTAATTACGTGTGATGAGTTAAACCAGTGCTAGAAAGATCTTGTGCCAGATTGAAAGCGGACTAACAAAGCAACCAAATGCATCTCTCTTCGACTCTCTCATAGTGCTCAGTAGAAACAACGTCTTCTTCGGTCTTCAACTGTTGATGATAAATTCTTGAAACTCGTAGAACCTTGACAATTAACTCTTCTCTTCGATTTCTCACTTGAAATTTCCTTATAGATTTCTATGGCCTTATTGAGAAAAATTTAAACTTCTTTCTTTCATTTTTTTTTTTTTTTTTTTTTTTTTTTAAAGAATCAACAAGACAAAAATTTACATGGCCATCATAGAAGGACTTTAACACTTGGATCTTTGCAACTTGCAATGTCTTAGTATCATGAACTTCAACAACTTATATCGTTTTTCTTGCTCTTATAACTTCTTGTAACCCTTGATTTTTGAATTCTGATTTTCTATTGTTGCTTCTAAACCTTAAACCTCTTCAACTTTCTTCATAGATTTTGATGTCGCTCCGTTTGTTGATGATGATAAGTTTCCACTGAGAGAGAGAGAGTCATATTCCAGTAACTAAGACTACATTGTGAGGTTGCTTTGTCTTTCTGGCATTTCCTGACCTACTTTCCTTTCCATCATGGATGGTTAGGTCCATCACGGTTACCCTCTAAAAGGAACAAGTTCTCTCCTGAATTTCAAGGATCTCAATGTCTTTTTCTCTAATGTCTCAATAGGTTGTTATCCCTAGCATTCCAATTTCTATCTTTTCGGTGAGAAACAGTATGTAAACTTAGCTAACCGGATACCATGTGATGCTAGAAGTTTCAAAAGTGCAACTAAAAAGTTCTTCATCACCCCCAAACTTAAACCTATCATTGTCCTCAATGTTCTAAAGATGAAATTAAAAGCATGAACAAGGAGAAACTGTTACCACTTGAAGAAAAAGAGTAAGGAAAGATATTACCGTGTTGCAAGAATATTGGGTTACCTCCCAAGAAGTGCTAAGTTTAAATTCTTCATCCAGACAATGAAAGGGATTAGTCACCTCGAAGAATCATAAATCAGTAGCCGGAATAATTGTGGGTCATCTAGATCAAAAAGTATTACCCACAAGAAGAGGAATCTACAACATCCCAAGAAAATTAGCAAATAAAGCACACCCTTGTCTAGTTTTCTGTTTAAGACAACTACAAATAGCTGTGGTTCAGGTTCAGGTTCTATAACTGGGTCTAGATAACAAATTTTCATGGGTTGCATTTCCTCAAAAGTTAGATCTGAATGTTCAGGTCCTAGAGTCTGGAAAAACTCTAATAAGAACTTAGAAGCACATAACATTAACCTGAATAACTGGGTATCCTCTAAGTCAATCAGATTTGACTCATAAGGCTGACCACAATGAAAGAGGTGGCCTTTCCTAAGCAAATGTGTCGATCCTAATCTCCTAAAGTAATTAGGTTTAGTCTCAAAACTTAATAAGTGACACATCTGAAATTCAAATGTTCCCACAACTGAAAGGAAGGTTTTTGGTGGGAAAACAAAGTCAATCGTGGTATCATAGCCTAGATTAACCACATCAACCAGAGGATGGGTTTCTAACAACTGAACCTCTTACTGGATATTATTAGGTTCGGGAGAGCTAGCATGAAGGTAATCTAGCACAATAGTTGAGGCACATATATCAAGTCCCAAGTGAGGGATCTCGGTAAGAGCTAAAGGTAGGGCACAAGGAGAATGATAATCACCCCCAAACTTAGAATTTTGGGTGTCTCTAGATAGACTAGCTACAATTTCCCTAATTTCTAGATCATCAGAATCCTGAAAATGGTCAATTGCTTCTTGTAGGTTATACTCAGGTGATGCATCCTCACTCATATTTAAAAGCCCTACGAGTTCATCATCTTTTTCTAAGACTAATGTTTCTAAATCGCTAGACTCTAAAACAATATTCTCAGAATAAACTCGTTCCTCAAAACTGTTATCGGCTTCGTAATCATAAGGAAATATTACATCGTCTAAAACAGTATCCCTAGTCAAATCCTCGTCCTTTTGAATAGGTGAATAATTTTTAAGATTATTTGGATTTGTACTAGAAACAACACTATCATTATAAAGCTCAATCGGGGTAACAAAATCCTGATCACTATGCCTACACATTTCATGTTCTTCATCAAAACAAGTAGTGTTACCAATTCTAACCTCGTCATCTTGATTATGTGAATAAAAACTATCTTTAATTTCAAGGGTGGTTTTAGGAACACTATAATGGAAATTAAGACTATCTTGAGCAAGTTTTTCCATAATCTTATTTGTACTCTCAGTAAATTGCTTGAGGGACTCTTCTAGAGACATCTTAGTTGACTGCTCCATGGATTCTTCTGGGGGAAGAATATTATAAGTCCCTTTCATAAATAAGTGAAAATTCCGTGTTGACTCATTGAAACTCTTGAGAGACTCTTCTAGATTAATAGAAGGATTGTTTTGCTCGTATGACCTCTGGGTATGTGGATAGTAATTAGGATCACAATGGCATGGACCATATCCTTCAAAAGTTTCGCGTTCCCAATCACTATTCACACTGTGGTCATAAAAAGGATAATGTCCAAGCTGCTCAGTCGGATACTCATTGTTTTGGATATTATAATACCAGTTCGACATCCTAACTGCAAGGGAATTCTAAACAAGCACAAACAAGGCTGACTCAACCACAACAAACCTACTGAATTCTAGCAAACAAAAAGCATGATGGCTCCACTTAGATTGTTTCTAGACCAGCTTCTAATCCTTCGAAATGGAATTCGTTACAATCTGAGCATACCCCTCTGGAATCAATCCGCGTTTAAGTAAGTTGAATAGAGGCGAGGGAAGCTGCTGGAGATTTGATACCCAAGGCCTCACCGCATTACAGGGCGGCGCAGTCACGCATTCAACTCACAGAAACTTTCATGAACTTTGAAGAATGCTCAAAAGAGTAACCAATATTTTTCGAACGAGTTTCCTATTAAGCTCGTTACCCTTTCGGTCTCGTTCTATTCCAAATTTTAAGGATTAGGTTTGCGTTAAGTATCGTTTTCCTAAGGCGGGCAAGAAGAGAACGGTGATGAAATCTGAACCCTTATCTTGTATGGCCAGTCCTTGCCCTTTACTAGGAAATTAAAGCATCCTTTTTCAGTTCCTCGACATATATGCAAACGAAATCATCCAGTAAACCCGCTGACAAGGGATTCGCGGGTGTTTAGAATTCTTACCTCCCGTTCCAGACGGGGGATGAACCGTTGAAGTCGACTCGGGCCACGACTCCTATGTCATGTACGATCCCGAGGGGCCGAGGTGATATCGTAATCACCGTCCTTCCCTGTGCAGTTTATATTTAAAACTACCCTTCCGTAGGGTTTAAAAAAATAAAATAATGTCCCAAATGTCCAAGTCCAAAGTCCAAAGTCCAAAAAAAAAAAATATTAAAAAAAAATAAAAAAATATTAAAGTGCAAAAGAAAATTACAAGAATAAAGAAATCCTAATACAATCTAAAAAAAATAAATAAATATAAACTATCTTTTTTTTTCTCTTTTTATAATAATAAATAAATAAAAAATCTTCTTCTTTCGCTCCTTTCGCTTTGTCTTTAATTCCAAATCTTTCAAGTATTCACCAAAAGCTTTGGCAACTTTTCTTTTTGCTCCAAGTTCCAAATTCTGTAAGGAAAAGACAAAAATCAAAAACGTAAAGAAGAAAAAATAAAATAAAAACCTAAAAAAAAAGAATAAAAATCTAAAAACTCTAGCCTAAAGACAAGCTCCGTGTCGACGGCGCCAAAAATTGATGGTATTTATCAATGATGTTGTAGTAGTAATAAAAAGGTTCTTTTGAGACTTGTGAAAGCAATAGAGTTCTAGATTTAATAAAACTAAAATAAGATAAAAATATATACAAAAATTATGTCACAAGATGAAGAGATAACCGGGACTCAGAATTCCACCAGAATTCAATTTCATGCGGTTCACATACCAATTCTAAACAATAATAGCTCATAATATAAAGTTTTATTGACTCTAATTCATTGCCTAAAGTAGATTTCGCAAGTAATGGATGTAAATCTAAAGCATGGGATATCAAAACATTTAAGCAAGCATAACCCATCAATTGAAATGACAACCATTCAAAGATAATCATAATTTATTTAAATATTTGTGCAATTAGTCATAAAAAGAACTAATATAATTACCACATTAGTGAAATTCGACTTCCTTCTTCATCCCGGTGATGGGTTCTAGATCATCATGTTGGAAACACGCTCAAAGTATGATTTCATTGCTCAAATGTGCTTACAAAGATGAATAGAGTGAAAAGGATGAAAACCGGGTGTTTGAAACGTTTATAAATGTTGCAAAACACCGTTACAAAGAACGATAGTAAATAAGTGCTGTTGTTACTGTGTAACTGTTGAGACTGTACGACAGTGTTTAACGACTGTCTACAGCGGTCTGTTCTTCACGTTCTTCAGCTCATGCAGCAGCAGAAAAATATTTTCTGCAACTTGATCTTACGCCTCTGTAATGCTCCCAACTCTTCCCCAAACTCTCCATCCCTTCTCATAACCCTCAGAACCGTTTATATACTCGACAGGGGCAAAATATCACGCAGTAAAGTCTCCAAATTCTCTCACAGAAAAGCCATTACTCGGGAATAATATATTTTCATATTTACGGGATTCTTTCCTTCTTTATCTCTTTCTTGCGTTGCATGTAGGCTAACACACTCCGAACAGACCACAACACGTACTAGAAACGATGTAGACTGAGTAACATTCACTGCAATCACACGAAATCCCGTGTATTTCTCCTCCCTCAACCGTGTTGCTCTGTTTTTCTTCACTCGGAAATTCCAGCCAATTCTAACCGATTCCAAAGCCCATACCAAGCCTGTTAAGATCAATCAAGTCTAACCATGAAGTTTCAGCCATTGAATCTCACTGAAACGCCTTCAAAATACAAACCCTAAATCTATTTTCTGAAGAACTCCTTTTTCCCGCCAAAACTGAATTTGAATGGTAGGGATGGTGTGCCCCGATCCAAAAGTCGGGTGCCTTTATCAACTTGGGGTGCCCTTATCCAAAGCGAGGGTTCCTTTATCACTTTTCTCCAGGGGGTCCAAAAAACACTTTTCGAGCAACTTTTTCTACACAAGTGTATTCCTCCAAAAACACCTAAACAAACATAAAAATACCAAATTAGTACAAAAATCGAGACTAACAATAGAGACACTAAGGACAATTCAGACACAAAAATGTGTCTATCAAATACCCCCAAACTTATTATTTGCTAGTCCCGAGCAAATCTAGTCTAGAAAATAAAATGACTACACTTAGCATGTGCAACAAGCCGTTAAACCGCTAGGTGGCCCTAGTGGCGGAGTGTCGTCTCCGGAGGGTTTACCAGAGGTGTACCCACAAAACCTGTACTTCTAATTGGTCACCAGTATCCAAAGAGCTATGAGGACATACAAATTCTCAACCTATCTCCAAGTGACTAGAATGCCAGAGAAATTAAAGGTGTCAGCTCTAAAGCTGACTGAAGAAAAGGGGAGACACATCCGCAACACTTTTAGATAAAGAGATATCCGCTACACAGATAGATAAACATTGTAAGATGCGTCTGCTGATTTACAGCTGGATAGGATTAGGAGAGAGATAAATATGAGAGGGACATCTGCTACACAGCTGGACTAATTACGTGTGATGAGTTAAACCAGTGCTAGAAATATCTTGTGCCAGATTGAAAGCGGACTAACAAAGCAACCAAATGCATCTCTCTTCGACTCTCTCATAGTGCTCAGTAGAAACAACATCTTCTTCGGTCTTCAACTGTTGATGATAAATTCTTGAAACTCGTAGAACCTTGACAATTAACTCTTATCTTCGATTTCTCACTTGAAATTTCCTTATAGATTTCTATGGCCTTATTGAGCAAAATTTAAACTTCTTTCTTTCTTTCATTTTTTTTTTTTTTTTTAAAGAATCAACGAGACAAAAATTTACATGGTCATCATAGAAGGACTTTAACACTTGGATCTTTGCAACTTGCAATGTCTTAGTATCATGAACTTCAACAACTTATATCGTTTTTCTTGCTCTTATAACTTCTTGTAACCCTTGATTTTTGAATTCTGATTTTCTATTATTGCTTCTAAACCTTAAACCTTTTCAACTTTCTTCATAGATTTTGATGTCGCTCCGTTTGTTGATGATGATAAGTTTCCACTGAGAGAGAGAGAGTCATATTCCAGTAACTAAGACTACATTGTGAGGTTGCTTTGTCTTTCTGGCATTTCCTGACCTACTTTCCTTTCCATCATGGATGGTTAGGTCCATCACGGTTACCCTCTAAAAGTAACAAGTTCTCTCCTGAATTTCAAGGATCTCAATGTCTTTTTCTCTAATGTCTCAATAGGTTGTTATCCCTAGCATTCCAATTTCTATCTTTTCGGTGAGAAACAGTATGTAAACTTAGCTAACCGGATACCATGTGACGCTAGAAGTTTCAAAAGTGCAACTAAAAAGTTCTTCCTCACCCCCAAACTTAAACCTAACATTGTCGTCAATGTTCTAAAGATGAAATTAAAAGCATGAACAAGGAGAAACTGTTACCACTTGAAGAAAAAGAGTAAGGAAAGATATTACCATGTTGCAAGAATATTGGGTTACCTCCCAAGAAGTGCTAAGTTTAAAGTCTTCAGCCAGACAATGAAAGGGATTAGTCACCTCGAAGAATCATAAATCAGTAGATAAAATAATTGTGGGTCATCTAGATCAAAAAGTGTTACCCACAAGAAGAGGAATCTACAACATCCCAAGAAAATTAGCAAATAAAGCACACCCATGTCTAGTTTTCTGTTTAAGACAACTAGAAATAGCTGTGGTTCAGGTTCAGGTTCTATAACTGGGTCTAGATAACAAATTTTCATGGGTTGCATTTCCTCAAAAGTTAGATCCGAATGTTCAGGTCCTAGAGTATGGAAAAACTCTAATAAGAACTTAGAAGCACATAACATTAACCTGAATAACTGGGTATCCTCTAAGTCAATCATATTTGACTCATAAGGCTGACCACAATGAGAGAGGTGGCCTTTCCTAAGCAAATATGTCGATCCTAATCTCCTAAAGTAATTAGGTTTAGTCTCAAAACTTAATAAGTGACACATCTGAAATTCAAATGTTCCCACAACTGGAAGGAAGGTTTTTGGTGGGAAAACAAAGTCAATCGTGGTATCGTAGCCTAGATTAACCACATCAACCAGAGGATGGGTTTCTAACAACTGAACCTCTTCCTGGATATTATTAGGTTCGGGAGAGCTAGCATGAAGGTAATCTGGCACAATAGTAGAGGCACATATATCAAGTCCCAAGTGAGGGATCTCGGTAAGGTAGGGCACAAGGAGAATGATAATCACCCCCAAACTTAGAATTTTGGGTGTCTCTAGATAGACTAGCTACAATTTCCCTAATTTCTAGATCATCAGAATCCTGAAAATGTTCAATTGCTTCTTGTATGTTATACTCAGGTGATGCATCCTCACTCATATTTAAAAGCCCTACGAGTTCATCATCTTTTTCTAAGACTAATGTTTCTAAATCGCTAGACTCTAAAACAATATTCTCAGAATAAACTCGTTCCTCAAAACTGTTATCGGCTTCGTAATCATAAGGAAATATTACATCGTCTAAAACAATATCCCTAGTCAAATCCTCGTCCTTTTGAATAGGTGAATAATTTTTAAAATTATTTGGATTTGTACTAGAAACAACACTATCATTATAAAGCTCAATCGGGGTAACAAAATCCTGATCACTATGCCTACACATTTCATGTTCTTCATCAAAACAAGTAGTGTTACCAATTCTAACCTCGTCATCTTGATTATGTTAATTATTCCCACTTCAGTTTCTGTGACAGATCAGGGTTGCGCAGTGAAAGCTTCAAGGGTTGACTTCGCTAGTTGATTAACTTCTGTTATAGTTATTATGTTGTATATTTTATTTTAAAAACCAAATGACTATTATATATATATATCATTTGAGAGAAGATCTTGTATATATATTTCTGAGTGGGGTTAGCTTTGGGTTAAGTTTTTGTAGCAGATTTCTTAATTGAAAGTATAAGTGTTTAATTTGGATTCTTAGTGCCTCTGTTTTTAGCTAATTTCTTGGATTAGTCAGCTGCTAGCTTAGGGGGTGCTACAAAGTTGGTATCAGAGCTTACTATTAGATCTTATATGGGAAACATTAGCATTAGCCAGTGCCAGTTAGTGAACTAGATTAGATTAGAATTGGGTTGGGTTTGTGAGATAAATCTTAATCACTAAAAGCTATTAGTTAATAATTAAAAGAATTATTTGATTGATTGATTTGTTTGTTTGTTTGATTGTTTGTATGTAATGAAGTAAAATTTATAGGGTACACCAGTACTTTATCTAATAGGAATTTGAAAATAATTAATTAATCTAAAAAGTATGAAAACGTAAACAATCTAATACTATAAAAATTGTAAGTTTAGTATCCTTGATAGATCTTGTAAATCACATAGAAAATTATTGAACACTTTGACTTATATTATATAAAGTGTAAACAAATTATAATTACATAAATGTAAATAATATTTTTGGAACTTAATAATATTTGTAAGAGTAGTCAAAATAATAGTTCAACCATCAATGCTAATAATAAAGATACTAAAATAGCAATTATAAATAAAAATAATAGTAATAATAATTTTAATGAAATAGGGTTAGCATTTATCAATTAGTACCATATCAAACTTAACTAAAATTTCAATAAGGATATATAATAATACAAATAACAGTTATGATTAATTAAATAGTTACCAAAAATTAATAATGCTTGTGTACGGTTAAATTTTGTAAATTTAAACTAATTACAAATTAGAGATATAAGTTTTGGCGTCTAAACTAGATAGTTAAAATAATACATATTAGGCGTTAAATGTAAGAAGATATAACGTATAAAATAAAAAAAAGACTCAACTTGTTAGAATTATTGTACCGAAATTACCTTTAAATTAACAAATGATCCAGTAAATCTTTAAAATGAAACAAATTTACACGAAATAGTAATAATAGCATTCGGATACTTAGTGTAATATTAAAATTAAATGAAAATAAATTTGTATATTAATAGGATCTTTCTTCATAAATAAATTCAATCATCTTTTGAAAAGGAAAATTAGTATGACAAACTTAAACTGTTAAAATTAAATTAGTATTATATTAAGCATAACTTAAATTAAAATCTCATTTACAAATATATATTGATAAAATAATGAGTATGATTAAATAACAATTGAAAATTATTAGTGCTTATCTACAATTAAATTTTGCAAAGTTAACTAATAACAAATTAGAATTACGTGTTTTGTGTTTTAACCAGATAATTAATATAAGACTTATTAGGTAGGATTAAGAACGTGAGGTAATGTAATGCACAAAATAAAGACTAAACTTGTTAACGATTTTATGCCCAGATTATCTATAGTCCAATAGATAATTCACTAAACCACTAAATTATATACATGAAGTGATATTCATAATGCTTGAATGCTTAGTACAAAATTAGACTTAAAGGAGAATAAGTTTGCATATGAATAAAATACTTATTATTAATACCAAAGTCTAAATACTATTAAGACATATTAAATTTTTATGCAGACTCAAAGTTTAAATCATATTAAATTATCAACGCTAATATTTAACAAGACGTAGTATACGCATTCAATCTGGATAAATAAAATCTGTTGTAACAATTTTTACGTGAAAGTAGAATCATATTTACAAGATTCAGGCTTAAATAAAATTAAACTAAGTATTATTACTAAACAATTATTCTGACCGTATTTTAGTTACGTTAGTAGTCAAATGGGAAAAATTGATAAAACAATAATGAAAATGATTATATAATTAAGGTAATAACTTTTGATAAGATAAACAAATAATAATACTATCTAATACAAATTATTATAAAATTTAGAGTCATTGTAAATATCATCTGGATAATTATTATTGGACAGTAATAGCAAAATGTTATTTTTATTAATAGTACAACTTACAGATTATTTAGCAATAAAATAAATTTAAGGAAATAAAGTTAGACCAAATCAAAATCTAGTATAAATAATAAAATTAAACTTGGCATTACGATTAACTTTTATCGTTCTAAGAGATAAGAAATAAATGTGAGAATAATAATAAAATATTAATACCAAACAACTATATAAAAAAATGTTAGCAATTGTTTACTTATATTAAGTCACAATAAGTAGTAGCAACATTTGGATAATGATTATAACTTTAAGTTGTTCTTAAATAGTACATGAATTTATGAATTATATAGTTATAATAATATAGTTCCACTTGAAATTAAAATTCGATTTCATTAAAATAAGTAAATAATAATAATGGCAAATAAAAATGAAATAAATTTGATGAATAAATTACTTAAAATGATGTAAATTATCTATATATTTTACAAAGTAAATTTATCAGACATACATTAGTACAGATAGAAGTTAAAGACTAAATAATCTTGATAAAATAAAATTAACACTTGGTTAATCGTAATAAGTTTGCACTTAGTTAATCCAACACTAGGGAATAGTGAGGTTGGTAATTCTGATATGTTCGGGTGATACTTGTTATGTAGGTAGGCATTGTCGGGCGTCGCGAACCTAAACAGGGCAACTGCATTCTTGTATCACTAGGCATAGAAGGAAAACTTGCTTCTGATAGTGAACTAATAGATTCCAAATTTTAATGAGAAACTTTATTATTGAATATCTTCTAAAAAGTACTTAGAACCAGTAAGTTATTGATTTAGAAATTAGTGTAGAAAATTTTCATGTAAGAAACGTAGACTTCCCAATTTGATAGAACTTAAATCAGCAAAATTGAACCTAGAGCTACAAACTTTAATCTTAGTTGTAGAAAGCCATATAGGTTTGTGCTTTGTTTCTTGTTGTCTGCGCTTAGACAAGAGATAAGATTGTTCTATAAGGTGGGGAGTATATGAAGACCAGAAGGATGGTTCGATTTTAGAGGACGAAAATGATATAAGGTGGGGAGAATGTAAGGACCTCAAGCTCGTCAACGCTATTAGACCAGTCAAGAGACGATTTTAGCCGATAATAACTCGATTAGTTTAACAAGAACGTTAATTTATAGAAATTAATCTAACAACGATCTAGATACTAATCTAGTACTAGTAGATAGATCTCGAAAAGTTACGTAGAATGGACTACTCGAACGTGTCATTCGGATATCAGACGAAGAAGATATCATCAGATTTAATTGAAGGGCAAAATAGTCATTTTGGAACTTAGCTGACATGGGCTTCCCATATCATCTGGGTGAATACCTATTATCATTTTTTCCTTGGCCTTATCTCCAAAAACAGATCGAGAAGAATACATATCTCTATTTTCTTTCTCTTTCTTCTTCTTCTTCTTCTTCTTCTTGTTTCTTCCTCTTTCTTCTTTTCTCTTCTGCTTCTCTTCTGTTATTCTTCATCGAATTTCTGTTAGAGTTTGAGTAAGATTTGATTGTGGGAAGTGAACTGGTAGTACTGATAGATGATTGAGAAGATGATGTGGTCGTTAATTGGGAAGCAGAACAACTGGGTTTGAATCAGAGAGTCGGAATTAGGGTTTGTAGTTTCGATTGATGTTCTGAGGATTTAAAAGATGAATTAAGGATCTATTATTGATGAAGAATCATGGGTAGAGGATTAATTGAAGTTCCTAAGTTATTTTAGAGAAGAATCAATGAATTAGGGTTTCTCAAGATGAACTGGAAGTTCGATTGAGTGATGTTTAAGAAGGATTGAAGTTTGGGTTTTTATTGATTAAGGAAGTGGGTGGAGTTAATTATATGTTGGAGCTTTAATTTCAGTTTAATTGTGAATTTGAGAATTAGGATTCTTGAGTCTCGACCTCAGATAAAGAATATGTAATTGAAGGATGAATTTGGAAGTCTAGAAGATAGATTAGAGATGGGTTTCCGTGTTGTAATAAATGACAGTGAAGTTAAGGTGTTGGAATTAGTTGGAAGATCAGTGAAAGGTGTGTGTTGATTTCTGCAGGACATGTGTGATGTTTTGAATGCATCTGAAGCTGTTAGTGGAGACTAGATGGTTGAGGTAATTGTTCTTCATTGTAATTAAAGTTATTTGGTTCTTATTGAAGTTGTATGAGATGATGTTTTTGGTTGAATTTCTGGAAGAAAAAAAAAGATAAATGTAATGGATATGATGTTGCAGTGTATGGCTGGGAAGTTAAGATATTAGAATTGAGATATTTCTTTGATTGAGAACTGGTAATACAAGTGGTGGTAATGTTAATGTTAAAGTTGCAAAGAGTGTGAGTGGCTATGGAAAATGTCTGTGTGTTTGAGATTGCAGAACTGGAGTGGTTGTGCTGATACTAATTCAGTTAGGTAATTAGTCTTGAAATTGTTGGTGTTATTGAACTGAGTTGCAGGTAGAAGGAGATATTGATGTTGTTGTACTGAGCTGTTGATAATTAAATTAGTGATTTGGGATTTAAGAATACAGGTTGTAATGGTGGTGTTGAATTGAGTATAATGTAGTGGTATGACAAGCAATTGTGTTTGCTCAGCTGATAGTGGTGTTGTGCCTTAAGTATAGCTGTTGAAATAATTGAAATGAGTTTATTGTGGATATGTGAATGGTTGAGAATACTGAAGTGAAGAGTGTGTACATTAGAACTAAAACTGCAGTGAGGATATGGATGTACATGTGGTGGATTAGTTTGTTGGAAGTAACTGTTATTGCTTGTAGTGATGAGTTTGGTTATGCTGAGATTGAAATTCAGCTAGAAGTAAAGTGTGATCAAATGGGGGTTGTAGTTGAGGTTTGAGTGTTCATTTAGTTGAAGCTTTGTGGATTTTGCAGCTACTGCACTTGTAGGTAAACTTAGATTGCATTTGTAAGTGTAATTGAGATTTGAAGTTTATTTGAATGATTGAATTGATGCATTATTAGATGGAAGTTGAACTGAAGTTAGAGTTGCAAGTCATGAGAATTAGTAGAGAAGGTGTTGCATAAAGCTGCAATTGCAGGTAAACTGAAGTTGTATTTGTAAATTGATTTTGAAGTTCATTTTGAAAGAATAAATAGATTGTTATTGTAATAAAATCTGTAATAGAAGTTTAGCTTAGGCTTTAGCCTATTGATCACCCAGTCAGATGTCTGATTAATTGTTTAGCTGACTCAGTTAATCTGACTGAGTCAAATCGTTTTGTATAGGTTTGACCCACTGAGTCAATAGTATTGACTCAGTTGACCGATTCATATTTGACCATTGACCCTGGACTTTGGCCTTTGACTGACGTTGACTGTTAGATTGACCGTTAAGTTTGACCGTTAGTTGAACTAGATTAACTGAACCTTTGTTTAATGGGCATGTTTAGTGAACTTGGGCTTAGAACCATTAATTGTACTTGCATGTTTCTTGTGTGGGCCGTTTTGGCTAGTTTCTTAGACTTCTTGTGTGATTAACAGTTAGCCTATATTAACAACGATCGATTTAAAGGATGAACCAGTGGATCGTGGATCTCGAGGTAGGCGTGGTATGTCATCAAAAGGTGTGGGAATGCATTTGACTCTTTGTAATCATTATTGTTGCTTTTATAAAAGTTTATGCTTAACAAACGCATGCATTGTCTGTCCTTGCATTCCATCCTTTGTTTAAAATGCATTATGTTATTCCTGTTGATTCTGTAAATCTTTCCACGATTTGGAAAGGACCTGTATTGTTTTGTTATCAATATGAATTGTTATGGGAAATGTGAATTTCCACTTGTGGTATATAGGATACGCTCCTTCACATTTATACCTACTTTAATTCAGCTTTTATTGTTTAGAGTATTGGTGACCATGGTCTTGGTGGCATCCACAGCTATTAGGTGTAAATTTCCGGGTAGGGATTTACAATCATATTATACATTGTTTGAAGAAGGAGTTTGTCCATATACATGTATGATTATTTCAGTGACTTAGTCACTGTTTGATGTTTCGGAAAAACATGTATTGTTTTCCAAATCTTGACTATGATTACTTAGAAGTTTAAATGTTAATTATTCCCACTTCAGTTTCTGTGACAGATCAAGGTTGCGCAGTGAAAGCTTCAAGGGTTGACTTCGCTAGTTGATTAACTTCTGTTATAGTTATTATGTTGTATATTTTATTTTAAAAACCAAATGACTATTATATATGTATCATTTGAGAGAAGATCTTGTATATATATTTCTGAGCGGGGTTAGCTTTGGGTTAAGTTTTTGTAACAGATTTCTTAATTGAAAGTTTAAGTGTTTAATTTGGATTCTTAGTGCCTCTGTTTTTAGCTAATTTCTTTTTAATCAGCTGCTAGCTTAGGGGGCGCTACAAAGTTGGTATCAGAGCTTACTATTAGATCTTATATGGGAAACATTAGCATTTGCTAGTGCCAGTTAGTGAACTAGATTAGGTTAGAATTGGGTTGGGTTTGTGAGATAAATCTTAATCACTAAAAGCTATTAGTTAATAATTAAAAGAATTATTTGATTGATTGATTTGTTTGTTTGATTGTTTGTATGTAATGAAGTAAAATTTATAGGGTACACCAGTACTTTAGCTAATAGGAATTTGAGAATAATTAATTAATCTAAAAAGTATGAAAACGTAAACAATCTAATACTATAAAAATAGTAAGTTTAGTATCCTTGATAGATCTTGTAAATCACATAGAAAATTATTGAACACTTTGACTTATATTATATAAAGAGTAAACAAATTATAATTACATAAATGTAAATAATATTTTTGGAACTTAATAATATTTGTAAGAGTAGTCAAAATAATAGTTCAACCATCAATGCTAATAATAAAGGTACTAAAATAGCAATTATAAATAAAAATAATAGTAATAATAATTTTAATAAAATAGGGTTAGCATTTATCAATTAGTACCATATCAAACTTAACTAAAATTTCAATAAGGATATATAATAATACAAATAATATTTATGATTAATTAAATAGTTACCAAAAATTAATAATGCTTGTGTACGGTTACGTTTTGTAAATTTAAACTAATTACAAATTAGAGATATAAGTTTTGGCGTCTAAACTAGATAGTTAAAATAATACATATTAGGCGTTAAATGTAAGAAGATATAACGTATAAAATAAAAAAAGACTCATCTTGTTAGAATTATTGTACTGAAATTACCTTTAAATTAACAAATGACCCAGTAAATCTTTAAAATGAAACAAATTTACACGAAATAGTAATAATAGCATTCGGATACTTAGTGTAATATTAGAATTAAAAGAAAATAAATTTGTATATTAATAAGATCCTTCTTCATAAATAAATTCAATCATCTTTTGAAAAGGAAAATTAGTATGACAAACTTAAACTGTTAAAATTAAATTAGTATTATATTAAGCATAACTTAAATTAAAATCTCATTTACAAATATATATTGATAAAATAATGAGTATGATTAAATAACAATTGAAAATTATTAGTGCTTATCTACAATTAAATTTTGCAAATTTAACTAATAACAAATTAGAATTACGTGTTTTGCGTTTAAACCAGATAATTTATATAAGACTTATTAGGTAGGATTAAGAACATGAGGTCATGTAATGCACAAAATAAAGACTAAACTTGTTAACGATTTTATGCCCATATTATCTATAGTCCAATAGATAATTCACTAAATCACTAAATTATACACATGAAGTGATATTCATAATGCTTGAATGCTTAGTACAAAATTGGACTTAAAGGAGAATAAGTTTGCATATGAATAAAATACTTATTATTAATACCAAAGTCTAAATACTATTAAGACATATTAAATTTTTATACAAACTCAAAGTTTAAATCATATTAAATTATCAACGCCAATATTTAACAAGACGTAGTATACGCATTCAATTTGGATAAATAAAATCTGTTATAACACTCTTTACGTGAAAGTAGAATCATATTTACAAGATTCAGGCTTAAATAAAATTAAACTAAGTATTATTACGCCAATATTTAACAAGACGTAGTATGTGCATGCCTCAACCCTAAGATTCAACATTCTGAAGTTTCTCGATGTTATTTTATCATACTCATGTCCAAGTTGAATTAATTGACAACATGTACTGGACTGTTATGTCTTGTACAAATGTATAAGAAAAATGAAAAAATAAAAACATAGGTGGTTGTAGTTTTCTTATCACATAGATGATTGATGCATCTCCACAAAACCACGCTTTGACGACTTATGAGATCCAAGCCAGCGTGTAGACTAATCTAATGTGTTCACTCCCTCTTGTTTGGTCTGATCTATAATGAAAACTACCTGCCAAAAGTAAAGATCAAAATCGTCATATATTATATACCGCACATTAAATTCTCCCAGTACCGTGCCTGATTAAAATCACCAAAGTTTGAATTGCAACCAAACAAATGATAAACAACACAGCAAAGGTAACAAAATCAAGATCCAAATTTTATATTCCAAATTGTTCTCTCGATGCTATGCCTCAAGTATCATTCCAGTAAAGACGGAAGGAAAAGACATTTACCAATAACCAAAGTTTTGTCTAGCTTTATTTCGAATCAAGTTATAGGAAACAGATTGCTACTCTCATGGATGGAAAAAGAAAGATTATGAGTATGTAACATGTTAACATGTAAAAGAATTAGAGAACACAAAGTTCAGCAATGTAGCCTAAATTCAGATGTCCAATGCAATTTCTATGATTTATTGAAGATGTTTATATTCAATTCATCATAATATGACAATAATTAGATGTGCCCTGGTATTTTCCATAATAGCAGTCCGACCAAGAGTGGAGGTCAGTTAATATATAAGTGACATTGTAAATATGCAGTTCCACAATTTATGTCCATCATTATGAGGGACATACCACCAATGCTTCCAATAGAAAAAATATTTAATGGTAAGGCACATCTCAAACTAATAGTTTTTGCTCATAATTTAGCCATAACGATTTGAAAAGCAAACATAGTTAAAAAAACACTCAAACACAGGTTGATATTTTTACTAATTGAAGCATATATATAATAAGAAATCATATAAATGATGAGAAGGAAAAATTTGAAAAGATGACAACGCTTACCTGTTTCACTTTTTTGCTTACAAAGGTTCTGAGTCAGACACTACAATAAGTATAGTAAGAAGAGGGAACACAAAGTTCAGCACATTTTGCGCACATCCAAATCAGATATAAGTTACATATTCCGAAAAAATGGATCCAATATCAATCTGGCAATGTTATTGTTTCAGGATTGATATTTCAGGTGAACAAACGAACTCCTATAGCGAGCAAACATTATTGGATCATCAAGTTTACGCCAACATTGAATAGGGAAGATGTGCACCGTAGACTTAGTACCAACCAATAGCCATACATGAAGACATGACATTTTACACTTTGAAGACCCCTTACCAACAAACATTATTATAGATCATTAAAAGTGAGACAAACCAAACCTAGACTAAACTTTGTCTCTGGCATTTGCTCAAACAGATAGATTTCAAAAACACATGTGAGTAATTTGAATGAATCAAACATGAGTGCTTTACAAATCCAAACCAAAATTGAGGATTTAACATCAGGCATAAAATACGATAAAGTATAAACCCATAAGACTAAGAGGTTGGATAAATTAGAATCAATAACCATAAAATAACAAAATTACTGATTTTCAGAAACGAGTTTCTTATCGATCCTTCATTAATGGTCAACAGTTGAATTATGACTATATTCAACTCAATCTAAGTCCATATCTTCCTTTGTTTTGCGTGCTATTGAAGATAATAATTGACGCATATTTATGGATGGGCAACGTGATTGATGGGTTTATATACAAATCAATTTGGGGAAGAATAATGTGATTATGAGAGGAGAGGAAAGATTTGATTTTGGTTTTGATTTGGAGAAAACTAATGTGATTTTTGAAGTTCATTTTCAGAATCACCGTGTAGTTCTTCTTGAATGCGATATGGTTCGATATGATCAGTTGGTTTTGATCAGATAAAATTGTAGAAGCAGCAACTGAATCTGCTGGAATTGAAGGGTTTTAACTTCTACGTTTTTTTAGAGAAGAAAACAATGATATGATATCCCTGGATTTGTTAAAATTCACGAAAAAGTGAGGAAGAGAAAAAAAAATAACGAAGGGAATTTTAGTCAGTTCACTGAAAACACCTATTTTCGTTATATTAGTTAGATTATATGTGCATTGATAACCCTCATAATTGGTTCCTCACCAATTAATTTAAAAAAATAATGTGGCAATAAAACAATAAAGTGAAAAATGTTGCAGTAGAATCATAGAGAAGAAGACAAAGAGGCAGAGAAGGAGAAGGATTTCAATTCAATGGAATAATCAGGTTACATGGATATCATATCCTTTATATACATGTAAATGTAAACCCTATGTATCTAGTTGGACCGCACATCTATGGTCCATAGGCCCTACAACACTCCCATTGTGCGATTCAATAAAACTTCATATGCAGTGCTTCACATATAGTGCTTCGAATGTAGTTCTTCAAATGTCGTTCTCTCCTTGACGACTTATGCCGAAATCAATTGTCTCACTAAATCTTTGACAAGGAAAAACCCAGTAGGACAAAACCTTGGTACAACTCTTCACATATAGTACTTCACATGTTATCTCGTACTTTACATGTAGTTCATCACATGCAATACGAACTTCAAAGATCGGCAATTCTAAGTTAATTGCCTCGTTAAAACTTCGTCAGGATAACCCAGAGTGACAAAACCTGAACTAAAGAAAAAGAGTACAATATTAATCAAACTTAGAACATAGTTGGAATCAAATATGTTGCCTCATTAAAACCTTGACAAGGAAAACCCAGTGGGACAAAACCTTGAAGAAGGAAAAAGAGTACAATGTGATAAATGCAAGTAAAGGTGATATGTTACAGATGATCACTTTGCTTCGTTTAAGTTGACTAGTTGCTTCAAAACTCCTAAGGTAGAAAATCCTCATGGGAAATACAATAGCCTTAGATGGGAAATTACTTCCCGGTGATTGTTGTTGTCTCATTAAAAACCTTGTCGAGTAATAAAACTATGTGGGAAAAACTATTCTCGATCTAAGAGAAAAAGAGGACAACACAACTTTAATTTTGAAGTAAAGTATGCCGACATCATATCCCTGGATCCTCCCCTTGATGTCGGCATCTCCCCTCGATTACTTTCAGAGTTGTTCCAGATAGTTCCTTTAGTCATGTACTTTTCGAAAATGAATATCAGTAATGACTTAGAAAATAGTCTACCATATCTCTTCCTGATTACTTTCGTCGGAGAATATATTGTTGTTCTTTCATAATCAACAATCTTTGGATTGTAGTTCATTTAGTATTCCTTTTTTATGTCTTTGCAGGGATAAAACAAACTCATGTCAATGGTTACTTTTACGTATATGATTATGTTCATTATACATTCCAATGACATTGTGTTGGCGCTGAGCTATATCTAGCTAACAAGTTCACATAGGATGTAACATTTGGTCGAGTATATTATGCTAAGTACAATAATGTGTCTATTATACTTAGATAAGGAAAGTTCATCTCCCGACACAACTCCGCCATCTTCCTTTAGACGAATTGGTCATTTATGTACATTTGAAACTCGACTAATCATGGGAGTGCTAGCAGGATGCATGTCCTTGTTAAATTGCCTGACAATGGACATATGCAAACTTGTGGAATAATATACCACAAGCTCGGTCTTCTAGTTCAGAACATAGATAAGATCGAGATTTTCTAGGATTCTCATCTCACTTTAAGATTTTAAATAACTTGTAAGATATGTTATTCCATTAAGAGTACTTATCATGTCCATAATGTCGACATAGATAACTATAATTCTGAATCAGGAACGTATGTAATACGCATGGAACAAAACCTTACTTGTTTATCCCTTCCAAATAAAATAATTGTTAGAGCATAGCTCGGTTGAACCCAACAAGCATTGGTATGTCAAGTTTGGTTGTCATATTTTAGTGAATCAAAACTCATGTTAAGAGTCGCTTGATTGTGAAAAAGCGGGGATCTAACAACCACACCCAATATTTCGATTAGCAATCTGTATGGACAACTCTGGGTTACTTTCTAGAGAATTAACTAGACAGTCAGACTCAATCAATAAAAAATATCACCAGGAGTTTATATCTATATCTCTCAATTTGATTTACTCAAGCAAATACAATATGTAAGTCTTAATCAAAGAGAGATAACTTGGATGGTACCAAAGACCAATATCCAAGTGTTAATCAATTTAAATCAACAACCAAGAAGGTCGGATATTCTAATTGATTGAACAACGCATAACCTGTATTATTTCAATTACATAACAAAATATAATGCGGAAAAGAAATAACACAGACACCAGAATTTTGTTAACGAGGAAACTGCAAATGCAGAAAAACCCCGGGACCTAGTCTAGATTAAACATACACTGTATTAAGCCACTACAGACACTAGCCTACTCCAAGCTAACTTCGGTCTGGACTGTAGTTGAACCCCAACCAATCTCACACTGATCCAAGGTTCAGTTATGCTCCTACGCCTCTGATCCCATTAGGATAATACGCACTTGATTCCCTTAGATGATCTCACCCATAACCAAGAGTTTCTACGACCCAAAGTCGAAGACATTAATAAACAAACCTGTCTCACACAAAGAAGTCTATAAGGATAGATAAATTCGTCTCCCACGAATAAACCTATGAGTTTTGTTCCGTCTTTTGATAAATCAAGGTGAATAGGAACCAATTGATAAAACAAGACTTATATTCCCGAAGAACAACTCAGCTTTATCAATCATCTCACAATAAATTTAATCGACGCAACGAAGAAGATTATTGAGGAATCACAAACGATGAGACGAAGTGTTTGTGAGTACTTTTATATCTTGCTATCGAAGATAGAAATCTCAAGCCAATTATTACAATTATACTCGTACGATAGAAGATGCAAGATCAAATCACACAACTAGATAAAAGTAGTATCGGTCTGGCTTCACAATCCCAATGAAGTCCTGGTTTTAGAAGAAGAAAACCGAAGGTTAAAGGAAAATCGACTCTATCTTAGCAAACTAGTATCACACAGAATATGTGGGGATTAGGTTTCTCGGTTACTAGAGTTCTCCCTTATATAGTCTTCCAAATCAGGGTTTGCAATCAATGTTAGCTTAGTAACAAAGCATTCAATATTCACCGTTAGATGAAAACCTGATTATATTCAAGCTAATATTTATCAACCGTTAGATCGAAAACATAGCTTGTTATACACACTTGTAATGCACGTTTCTAGGCTTGTGTAACCGTACCCAATCGTGTACATTAGTTGGTTCAACACTAGTTAACCAAATGGTTAGCTGATAGACGCATTTATGTGTCTAATTTGTCCTCAATTTTCTGTATTGTTGGTACTCGATTTCGTACTTATTGTGGTGTTTTATGTGTTTGTAGGTATTTTTTTGGAAATAAACGTTTTTGGAAGAATCAGCTCGAAAAACTGCTAAAGGCACCCCCGGAGGACATTTGCTAAACGGACCCCAGATTTGGCTAAGGGGCTCCCAAGGTTATGTGTAGCCTAAATTCGTTCTCAACACCCACAGCTATATATATCCCATTTATCCATCGCACCCATCTTCAACATTCAAATTCTGTTTTTGGCGGGAAATTATTGCAGCACCCGACCAGATTTAGGGTTCGATTTTTGGACATCTTATAGAGAGATTCAATGGCTGATATTCATAGGGATGACTTTATTGATCGCAATAGGCGTGGTGTGGTTGTTTGTTTCGTATAAATTTGACTAGATTCTTGCATGGAAGGAAACAGAGTCTCTCGGGTTTTTCCGAGTTCTGAGTGTGTGGTCGAGAAGTTTTCATGTGCGTGCTCCGTGTTATACTATTTATGGATGGTTACTCAACGTGTTGGGATTCTTATGTCACGAGAAAACAGCATGAGGAGGTAAAATAGGGAAGAAAATATTCTCGAGAATATTTTTATCAATGGAGAATTGTTTGAAGTTATTATGTGTGATTTCTTTGTCTTGTTGAGTATAAAAGTGTAGTAGGCGTACAAGGGTTACAGAGAGTTTGGGGAGAATTCAGAACATTACAGAGCTTAGAAAAGTCGAGTTGCAGAATCACCATTTCTGCTGCTGCGAAGAACATTAGACGCTGCTGAATCGTCGTTGTTGCTACAGTGACAATGACAAATATCTTGTATCGTTCTCTGTAATAGTTGGTTTGTAACAAATATAATTGTTACAAAACCCGATTTTAATCATTTTCTCCCATTTCATCATTTGTAAACCATTTTTGAGCATAAATGATATCAAGTTTTGAGTGTGTTTCCATCATGATGAGAGGCTAAATTCTCGCACAACCAAGGCAATGGATGAAGCTATCTACACATGAATAATGGGTAACTATTTTATTTTCTCTAATATTTAATTAAAATTCACTCAATCACTGCTTTTGTAGAGTTTTTAAATGTTTACATAATTTTCTTAATTACTTGTGATTCAATTAGATAGGTTATACTTTGTATTAAGACTAGCCCTTAACCCGTGCCGTAACGGCACGGGCCATGATGTTGGTTCATTTTTAAAATATCGTATAATTTGTGTCCCGAATACTTATCAACTCCTTATGATTTAATATGTGTTTGTCGTAAAAATAGTTGGGATTTCCCCCTTTTTTTTTCTTTAATGTTTTACCGCCGGAGATTTGTTCAAACGAAAGAAATATAATCTTAACTTCTAGACACTTTTTTATTTAGGTTTATTGCTTATAATGAGATAATGCTCTACATGAACATGGAAGTTTAAATATTTTTTGGAAATATGTCGTCATCATCGCTCATCCCAATGAAATCAACTAATCAATATAGTCCATAAAAGTCTCCACATGCTCTTATTTCGCTCCAGCTGACTCATCTATCATGTTCATGTTGCCGATCCTCCAAATAGGCAGAGAATAGTAAAAAATAATTTGCATCGAACGAATGGTACAAACTATCAAATATGACATGATTTTCCTGTAATTTTTCAACACCCATTATATGATAATGTTTAAAATGTGTACCCATTACCTTTTCGAAGGGATTGTATATATGCGAACCTCTGCCATTAAATCTTCAACAAAGTATTGTGCCCAGCAATTCGTCTTAACGAAGGATTTGGTAACTTCAAAAGTCTTGGACATTTTGTCACTTTCGTATGTTCCTACCTTCACTTGGAATACAATCTGGCAACACATTACCTCATAAAGAACCTTGAACACATATTGTACTCCCTGATCTTATTTTAAATTAATAGGTTTTTAATAGATCTTTTACCAAAAGTTGACATATTCTACGTTGAATATTTATAAAAAACCATTTACGGTATTGTGGATCGTTGCTTTCTAAGATTGTAGTTTTCAAAATTGGCCTCTTCAAGTCCCACGGCTTTCTAAGTTTATATATCTTGTTTGTTTTTATCATTTTATTTAGCCATATTATGTTTGTTACTAACTTTAAACTTGATGTCATCTTGTACTGTGAACTTTATGTGATTTCAGAATCGAAATAGTTATACCTCTTTCATTAGTATCAAGTAATCTGTTGTATATCCCAATAATTCTTCTACAACAATTCCTTTTTTTGCCGTTTCCGGACCATCAATAGCCATTATTGTCAAACACAATCTGTTTAATTTTTGTTGATGTTATGTATTTGCAATGTTCATTTTTCTTAAATAAATAGATTGTGGAAAAACTAAAAAAAAAAACATAAGTATTACATCGGGTCTAAGTTACTATATCCAAAATACTCCGGACACTGCTTCTGGTGCCTTGTTTCCTCAAATTCCTCGTTGCATTCTAGACAGTACATGCAACACGAATCATTTGCGAAGTGAGCTATTTGTGCAAGTGTGGTAAATGTAAATGTATCACATGCCTGTAATAATAATAACAACACGTCAATTCTTTTCAAGGTATCCAGTTGTAAATGGAATGAATCTAATAGATTTGAATATACCTCAATCTTAGATATCACCTTCTTCTCACATAACATAGCAATTGAGGAAGGACAAATCTTGACCACTCTTTACATAGGCAGAGATAGCCAAACTATGTTTTGAAATTGTCTTATGTGAAAATTATTATTAATCCATATTTTATTCAGCTCCTATCGAAGCCAATCTAATTAGTCCAATAGAAAGTTAATCTTAAATTTTTGACCTTATCTCTTGACCAAATTATTGAAGTATTCTCAGTCATGTTATGCTTTGTGTGATCTACCCATCTGTGTCTACTGTACCTTCTAACCCAGTGAATGAAACCTATACATATTGATCCGTAATTCGATATTGTTGATTTGTCATCAAGAGGTCGCATGATTTGAGAATTTAAAATATAAAAAATATTCTACAAACATCGGAGGCAAAATTTAGATTTATGATTTATAGTTTTTTATGATGATTTTGATGAACAAACATAATTTTCAAACAAATATTTTAGAATGCAAATACATCTTCCCGGTCTATAAGGTTTTATATCGGGAATTGAGTTAAAGTTGTTGTCTTTATAGGTAGTTGTCGCGAAACAACTCGAAAATGATGGTTTTTCAGGAAAAAGAATGTAATAGTACTTGAGAGAGCGATAATGTTCTCTTACGCGGGTACACCAATTTCCTTTATATATAATACGGGTGATCGAACAGTCATGATCATATTGTCTTATACGTTCTGGTATCATCCTCGAAATATTTTATTTTTATCCTTATCAATCGTGCTAAAAACAACCAATTACATCTTTCACAATACAATGTTTCATGTTTTGTGAAGATTATTTTTTTACTTGGTCAATAAAACTCACTAAAAAGCAAAAACTATTATTATACACTACTATTACCAACACCCACCACCATAAAAACCATCCACCGCCACTATTTCTTCCACCAATAGTAATGTTACTGCCTCCACTATTCACAAACACCCGCTACCGCTTATACTCACCATTAAAATTAATATAGGTTTTAGTAAAATTATTTATTAATAAAATTATGTATTTATGTTAGATTATTAAAGGGATATTTATAATAGAAATTTAATTAATCATTATGAGCAATCAATGGGACACTAATTAATAAAACGTTTACAAATGGTTAAGTTGAACAAACCCCAGCGGTAAATTTATCTTTGCCAAGGTCAAATCCTGACCACTCTTTACGTAAACAAATCGATAATAAATAATTTCATATGTTCTGATCTTGATTCGTGTCGTTCGTTTAGTAATTGACATGTGTTTTATCGAGTTTATTTTAACATTAAATTTATCAACCATGTTTTATAATTTATAATATAACGTTACACATTTTGTGGCGTTACGAAATTAGCATAATATGTTTTTTTCACCAATCCCCGCCACCACCATAAAACCATATGAATCCATTTTTTTTATCCACCACCACCTAGTGGCGGATCCAAGGGTTGACTAACCTGGCTCTAACCCCTTAAATTTTTAATAACTACATAAATGTTTTAGTTTATTTTATAAATAGAATTTTGTCCATATATATTTATGGTTTAGTCCACCAAAGATTACATGTTTTTTTTTTAAATAGGCCTCCTCAATGTCAGTTTTTGACTCCACCACTGGCACCATCACTGCCGCCCATCCTATGTAGGTTGTTGGACGCAATTCTAATTTTCAATTACAAATGCCATGTATGAGGTTAAGATTGAACAAAATTTCGTCAATTGATTAGTTTCATTATTTTTTTTTCGTGTATATATTCTTTTTTGTATTTCAATCAATTTTATTTTAACATTAAAAAATCATGATTTATACGATATAGTACCAAGATAACATGGGCACCATTTGGGTGATCCAACTACGATCATGAAAATATTGTCTTGTATGATATCATCCCTGAAATAAGTGTTAAAAACAACCAACCACATCTTCCACACTACGATGTTATCGATGTGGTAACGACAACATAAAATTAATATTGTCCATCACTACTCACCAGCATTCACCGTCACTACTTCTTCCACCACAAACCAGGGGCGGAGCCAGGATTTTGAGGAGAGAGGGAAAAAAATTCTTGGCAAGTTGGATACATGTGAAAAATGGACTTTGTATTCCATTTTACGATAAAAGAACAAAAATAAATATAATTGTGCTTGGCTCCGCCCTTAACCACCACTAATATTTCGGCCTCCACCTCTTCTACTACTTATTGTCGCAGAAAATGTATATTGATTTTATTTATCAAAATTACTTATTAATAAAAATAAATATTATAATTAATTAAGAAAACATTTATAATTAAAAAATAATTAGTCATTTATTATGAGCAATTAGTGAAACACTAATTAATAAAACACTTTATAATGAATAGTTTATTTATTATGTGCAATTAGTGAAACACTAATTAATAAAGCAATTATGGTATTTAAGTTGAACAAACCACCACTGTTGATTTATATTTTCTATCAATTCCAACCAAGGTGGAACACTGGTTAGAGGCCACTCTTATGACACAATAGGTCATGAGTTCGAACCTCCCTTTTTGAATTTCCATATCCTTACTTGAGTATTCATTTTTCATTCATAATATTGGAAATAACGCCACACGTGCGAAATATAGGGGTGGTCAGGAAAACCACAGCCCTTGATTTATCTTTGTCCAGACAAATCCTGACCACCACTAACAAAGGCCAACTTGTCCAAACCCTATTTTATACTAATGATAATCTATGCTTAGGAAATACAATTAATATTTGAGAATATGTTTGATTATTTGTGAATCAAGAAATAAAGGATTTAAAGGCTAATTAGAGTTATGAAATATTCAGCATCATTCATTCATGTGTAATAGTGGATTCTAGTGTCTTGGTTATCTTTAATATTTTGAAATCAATCTTAAATTAAGTTTTCTTTATTTTTAAGTTTTATAAGTCTAAAATCTATTGCTTTCACAAGTCTCAACGAACCTTTTTACTACAACATTATTGATTCACATCAATTTTTGGCGCCGTCGACACAGACTTGTCTTTAGGCTAGAGTTTATAGATTTTTTTTGTTTTCTTTTTTTAGGTTTTTTTTTGTTTTTATTTTTCTTTACGTTTTTGTTTTTGTCTTTTCCTTATAGAATTTGGAATTTGGAGAAAAAGGAAAATTTGCCAAAGATTTTGGTGAATACTAAAAAAAAAAAAAAAACTTGGAGTAAAAGGCAAAGCGAAAGGAGCGAAAGAAGAAGAATTTTTTTTTTTATAAAAAAAAGAGAGAAAAAAAAAGAGTTTTTTTTTTTTAGATTGTATTAGGATTTCTCTATTCTTGTAATTTTATTTTTCATTTGCACTTTACTTTTTTGGACTTTGGACTTGGACATTTGGACATTCTTTTATTTTTAAACCCTACGGAAGGGTAGTATTAAATATTAAACTGTTTGCAGAGAAGGACGGTGATTACGATATCACCTCGGCCCCTCGGGTTCGTACATGACATAGGAGTCGTGGCCCGAGTTGACTACAACGGTTCATCACCCGTCTGGTACGGGAGGTAAGTTTGTCGAAACACTCGCGAATCCCCTGTCAGAGAGTTACTGTATTCCTTCGTTTGCATATATGTCGAGGACTTGAATACGGCAGTTTTAAATTCCTAGTAAAGGGAAAGGACTGGCCATACAAGATAAGGGTTCTGATTTCATCATCGTTCTCTTCTTTCCCGCCTTAGGAAAACGATACCAAACGCGAACCTAAGCTTTAAAATTTGGAATAGAACGAGACCTATAGGGTAACGAGCTTAGTAGGAAAGTCGTTCGAAAAATATTGGTTACTCTTTAAGCATACTTCGAAGTTCAAGAAGGTTTCTGTGAGTTGAATGCGTGACAGCGCCGCCTTGTAATGCGGTGAGGCCTTGGGTATCAAAGTCCATCAGCTTCCCTCGCCTCTATTCAATTTACTTAAACTCGGATTGATTCCAGAGGGGTTTGCTCAGATTGTAACGAATTCCTTTTCGAAGGATTAGAATCTGGTCTAGAAAACAATCTAAGTGGATTCATCATGCTTTTTGTTTGCTATAAATCTCTAGGTTTGCTTTGGTGGAGTCATCTTTGTTTGTGTTTGCATAGAACTTCCCTTCCTTTTAGGATTTTTCTTTTTTCTTTTTATTTTCTTTTTCTAGTGTATGCCCGAGGTCATTAGAGAACGGGCTTGGAAAAGAAACACTCTAGGTCGTTTGATTAGTGACAAACCTAGTAGTTCTTCTCATGAAGGCGGGGAGCTCGAAGACTCTTCTTTTGAGAGCCCCGTTTTTGGAAACTTCAGTTTTGAGAATCTATCACTTTGTGAGGAAAGTACCCCTAGTACTTCAGTTGTGCCAGCGATGACGACTTTGAAAGATTACATGTTCCCAACTAGGACCAACCGAGATTCGTGCATTAAAATTCCAGCCAATACGGCTAATTTCGAGATAAAACCTAGTATTCTTCAGATGATCCCTATATTCTTAGGAAAAGATGATGATAACCCTTATTTTCATATTAGGGACATTGAGGAAATTTGTGGGACTATTAGAATAAAAGACCTTACTGATGAAGTCTTGAGACTTAAGATGTTTCCCTTTTCCTTGAGAGATAAAGCCAAGACCTGGCTGAACAACCTACCATCTAAATCCAATGAAACATGGCAGGAACTGTTTGCAACTTTCTATATGAAATTCTACCCTAAGCATAAAACTGCAGTTGTTAGGCAGAAAATTAGTGCTAGTGTGCAACAAGAGGGAGAGTCTCTTTATAGGTTTTTAGAGAGATTCAATGATCTCCTATCCCAGTGTCCTCACCATGGATTTGATAAGATGAAACTTGTGGAGATTATTTATAATGGTTTAGACTATTCGTCTAAATCCATGGTCGATTCTCTGTGCGCTGGTGAGTTCACTAATAAAACTGCTGATAATGCTTTTACCTTCTTAGGAACTATCGCTGAAAAATTCCAACAGTGGGAGTCTTGTGTTGAACCCCCTAAAAGACTTTTGGTCAATAGAAGTAGCACCAATGTGGTAGATACAAGCTTCGAGTCAGATGCTAAGTTTGTTGTTTTGTCTGGAAGTTTAGAAGCTTTGGAAATGGGTCAGTCTAAAAACAGGTCCCTTGTTGAACCTAATAGAGCCTCTCAAGTATCTAGTTGTGGAATAGAGCCCGATAACTCATTTTGGGAAGGTCATGTTAGTGAAGAACAAGCCCATGTTGTCTATAACAACGCTAGGTTTGAGAACCGTCAGAAGTTTGACCCATACTCAGAGACCTACAACCCTGGTTGGAGAAACCATCCTAATTTTTCTTGGTCTAAGGGACAGAATCAAGGTCAGTGTAGTAATTATCAACCTCCCCCAGGTTTTGGTTATAATAAGAATTCTTCAGGTAACCCTTCTGAGAATAGAATGACTAGCTTAGAGGAATCTCTTAGTATGTTAAAAAAGAGCCAAGATATGCTATCACAAAGCCAGGAAATGTTAATAAAGATCCAGGTTAATTTTCAAGAAGAAACCAAGAAGAATTTTAAGAATAATGCCTAGTCTCTTGCTAAATTAGAACTTCAAGTCGGCCAAATAGCTAAGTTTATAAGTGAGTGAGAAGAAGGAAGGTTCCCTAGTCATACTGATCCTAACCCTAAAGGAGAGAAACCGTACAATCATGTGAATTCTGTTACAACCCTTAGGAGTGGAAAGAAAGTCGACAATAAGGTCACCATGCCTGAAAGTGAACATGCTGTAGTTCACCCTTCTGAGACAGAAACCGAGGAGACTGATAGAGTCTCTAAAGAGACCAATGAGGGTCATATTGAGCCAGGATTTGTTCATAGAGTCCTGTTCCCCCAGATATTAGTTCCAACTAAGAGGGAGTCCAACTTTAATGATATATTGGAGGTTTTTAAGCAGGTTACTATCAACCTCCCATTGTTATATGCGATTAAGCAAATTCCCGCTTATGCCAAGTTTATTAAGGACTTGTGTACACGAAAGCGTAAGCTTAGTGTTCAAAAGAAAGCCTTCCTAGCTAGTCATGTGAGTTCTATTATTCAGAATACCACTACTCCTAAGTACAAATACCCAGGGTCCCCTACCATTGCTTGCACAATAGGTAAATACCGTGTTGAGAAAGCGTTGCTTGACTTAGGAGCCAGTGTGAACTTACTCCAATACCATGTGTACCTTAAGATAGGACTTGGTGAGATGAAACCTACCCATATGACGCTTCAGTTAGCTTATAGGTCCGTTAAAATTCCTCGTGGTGTGATCGAGGATGTTCTTATAGAGGTCGACAAGTTTATATATCCAGTGGATTTTGCTATCCTAGTGATAAGTGCATATTTCACATATATTTGGTGTCCATTCCATGCTATTATTTATTGGTTCTCTTGCAAATTATTGTATATTACGCTGGTTTTCTCTTATTTGGGTTTTGTTAGGTAAATCATCCAAAAGAAGCAAAGTGACACTTAATTGTGTAATAAAAGAAGTTAACCGCAAGCGGAAAAGGGCCAAATACCAAGTGTAACTAATTCAAATCAGGGAGTTCTTAATATTATCTCGAAGAGGATGAAAAGACGAAGCCAACGGCGAAAGAATGGAGTCGTTCCGACGTCGCATGAAGATTTTATGGGCATTTGAAGCAAGCAAAGTTGCGCGCACAAAATTTATAATGGGTAGCCAATCTGTTAAGGGGCTTCCAAGATTCAAAAGATACTAAAGGCATCCGGATAATCTACTACGGGCTGCCACCTTCTTCATCTTTCAGTTCACGTAAGCAGCGACCAGCACGATGAGAATGGAGGTGATCAGGGGGATGATGATGATCACAATTTATGCAGACGGTTAATGGGTGTGTGATGTGATGAAGAACATCTAGGGTTTAAATGATCGAGAGGAGTGTTGGAAGTTGGGCAGTGGTTGAGTTTCGATGGAGTTTTAAACATCAGTGGTGTTGCTGCCATTATCGGCCATTGAATGGCAGTTGTGGTTGGAGTCGAGCTATGGTATCAGTCTGTGACTGATAGTGTGTTGATTATCATGGAAAAGCATGGGACGTTATCGTGATCAATGGAAGTAATGACAATGATGATGATGATGTGGTGTTGTTAATGGAAGATGGTGGTATATGTGCTGCCGGCGATTGATATCATGAAGCTGTGGAGTCTATATTGCTGCAGAATATCAGAACTCGAGTTGGGACTCGAGTTGAGCTGTTGATGGCAGTTAAACTCGAGAGTCAAGGTTTGAGCTGTGATCGAAAGGAGGAAAGCTAGAGAAGTGAGCTAGGTGTTGGGATTTAATATCAGTACGACTCTAGTTTGGTTAACAGTGAAGTTCAGAGAGAACACGGGTTCGAGTTTCCGGGGGAGTGAACCACAGTAATGGGTTTGAATCGGCCGTAAAACAAAAGAGAAGTTTACGGATGGAAACCCAGCCGTTATGAAAAAAAAAATATACGAAACATCCAGGAGAGTTTTCGTATGGGAAAATCCAGCCGTGATGAAAAGAAGAATTTCAAGTTAAAACATCCAGGAGAACATACGGTTGGGATATCCCATCTGTATATGAGAAGAAGAATATGCCTGTCAATCTCTTGGAACTGACAGGCCAATTTCTGTTAAGAATAAGATATTGGGTTGGGCTTCACTGTTCATTCCAAGCCCATGAAGCTGTTTTTATGTGGCCTATGGAATTTGCACGAATTTGGCTAGTTTTTGGCAAGTTTGGCACACCATTCGACCGGGATTCGAGCACGGGCACAACTACAATTGGGACACCTATATAAGAGAACTTCTAATATTTTTGGGACATCAATCTTATAATCTTCAATCAAGTTTTGGAGAGAAGAACACAAGGAAGAAAAGCTATGGTTTTGGAGCAATTCATCACCGTAACTATTTATTTACCATTTTATTATATGAAACTCATGGGTTTTGTTAGTACCATGAGTAGCTAAACTTCTTAGTGATTGGGGATGAGTTCTAAGTTCTAGACAATGATTTGAGTTATTATATAAATCTATTTTGAAGTTCTTCACATGATTATTGATTGTTTATACTAATTAGAATTTTTATGATTAATTGATAGATTGTTTAGGTGGCCAACTGAACTAATTTGTTGATTCAATCAAATGCTAGTATTGAGTTAGGAGATAAGTAATAGTCGAACAATTCATACAAAAGTAGAGAACACAAAACCTTGCAGAGGATTCTGTGTATAAATAACACAAGAAAGTGGACCTTGAGCTAAGAGTCTAACTACTAGGATCAATCTATAATTCACAAAAGATAAAGCATTCAGACAAATTACATCTTAAGTGAGATACTACTAGGTGGTTTAGACGAATAGAATCTGGTATTGGAGAGCTCCCGTACTCAGTGATATAAGGAATTTAGGGGATATCACTGAGCTAGTTGTTATTCCACGGTTGGTAATAATCTGTGATTAATTGTATTAATGGATGAATATAATAACTTGATGACGGTTTAGTAACGAAGAAGGATTCCCTGATCATATTTCTCTCTATTGCTTGCAACTTAATTATTTTTAATTGCTTTGATTTTATTTTGAATCTAAAACAAAAATCCCCCCTATTGTGACATTTTTGACAACTAAAACTCCCTGATCTTCGTGGGAACGAACATTATTTGCTATTATATTATTCATTAGTAAAGTAGAATATAAGTGAATTGATTTGAGCACCTAGGACATGCATCAAATTTTGGCGCCGCTGCCGGGGAGCAGTCGGTAGCTTTAGTTTTTTCTTTTAGTTTTATTTTGTTTTTAGTTTTTAACTTTATTTTCTAGATTTTTGTTTTAGGTACTTAATCTCTGGCATCGAAGGATTGGAATTACGAGAGGTATGGAATTGAAACTCGCAAGGGAACGGTACTACAAGCATGTCCAAAGTTGCAAGAAAAACCTTCTACATCAACAATGGTAGGCGGTATGAATGATCCACCTCCACATCCACCTCCGGAGAGGAAGACGTTGAGAGATCTAACATCACCATGTTTGGAATCTCAACCACTGTGTATTAATCTAACTGACACAGTGGAACTTAAGTCAAATCTTATTCATTGGGTTCCAAAGTTCAAGGGATTACCGGGTGAAGATCCCAATCGACATCTGCAACAGTTTCAGAATACAGTAAGAAGTATGAAAAAGAGCGATAATGATGATGATACAGCTTTTCTACAAGCTTTTCCGTTTTCATTAACGGACCAAGCAGAATCATGGTTATATTATCTCCCTTCCGGAAGTATTACCACATGGACCGGAATGAAAAAGTTATTTTTAGAGAAGTATTTTCCTGCTTCTAAAGCTGCAGCTATTCGTAAGGAAATCAGTGGAATTATGCAGATTAGTGGAGAATCTTTGTACGACTATTGGGAGAGATACAAGAGATTGTTGGCGAGTTGCCCACACCATCATATATCACCACAACTTGTCATTACACACTTCTATGAGGGGTTACTACCGCATGAGAGACACTTGATTGATGCGGCTAGCAGTGGTGCACTGGCTAATAAAATTATCGAGGAGGCTATTAGTTTGATTGAAAGCATGGCTTCAAATACACAACAGTTTTATACTAGAGATTCATCGGTGGTTATAAGAGTTAGTGAGATGGGAGATTCTTCACACATGGATCAACGAATTAGTAATGTAGAAAAAATGGTACAACGTATAGCATATGCAGTTGTTCCTTCATATGAAAAGGATGCCGAGGTAAATGCTATATTTCTTAATCCGAGGCCAAGGTATGATCCCTACTCTAATACTTATAATCATGGTTGGAAAGATCATCCAAATTTTAGTTATGCGAATAAGCAAGCTGCATCTCCTAATCCATATGCGAAACAAGGTGGTTTCCAATAAAAATTCCAACCACAACAAAAACCTCCAACTGAAGAGTCTAAGATGGACATGCTCATCTCCATGTTTCAACAAAGTTAACAGAAGGCTGATCAAAATCAGTTGAAAACTGATAACGCTATTAGAGATTTACAAACTCAGATGGGGAAATTGGCGACAGAGATGAATCAAATGAAATCACAAGCTTCGACAAAGTTACCATCACAACCTTTTGTGAACCCAACATAGCACGTTAATGCAGTGACTTTAAGAAGTGGGAGACAAACTGAAGAGCCACAACAACAAAAAGAGGTTAGTAATGACATCAAAAAGGAAGTTGAGGAGTAAATCGTCCCTAAGGAAAAGCCAACCTAAGGATACGGTTCCCACCTTTACCACACCACATCCTTTCCCTAGTCGTTTTGCCAAATCAAAGAAGCAAGCTCAAGATAAGGAGATCATGGACATTTTCAGCAAGATACAAATCAACATCCCATTTATTGAGGCCATCATAACCGTACCCAGGTATTCTAAGGTTTTGAAGGATTTGTGTACAAGGAAGGATAGGTTGATTTCTAATGAAATTACTCAGGTGGGAGAAAGTGCCACAGATATGTTATTAAAGAAGATGTCTGCTAAGTGTGAAGATCCTGGTGGCTTCATAGTGCCAATTACTATTGGTAGTCGACGATTCGAGCGTGCTTTGCTTGATTTGGGAGCATCCATAAGTGTTATGTCAACCGATGTTTATGATTCTCTGAATCTTGGACCTTTGAAAGAGGCGAATATTACTATTCAATTGGCAAACAAGTCCAATATATATCCTAAGGGAGTCGTGGAGGACGTGTTAGTTCGAGTGAATCAGTTAATATTTCCTGTTGATTTTTACATTGTGGATATGCATAATGGAGATAATTGTTCATCTACTTCGTTACTTCTTGGGAGACCGTTTATGAAAATAGAAAAGACGGAGATTGATGTGGACAATGGTACACTCACTATGGAATTTGATAAGGGGATCATTCTCTTTAACATATTTGAGGCCATGCGTTATCCTAGTGATGTGCACTCCGTTTTCTCTATTGATGTTGTTGATTCGTTAGATCATAAGGTGTTTGATGATCTTGGGAGTAAGCTAGACTCCCATGTTTTACTACTTTTGGACGTGGACTTGGGTATTGATTTCGTGGAAAATTATGGTGCTTTTGTGCCACAACATAAAGTCCAATTTGATACTTCTACTTGTATGCCTTTGCCCATTACTGATGAAATTGCTTTATATTTTGTTATGCAGGCACTCAAAATAGAACATAAGCCTCCTTACCTCTTAAAGTATCCTTGCTTGGGTGATGGGGAAAAGCACAAGGAATTATGGGAGGTTCAACGCGACAAAGTGGATGTAGACTCCCTTGAGTTTAAAGATTTACTCCCTCTGGAGGAGTAGCTTAAGGACAATGCCAAGTCGGGCTGACGACGTTAAACCAAGTGCTAAATGGGAGGCAACCCATAGGTTCTGTATCTCAAACTCTTCTATTTTTTTTGTTTTTATTATTTTCATATCATATTTGCATCTCCATGTTTAATTTCATTGAGTCCGTAATCTATTTTAGAAGAAAATTATGATGAATACCTTTTCGTCAGAACAATTCAGACTGTGCGTAGTTCAGTTCAGAGACCATAACTGTCAGACCATTTATCAAAACATTGTGCCCTTTGTAGAAAACACGTAGATGAACAACTTTTGTGAAATGGAGTTTTTCCAAATTCCTTACCAATTTGCACAGTTTTTGCGTTTTATCTGTTGTTACGTCAGAATTCAGAACTTTCGGTTTTACACATTGAGGACAATCTGAAGTTTAAGTGTGGGGGAGTATTTTGCATATAGATTTTTTTAAAATTTTTCATAAAAAACCTTCAACTTGTAGAGATTTTAGAGTCACTAGCATACTTCTAGGTATGTTTACATAGAGATTCTGACCGACATAACTGAACTTGGAAGTGTTAGGGAACTACGTTCGGAATATTCTTACGAATTGGAGTGTTAAATAATGGATTTAATCATGCCGGTGATGCAAATTAGGAGCAGGAAGAAATGCATTATTATAGTTGCTGATCAATCATTAGTGGAGACTACCTTTTATCATATCAACCAAGGCACCAAACCAAATTTTCTTTGTAACTGACTAAAGAGCTTTCTTTTGAGTGTGTGTCACTGTACGTTAATTCCGGGTAGAATGGTGAGCTACCCAACTTCACACCATTTTCAGCACTATTTTTGATCTCTTGAGTGCTAATTTTGTCAATCATAAGGGTGACGTCTATAGACGAAAACCACCTTCTTGTAGTTTGATTTGAAATTAGCACCATTTTATCTCTTGCCAACAACAGGTCCATAGAAACACATCATCATCAACAATGGAGCGACATCAAAATCTACAAGGAAAGTTGAAGACGTTTGAAGTTTACAAGCAACAATACAAGGAAGATCAAATTTCATATCCAAGTAAAGCAACATACAATGAGCATATTTTTATATACATGTTGAAGACTTACACATAAGGAGCGGAATTATAAATCCAAGTTGAAGACTTATTTACAAGAGCGAAGAAAATCAAAAGATGAGAGTTATTGAAGTTTATGATACAAAGACAATACAAGTTGTGAAGATCAAAGCGGTAAAGTACTTCTCTCATGGCCATGTTAATTTTATTTCACTTTTATTGTTTTAGTTGCAATCTCTCTTATAAAAAAAATAATATATATATATAAAAAAAAATAGAAAAAATAGAAATATATATATATATATATATATATATATATATATATATATATATATACAAAGAGATTTGCATTTAGGTTCTTATTTATTTAATAAGGCCATGTGGAAGAAAAATATATAAAGAAGTTTCATGTAACAAGGAATTGAGGAAAAAAGTACAAATTGTCGAAGTTCTACAAGTTCAAGAGTTTATCATCAACAGTTGAAGACCGAAGACCAAGATGAAGAAGACAAGCCGAAGGAAGGCGTTTCTATTGGATATTGTGAGAGTGGTGCTTTCATCATTGCAATCAGATGTGAAGGTGGTAAGTACTCCCATACTTGCTATAGTGGTTGATTTCCTTTCTTAGAGATCATCAGAAAAATATTTTTTGTTTTCCACGATTTTGTGGAGTCTCCTGAAATTATTCGGAAGGTTTCCTTCCCACCATTCAACGTGTGTAGTATTATCTCTTCATTCCTACCTGCACACATGTGAGACCCATAAAAAAGCCATCATATTGAGTGCAATTATCATAAAATCCTTTTAAGTGAGGCAAAAGTCGAGGCGAAATGATTATTGATTGTTCTCAAACATGCGTTTCTCTCATTATGGTGTGGTTATTTCTCACTCAAGATTAAAGAATGAATATGTTCTTTGGTATTTCTAACTTCTTATTACTAGCATGCAGAAACTCTATGTCCTCATAGCTCTTTGGATGCTTGGGAAGCTGGAACGCTTTGAAGTTGGAGTAGGTTTTGTGGGTATATCTCTCGTAAGCCCTCATGAGACTATAACTCGTCCACTAGGGACACCTAGGGGTTTAAAGGCCTGTTATTCATGCTAAGAGTAACCGTATCCTCGACGACATGGAGTTGTTGTATTTTAGATAGTTTGCTCGAGGACTAGCAAAAGGCAAGTGTGGGGGAATTTGATAAGTGCATATTTCACATATATTTGGTGTCCATTCCATGCTATTATTTGTTGGTTTTCTTACAGATTATTGTATATTACGCTTGTTTTCTCTTATTTGCGTTTTGTTAGGTAAACATATAAAAGAAGCGAAGTGGCACTTAATTGTGCAATAGAAGAAGTTAGATGCAAGCGGAGAAGGGACAAAGACCAAGTGTAACTAATTCGAATCAGAGAGTTCTTAATATCATCTCGAAGAAGACGAAAATACAAAGCCAACGGCGAAAGAATGGATTCGTTCCAACGTCGCATGAAGATTTTATGGGCATTTGAAGCTAGCAAAGTTGCGCGCACAGAATTTATAAGGGGTAGCCAATCTGTTAAGGGGATGCCAAGATTTAAAATCTACTAAAGGCACCCGGATAATCTACAACGGGCTGCCACCTTCTTCATCTTTCATTTCATGTAAGAAGCGACCAGCACGATGAGAATGAAGGTAATCAGGGAGATGATGATGATCACAATTTCTGCAGACGATTAATGGGTGTGTGCTGTGATGAAGAACATCTAGGGTTTAAATGATCGAGAGGAGTGTTGGAAGTTGGGAAGTGGTTGAGTTTCGATGGAGTTTTAAATATCAGTGGTGTTGCTGCCATTATCGGCCATTGAATGGCAGTTATGGTTGGAGTCGAACTGTGGTATCAGTCTGTGACTGATAGTGTGTTGATTATCATGGAAAATCATGGGACGTTGTCATGATAAATAGAAGTTGTAACTACAGAAAATCCATAGTTATACCCTCTCTCGAATTAGATAGGTACAAAGTTGAATGAGAATGAGTTTATACACAAATCTACTTCTCTTTTATTAAAATCCTTAATACCTTAAGTTACAAGTCGCTCAAGAACACTCTAGATCTAGACTGCTCTCTTACAAAGGTTATCTCTCTCTCTCCAATAATGTCCCAACCCCAACTCAGGAGGCTAAGTCTCCTCTTTTATAGGGCAATATTACATAATGGAATACAGCTCGACTTATCTCGGACTGACGCTTTTATCTCGCTCTAAACAACTTTTATGCTCACTTTTTTCCTTAAAGATCGGTTCATGTCGGGGACAGCTGTCCCTTTTCTTGCATAACAATCCACACTTCGGGTTATTACTTCGGGAAACCTCACTATTTCTTGGACAACAAGTCATACCTCGCGCAATCGGCTTCGCGCCCCTTAACTTTTCTTGTGCAACAATCCATACCTTGTTAAATGTCTTCTCGAGCAAGTTATGTCAACCTCGCCAGATATCTTTCCGAGCAAGGTAGCTCTACTTCGCTAGATGCCCTTCCGAGCAGGTTGGCTCTACTTCGCTAGATATCTTTCCGAGCAATGTAGCTCTACTTCACTAGATATCTTTCCGAGCAATGTAGCTCTACTTCGCTAGATATCTTTCCGAGTAAGTTAGTTCCCCTTTGCTGACGGGACCTTGTTAAGGCAGATCTGACAGTTGATTAGACTATTCACTTACACTCCTTCGGAAGTGGTGAATAATATCTTTCTCGAAGATTCTTCTCATTATCTCACCCAATATTCCTCGGACACGTGGCAGAGTGATTTTCTGTACCTATATTTTGCCTTTTCTCATTCCTTTCGCGGGTACCAAGAAAGGAGTGAGAATCCTGCATTAATTTCGTAACCGCCACGTACGCGGATTTTCCGCTATCTTGTCTCCCACGATTCTTTTCTACAGTTACCAACCGGTTCCCCTTCCCATGCAACCGTTTTTCTAGGTCATACCCTGGGTCCATTATAAATAGTCTTCTCCCTCATCTTTTCCTCTTCTTTACGTCCTTCAACTTCTTCTTCCCCGGTACTGTTCTTCTGTAAACTCTGTTTGCTTTTGATTTCCTTAGTTCTTCCTCACTTTTTTCACACCGTCTTCTCTCCTTTCAACAATGGCACCTAGAAAATTTCCCCTTACCACTACATCAAAAGACCTTGAAGATTTCCAGGCTGATTTTCAAAAACTAGGTTTAACGCTGTCACCGGCGGTGGATCTTTCGGTTGTGCCTCCGGTAACTGCAACCAGACGGATGGAATTGAACAATCGCTGGATTGAGGCAGAGACGTGGTCATCTACCAGGATGATTGCCACTTTGGGTCAGTTGAGAGCAGGCTTAACATTTCCTCTGTATGACGCCCGGAATCCTCTTCTCTGTGAGATTCTTGCTCATCTCAACAGGGGAGCCTTCCAGTTGAACGGTAATTCAATTCGGATTTTCAACGAGTTTGTGAGGCGTTCCTCTGGCGGTTTATCCCAGATCCCAGCTGTGGCGGAGAACTTCAATCCTGCGGACTACAACATTGCTTCTTTCTCGGGGAATTACTTCGATAAGACTCAAGGTAAAAGGAGGAAGTTTCAAGAGTGGGGTGTTGCTTTACATCGGAGGTCCCTGAAGGATTCTTCCAAAGTCCTTATTTTGGATGTTGAGCCCGTTGGTTCTTCGAAGGAGGATCCCAAGGGCCCTTCCTTGCGTCTAACTAACGATGAGGACTGGATGATGTTCCCAGTTGTTATCGAGGGTCCCCTTGTCTGGGGTTATGATGAGTACGGGAATGCTCGGGAAGGCCCCCTCCCAAGTCACGTTCATCTCGCTTCCTTTGAACCTTGGAAGTTCAACTGGTACGAGAGGCCCTCCGATGTGAGCTCGCTAGTCTTTTCGCTCTTTTCATTTTGGTGTCTTTTATTTGAATTCCCTTTTTTTTGTGTTTTATATATATATTTTTTTTTGTAGTATTCATTGCCTGCTCCCGGCTTGATCAAGGATAGATCCTCTAAGAAGATTGTCGTTGGATCTCCTGCTACAGACCAGGTAACCCGCTTCCTGCTTCGCTTTTGGTGTTCAAATTCTGCTTTCAGAATCTAACCTTTGGTTTTGACAGGAGGAAGAACCCGTGGAAACCCCCATCGTAAACCCTCGTGTCCTTCTGAAGCGAAGTCATTGGGAGAGCTCTTCTGATGCGGCTGCTGCTACCAAGGTATCCTGCTACCATATTTACTTCGTAATATGACTCCCTTCTTGTTGCCTTAGACTTTGTTCAACTCCGGGATACTAACCCATGTTTCCTAGGTTCCTCAATCCGCACATGCCGCTGAACCCCAAAAACGCCGCAGAGTTTTGAATATTGGGGATCTCACCCGTATACCTTCTTCCCAGAAGCCAGCAGAGTTTCCTTCTCCTCCTGTCAAGAACAAGCCCGAGAAGCTAAAGGGCGCCACTCCTCCTCCGAAGTTTCTCATGCAAACTCCTTGTATCACGGTGGAAGAGCCCCCGACTAAACCATCAGCAAGTCCTTCTAGTGAGAAGACTCGGAAAGTTTTTGAAGCAGAAGATCCAGCCTATGCCCCCGACATGGACTTCTTAAGGGACGCTCTTATTTTAACTCGGGACAACCCTTCCACAAGGTCTGCAACCATGGAATCTGTAATCTCGCTATGCGCCGACACTTTCCTAGCTCAAGATCAAGCTTTCATGCAGAACGCTTCGTTGAATATTTCCACCAACCAGCACGCTGCTATTATGGCCTTGGTTAGTATTATTGATCTTAAAAGAATTTGACGTACAAATCCCCATCTTACTGAAAATACTTCACAGGAGTTCAACCGTCACATGGCTCAACTCGTGGAGATGAGGGTTGCCCGTGATAATCTGAAGACTGCTAATGAACGAATTCAGGATCTTAGGAATGATCTCGCTGATGAGAGGGAGCGTTCCACTAAGAAAGATGAAAAGATTTCGGAGCTTCACAATAAGTTTAATCTTTTCTCGGTCCTTATTTCTATCTCGTTCTCGTTTTTACTATCTTGTTGTTTTCGTCAAGCCCGTTCTACGAAGTATTATATGAATTTTGAAGAAGCCAAGTCGATCGTGGATGATTACCAAGTAGAACAAGCAAACATTTTGTCCCAGATTAATTGCTACATATCTGAAAATGAGATCTTGAGCGAAAAGCTTTCGACGTCATATTATCTGGCTTATCATCTAGCTAATGAGTCCGCTACTCATGAAGAGTCGAATTTCCACCTTCGTGAGGAGAATGAACGATTGAGGACCGAGCTTCGGCAGATTAGTAATTATCTCACCACTTCACGTAATCTTCACTCCTCAACCATGGACCGAGCTAGGCGCCTTGAGGAGGATAAAGAAAGAGTAATTAAGAGAAAGGACAGGTCTGAAGCTGAACTTCGCAAGCTCCGGAGTGAAATCTCCGAGTTGAGGTCTGGATATGAGAAGCTGAAGGATGAAAATGCTGGGTTAAGAAACGAGAACAACGAGTTAAATAACGACATGTCTTCTATCTTGGTTCGCTTGGAGAGGCTTCAGGGCAAGAAAACTGCTACCGCTCCTCCTGTGAAGAAGAAGCTTGTCATGCCTCTTCGAGGCGGTAAACTTGTTATCGGATCCCCTAATGATGATAGACCCATGTCCGGACATGGAGAGGACGTGGAAAAATCACCTCTAGAACATCACAGCTTTCTCGAATCAGAAATATCAAGACTTGACCATTTTAATCTTGACGTCCAGAAAACCTTAAATTCTGTTATTTCGTAGAAAGAAGGTAGCTCTAGGTGTTGTTGTTGCTTCGTGCTTCGCTTGGTTACTCTTGTTTCTCATTTCGTTGTTATCTTGCAGAATCCGAGGAGAGTTTGAAGAGTCAAATTTTGCACTTGTCTCGTCAAAAGGATAGCTTGGCTGAGGAGTTATCCAAATTGCAGGGAGAGCTTTCTTCCTTGAACGAGGATTTCGATAAGATGGAGGAGGATGCTAAGAAGGTAGCGAAATGGAATCGCAGAAATTCCCAGGAAGAGGAGGTCAAATTTGTTACCGAGTTCTGCAAATCTCATGGTCTCGACGTCCCTAACATGAACCTCGAGGTTTTCTCCGATGATGAACCCACTGTCTTCGCCGAAGTTGAGAACGAAGATACAGAGACTGATGAAGACATTGAGAAACCTCATCACGAGATCCCTCAAGGCACAGGAGGTAACGATGCTGGGGCTGGTAACAATAATGGGGCTGCGGTATTTGACGGCAACCTTGATGAAGAGGGAGTTAACAATCCCTGATTATTTGCTTTGATGTTTGTGATACTTTGGTTCTTTTGTCCTTTTAACATTTTATCTGGGCGCTCCCAAGCTTGGGGGGCATGACAATTTTTGCTCGTACTTTGCCTTAATATATTAGCTTTTCCTTTTCTTTGCTTTTCCCTTTCTTTGCTTCATTTGCTGCGCTTATATATATATATAACCTGTATGTTTGTTAATGGCTGCTTTGCCCTGGAATTTCGGAATCATTCCGAGATACCAAGTATATACTTGACGAAGGAAATAGGCAAAGAATAATTAATGTTGCTTAAGTATATACTTGCCCCTTATTTTTTGGGTGTTTCCGAAGTAAATTTTTTTTTTGCCTTAATGCGAAATAAATGCTCGAAAGAATAAAATCGTATTTAAAGTATATACTTGCCTCTTGTTCTTTGGTGGATTTATGTAGCATACCTTATGATTTTAGCTCCGGTCGACCTGACCTTATCTGCTTTAGTCGTTCTCGCATTATTGTCATCTCGCTGCAATTATTATTCTCCAGTTCATAGCATAATCGAGTTAGTGCACATATCATCATGTATAAGATAACAATTGCGAGTGCTTCTTATGCAATGTGAGAAGTACTCCTTAGAATTGTATGGCTTTTGTGGTCAAGCTTTGTAATGTGCTTTATTTTTTCTTTGTAGTATATACCCGCCTCTTTGCGAGTATACACTTGCCCTTTTGTTGTGCCTCAGGTCTCATATATATTTTTTTTTTCACATATCTATCATCAGTTCGAGGTCTTATTTTGCCTCCTAGTTAAGGTCTTATTTTGCCCCACCCCGTCGGTCAGGGTTTTTCGACGAAGTCTCAAGCGCTCTTTACTCTTGCGAAGTAAAGATCCATCAACCTCGCCTTATCTCGCTCATTGAGGTCTTATGTGCAACAATATCACAGGCCTACCTACTCCCGTGAGTACCAGCCCCGTAACATTGCCGACTTTGGTGGTCACTCAGCTCCCTAAAGGAGGGTGCCATCCCTTCCCCTCTGAATACCCCCGTGCTTTTGGGCTTAGGCATCCGTTGATTCGTGACCTCGTGCCCTTTTGCCGATATGGGTCCTGGTTACGAAGTCACACCCTAGTTGGGGTGGTTTTGGGACCGAGCGGAAGAACTACACCAGGCCATATTCTTCTCCACTGGCTAGTTCTTACACCCCTCACCGAAGGTAACCCAATTGGGGCCCTCGGCGGATGGGTCTTATGATTGCCCCAAGCTGGTGGTTGTTAGCCACCTCTGAGATTATCTCGTGACGCGTGTAGGTCTTACATTTGCCCCTTGCACTTTGTGCGAACTAGGTTGCACGCCACGAGGTCTCAGCCTCCCTAAGTAGAGGTTTTATATAGGACTTACGATCGCCTATTTTGAGGGTCGTAAGCAGACCTCCTAAATGAGGTCTTACTTGTGGCCCTCGCATTTTCATGTTTTGAATTTACACATTTTTTTTGCATTGCTTCCGTTGATTTTCCAATGTTTCTCAACAAATAGTTCATTCATTTTTTGATTGATACATATATTTTTTCCTTTTTTTTTATCAATTCTTCACGAGTCTATGTTGCTCATGGGTAATACTTCTTGATGTAAATTGGGTTCCACGGGTGGTCCAGTATGCGACCTTGCCTTTCTGCTTCGCCATATACGATGTCCCAGTTACTGTCTGTATCCTTTCCTTCACAGTCCGCAAGTTCATAAGCTTCATTTCCCACTTTTCTTTTTACGATGAAAGGTCCTTCCCACGTAGGCTCCAGTTTTCCTCCGGGTCCCTTTTGATATGGGGGTATCTCGCGTAGAACCAGTTCCCCTGGGATGAAACTTCTTTCTTTCACCCTCTTGTTGTATTCACGAGATAGTCTCCGATGATAGTTCGTCATGTGTTGTAGAGCCATCTCCCTGTTTTCCTCCAAGTCATCTAACTTTGCTAGGATCATGTCCGAGTTTAAACCCTTTTTCCAAGCTTCTTGTTTTGTAGTGGGGAACATGATCTCAGTAGGCAGAACTGCCTCAACTCTGTATGCCAAACAAAATGGGTACATTCCTGTTGCTTCTCGCCTCGTGGTTCTGTATGACCATAGCACCTTCGGAACTTCTTCGCACCAGTTATGGTGATGTCCGTCTAACTTCTTTTTTAAAGTGGCTGCTATTGTCTTGTTCGTTGCCTCCGCTTGACCATTACTCTGTGGGTATAGCGGGGTCGACTTCGCGGACTGTATCTTGAAAGCGCTAAATAACATCTTCACGTTTTCCCCCTCGAATTGCATCCCATTGTCAGAAACGATTTGCAGAGGGACTCCAAACCTACATATGATATGTTCAAGTATGAAATCGTACATGTCACCATCTCATGTGTTCTTCACAGGCTTTGCCTCAACCCATTTTGTAAAATAGTCCGTTGCCACTATCAGGTACTTCCGCTGCAAGCTTCTGGCAACAAATGGCCCCACAATATCTATTCCCCATATGGCGAATGGCCATACACTTAGCACGGAATTTAGGCTTGTCGATGGTGCATGTATACGCTTTCCGAATCTTTGACAAGCTTCACACCTTTTGCATCTTTATGCATGCTCGGCCAAAAGTATCCCTGTGTCTTGGTTTTATAAGCCAATGATCTGGTTCCGCTGTGATTTCCAGCGTCTCCGTAATGTATTGCCTTCATAATTTGCACTCCTTCTTCTCGTGACAAGCATCGCAATAGTGGCCCTAGGAATGATCTCCGATACAGGATTCCTTCTCTTAGTTCATAATTTGTGGATCTGCCTTTGATTTTGTGCGCCTCAAACCTGTCTCTAGGCAGATCACCCCTCTCGAGGTATTTGTGAATAGGTGTTCTCTAGTCATCTTCTTCCATCTCGTCAGATGCACTACCCTCTACTATCATCACGGACTTCTCGTCTTCCAACTCATTTGTTACTGAGGGGTGCATTAACCTTTCAATTCGGATATATTTTTCCGAGGTGTCTTCTATCATTGATGCAATAAAGGCTAAAGCGTCTGCGTGTCTGTTATTATCTCGGCTTACTTGTCTCCATATTATATTGGGTATTTCCTTTGAATATTCTTTCACGAGTTGCAAATATCGATTAATCACCGCATCATTCGCTTGATACCTCCCTTCTATCTGCCTTACTACCAGCTGAGAATCGCTAGTTATTCTTATTTCTTCCAACTTCATCTCGATAGCCAGCCTCAAGGCCTGTATGACTTCCTCATATTATGTCTCGTTGTTAGTGGCTTTATATTCCAGTCGGAAGCAAAATACTGTCCTTGCTCCTTTCGGAGAAGTAAATACTATTCCCATTCCTCCTCCAGCGCTGTTGGATGATCCGTCTACAAATATTTCTCATCTCCTTGGGTGATTTTCTTTCAGTAAATCTGTATGATCCGGACGCTCCTCATCTATATCCAATATTTCTTCCACTCCTTCGTCTTCTTCTATTGGGAACTCGGCCAGGAATTCCGCAACTATGTGTGACTTCGTTGAAGTTTGTACCTCGTATTTTAATCCGAATTGATCTATTCGGGTGTTCCATCTTTCGACTCGCCCAACTCTCCTCGTATTCTTTAGAGCTGACTCTATAGGGATTCTCGTTAGAACTTTTATTTTGTGAGTCTGAAAATAAGTTCTTAGTTTTTCTGATGAATACACCAGCGCTAGAATCAGCTTTTCTATCTTTGTATAGTTCTTTTTAGCCGCATTGAGTGTTTTGCTAACGTAAAAGATAGGCTTTTCAACTCCTTCATCCGTCCGAAGCAACACTGAACTGATGGCGTTTGGTGTAGCTGCGAGACAAATCAGCAGTTCTTCATTTGGCTCGGGCTTTTGGAGAATTGATAAGTTGATAAGATATTCTTTTATATTTTACAGGGCCTGTTCACATTCTTGTGTCCACGAAAATTTTGTTCCCTTCTTCAAAATATCGAAGAAGTGTTTGCATCTATCCGAGGATTTAGAAATAGATCTTCCCAAAGCTTCCAACTGCCCATTCAGTTTTTGCACGTCTTTTATCGTCGCTGGCGATGGCATGTCCAATATGGCTTGAACCTTGGATGGATCTACTTCGATCCCTTTCTCGGACACGATGTGCCCCAGGAACTTCGCTGACTCCACTCCGAATATACACTTCGCAGGATTTATTTTCATTTTGAATGCCCTCATCTGCTCGAAGATTTCTTTCAAGTCTTCAACATGGTCCCCTGACTCCTTAGTTTTAACCAGCATGTCGTCGACGTAGACCTCCAGCTTGTTGTGCACCCATTTTGCGAAAATCTTCTCCACCATCCGCTGGTAAGTTGCCCCTGCGTTTTTTAGTCCGAACGGCATTCTCGTGTAGCAATACAAGCCTCTAGGAGTGAAAAAGTCCGTGTGCTCTTGGTCTTCTTCCGCGAGTGGTATCTGGTTGTATCCACAATAACCGTCCATTAAAGTTAACCTCTTGTACCCTGAAGCTGACTCCACCATTTGCGGTATATTGGGTAGAGGGAAACTATCCTTTGGAGAAGCCGTATTTAAGTCGCTGAAATCTATGCATATTCTTATTCCTGTTGTCTTTTTTGGTACTATCACCATGTTAGCTATCCATGTTGGATACTTCGCGGGTCTTATTATTCCCGAGTTTAACATTTTCTGTAATTCTTGCTCTATTTGCTCGTGATAAGCAGTGGCTATTTTTCGTATTCGTTGCCTTATTGGTTTGATTGCTGGGTTTAGATCCAGTCTGTGGCAAGCAACTTCAGGATCTATCCCAGGCATCTCGTTCATGCCCCATGCAAAGATATCACTGTATTCTTTCAACAGCCTTATCAACCTTTCCTCTTCATCCGCCTCCATCATTGTTCCGATCTTCACCGTTTTTGTTTCATCTTCGCTGCCCAAGTTTATTTCTTGCATGGGTTCTACTGCTGCGAAGTTCATGATTGGGTCTCCGAGCGGAGATGGACCCTTTAGTTGCTGCACGGGCTCATCCTTATCTTCTGGGATTTCACTTGGGATAGCCCATCCTTCTTTTGCTTTGACCATATACACCATTAATTCTTCTTCCCTCTTTGCTTCTTGCACTCTCTTCTTTTGTTCCTTTTTTTGCTTTATCTTCTCGTCATAGTTGTGCACATCTTCATCGTTACACTCTCTGGCTTCCTTCTGATCTCCCTTTATCTCGCCAATACCGCTTGGCATAGGAAATCGAATAGCTTGGTGATATGTGGATGCTATTCCCTTGATCCCATGTATCCATGGTCGCCCAATCAGAGCGTTGTAGGGAGATTCTACATTCACCACGCATACTGTTACCTCGGTTTCAAGTTCCCCTGCGAAGATTTTCACGATCAACTCCCCTCTTGGCTTCGATGCTACTCCGTTAAACCCATAGATATTATAGGTCGACGGTACCAGATCTGAATCTCGGTAGGCCATTGCTTTAAACGCGTGGTAAAAGAGAATATCCACCGAGCTCCATGTGTTCACCAAGATCCTATCTATTTCCCATACTTTCTTTTTTCCTACGGAACTTTTTCCCCACTTCGTACGCTCTCCGAAGTTCAAAGTGATCACCAAAGGATCTGTGTGCGAAGCTCCTCCTTCCGGGGCGTCTGCTGCTGAGAAGGAAATAGTCCTTCTCTGTCACTCTTCTAATGGTTCTTTCTTCGCGATGTTGTATATCTCGTTTCCTTCAAAATCCCGCTTATGAACCCTTTGTAACATATTATCATGAAAGTTTTGTATATTTTTCTCAGAGTGAATGATGGAGTTGCAGTTTAACTTCTGTGCTCCTCTGTCGATTTCGATTATGTATACTTTTGATTGCTTTTGATCACCTCTTGGAGGTGGTGGCTGGGGTATGGGTCCCGAATTTGCCAAGAAATGCTTGAGTTTTCCCTTTTCAATTAGGCGAAGTATTATTCGTCGGATGTTTCTGCAATCTTCTGTGCGGTGTCCGTGGAAGCAATGATACTTGCAAAAGTCATTATTTCTCACACTTGACAAGGGCTCCACCCCAAAATTTCCCGGGGGTGGAATTTATTCCGCCAGGACAATTGATTCCCATATCTTCTCGACAGTGGTGTTGAGCTCGGGCAAAACTACATCCCCGAACTGCGGTTTCTTTCTCCCATATTGCTGACCCGGTTGGTATCTTTGTGAGTTCTTCGGATTATCATCTCGGAACCCTTCGTAATTCCGAGGTCTGGGATCGATATACCTCGGATGTTGATCTATCCATTCTTGGTCCCCACTGGATACTGCTACCAGCTTCGCGGGTATTGTTGCCAATGGTTCCGCGTCCTCATATTTCATATCGCCTTCTATCACATTTGTTATTCTGGGAAGCAGACGCGAGTTCCCCTCCTTGGATTGAATTGGGGCTGCTTCAATTGCCTCCCTTTGTTTCTCCTCCAACGCCACGTACTCCTCCTGATATTCTCGGAGTTCACTCATTGATATTGTGTTACGAATTACGAAGAGCTGCGTGTGCAAGAGGTCGGTTGGTATTAATGCATTTATGAAGGCCAGGATGAAATTTCTCTCATCTACCCTTCCCGCGAGTTCACTGCATACGGTTCTCCATCTCGTAATTAGACTTCGCAAGTTTTCTCCTGGCTTTCTTCGCAAGTTGAACAAAGTTTCTATTCCTGGCCTTAACATGTTATTGCTTATGTAAGTTGTCAGGAATTCTCTCTGCAAATCTTTAAACGACGAGATTGAACCATCTGCTAACCCTTCGAACCATTTTGAGGCTTCCTCGGTTAAGCTAGCTGGGAAATATTGGCACAGTACTGTTTCATACCTCGCCCACTGCATTAATGAGAGAGCGTACTGTTTCAGGTGCTGCACAGCATTCCCCATTCCGTCGAATATGCTTCCGAAGGTAGGCAGTTAACACCTTCCTGGGATTCTTCCCTATAGTACTTCGCGCAAGAATGGTGATTTTTCAGCCTCCACAATTGCCTCATCCAATTGTAATCTTCCTCCCCTTCACGGATTATTGAGTAATGCTTTCATTTCCTGTATTTCGTTCAGGACTGTCTGATTAACTTTGTCCATTCCTTCTTCTCTCCTTCGTTTTCTCCTCCTATTACTTCGCTCAGCATCACCTTCTCTCCTTTCTTCCTCTTGTCCCCTTCTCTCTGCTCGGTATCTCTCTTCTTCCTCTGCATACTTCCTTGCTTCCTCCTGCCACTGTTGTTCTCTGTGTCTTTGTTCTTCCCGAGATCTTTCCTCCCTCCGGATTCTCTCAGCTTCTCTTCGCCTTTCTTCTTCCCGAAGTCTCTCCTCCTCCCGAGTTCTTTCTTCCTCAAATCGCCGTCTTTGGTCTTCCCATCTTGTTTCCTCCAAGGCTTTCCTCAGCAACCTTTCTTCGCTGCTTTCTCTTCGACGTCTCCTTCTCCGTTCTCCTCTTTCTCCTTCCTGTTCATCCTGAGGAACTTCCCCTCCTTGGTTCACGTTTTCTCCCATACCAGTTTCACCTCGTGCATCTCGAATAGTCCGTTCTTCATTAAGTTGGTTGTTTCGTTGTACCAAGATCGCGTTTTGCCTCATGAGTATGGTCCTTTGCTCCATTAGAGCTCTCTCCCTTTACCTTTATAAGCGCAGCACCTCTCTGATCTGCTCCACTATCATATTTTCTTCACCGGCAGTTTCCCCTCCGTTCTCTTGCAGAGGTTCTTCTTCCACCTCCATTTCAATGTTAACGGTATGGATCGATCCTTCCCGGTAACGTTCGTCCTCTTCCTGTTGGATCTCACCCTTCCTTCCTCTTCTGCTTGATGTTTCGCCTATTTCCATCCTGCCTCCTCTTCCTGCTAGACGCAAGCTTCTCCTTGATGCGATGAGATGTTGTGCTCGTTCCGGTACTCTTGCCATGGACAACCTGTTAAACTCTCTTTCTCCGATTTTCCGGCTTTTGACCAGATCTAGCTTTCTTTCCTTTCGGTCAGCAGGTTTCAGATCTACCTTTCCTCTTTTAGCACTATCAGGCTTCCTTGACCACTATTCTTTAGTTCTTACAAAGTAAAAACTCACTTAGTGATTTGTGTAACAACAGATTTCCCAAACAATCTCAAGTGAGACTAAAATCTCAACATGAGATCCCTATTTCTCGGCGCCAAATTGTAACTACAGAAAATCCATAGTTACACCCTCTCTCAAATTAGATAGGTACAAAGTTGAATGAGAACGAGTTTATACACAAATCTACTTCTCTTTTATTAAAATCCTTAATACCTTAAGTTACAAGTCGCTCAAGAACACTCTATATCTAGACTGCTCTCTTACAAAGGTTCTCTCTCTCTCTCCAATAATGTCCCAACCCCAACTCAGGAGGCTAATTCTCCTCTTTTATAGGGCAATATTACATAATGGAATACAGCTCGACTTATCTCGGACTGACGCTTTTATCTCGCTCTAAACAACTTTTATGCTCACTTTTTGCCTTAAAGATCGGTTCATGTCGGGGACAGCTGTCCCTTTTCTTGCATAACAATCCACACTTCGGGTTATTACTTCGGGAAACCTCATTATTTCTTGGACAACAAGTCATACCTCGCGCAATCGGCTTCACGCCCCTTCCCTTTTCTTGTGCAACAATACATACCTCGTTAAATGTCTTCTCGAGCAAGTTATGTCAACCTCGCCAGATATCTTTCCGAGCAAGGTAGATCTACTTCGCTAGATGCCCTTCCGAGCAGGTTGGCTCTACTTCGCTAGATATCTTTCCGAGCAATGTAGCTCTACTTCGCTAGATATCTTTCCGAGCAATGTAGCTCTACTTCGCTAGATATCTTTCCGAGTAAGTTAGTTCCCCTTTGCTGACGGGACCTTGTTAAGGCAGATCTGACAGTTGATTAGACTATTCACTTACACTCCTTCGGAAGTGGTGAATAATATCTTTCTCGAAGATTCTTCTCGTTATCTCGCCCAATCCTCCTCGGACACGTGGCGGAGTGATTTTCTGTACCTACAGCAGTAATGACAATGATGATGACGATGTGGTGTTGTTAATGGAAGATGGTGGTATATGTGCTGCCGGAGATTGATATCATGAAGTTGTGGAGTATATTTTGCTGCAGAATATCAGAACTCGAGTTGGGACTCGAGTTGAGTTGTTGATGGCAGTTAAACTCGAGAGACATGGTTTAAACTCGAGAGTCAGGGTTGGAGCTGTGATCGAAAGGAGGAAAGTTAGAGAAGTGAGCTAGGTGTTGGGATTTAATATCAGTACGACTCTAGTTTGGTTAACAGTGAAGTTCAGAGAGAACACGGGTTCGAGTTTCCAGGGGAGTAAATCGCAGTAATGGGTTTGAATCGGCCGTAAAACACAAGAGAAGTTTACGGATGGAAACCCAGCCGTTATGAAAAAAAAAATCTACGAAACATCCAGGAGAGTTTTCGTATGGGAAAATCCAGCCGTGATGAAAAGAAGAATTTCAAGTGAAAACATCCAGGAGAACATAAGGTTGGGATATCCCATCTGTATATGAGAAGAAGAATATGCCTGTCAATCTCTTGGAACTGACAGGCCAATTTCTGTTAAGAATAAGATATTGGGCTGGGCTTCACTGTTCATGCCAAGCCCATGAAGCTGTTTTTATGTGGGCTATGGAATTTGCACAAATTTGGCTAGTTTTTGGCAAGTTTGGCACACCATTCGACCGGGATTCGAGCACGGGCAAAACTACAATTGGGACACCTATATAAATCTATTTTGAAGTTCTTCACATGATTATTGATTGTTTATACAAATTAGAATTTTTATGATTAATTGATAGATTGTTTAGGTGGCCAACTGAACTAATTTGTTGATTCAATCAAATGCTAGTATTGAGTTAGGAGATAAGTAATAGTCGAACAATTCATACAAAATTAGAGAACACAAGACCTTGCAGAGGGATTCTATGTAGCGATTTTGTGTATAAACAACACTAGAAAGTGGACCTTGAGCTAAGAGTCTAACTACTAGGATCAATCTATAATTCACAAAAGATAAAGCATTCAGGCAAATTACACCTTGAGTGAGCTACTACTAGGTGGTTTAGACGAATAGAATTTGGTATTGGAGAGCTTCTGTACTCAGTGATATAAGGAATTTAGGGGATAGCACTGAGCTAGTTGTTATTCCACGGTTGGTAATAATCTGTGATTAATTGTATTAATGGATGAATATAATAACTTGATGATGGTTTAGTAACGAAGAAGGATTCCCTGATCATATTTCTCTCTATTGCTTGCAACTTAATTATTTTTAATTGCTTTGATTTTATTTTGAATCTGAAACAAAAATCCCCACCATTGTGACATTTTTGACAACTAAAACTCCCTGATATTCGTGGGAACGAACATTATTTTCTACTATATTATTTATTAGTAAAGTAGAATATAAGTGAATTAATTTGAGCACCTACGACACGCATCACCTAGATACTCAACCTGTCCCTGACCCCGAGAACCATATACCGGTAATTTTAGGTCGCCCGTTTTTAGCTATATCCAATGCGATCATTAACTGTCGAACTGGCATTATGAATTTGTCTTTTCGTAATATGACTATTGATCTGAACGTCTTTCATATTAGTAAGCTACCTTCTGAACTAGATGACTCGAGCATAGAAGAGGTGAACATGATAGGAACATTAGTCGAGGAGTCATTACCAAACACTTTGATAGAAGATCCATTAGAGAAATGCCTAGCTCACTTTGGGATTGATTTTGATGATGATGATGTGATTAATGAGGTGAATGCTTTGTTAGATTCAACCCCTTTGATAGACACTAGTAATGGATGGAAGCCTAAGTTCGAACCTCTACCCGTTTCTGAGTCTACCCTAGTTCCTTCGTTGGAAAAGCCTCATAAATTAGACCTTAAACCATTACCAGATTATAGCATCCGACTTGGATAGTGATCAGGAAAGTAGGCTAGTAACAGTCCTTCAGAATAACAAGGAAGCTTTAGGGTGGACCATAGCATACATTAAGGGTATAAGTCCTACTTTTTGTATGCATTATATTTATTTAGAGGAAGATGCCAAACCTTCTAGGGAGATGCAACGTCGACTGAACCCTAATATGAAAGAAGTAGTTCGAACCGAGGTTCTGAAGTTGTTAGATGCATGTATTATCTAACCCATTTCACACAGAAAGTGGGTCAGCCCCGTTCAGGTTGTTCCCAAGAAATCTGGTATTATTGTAGTCCAGAATGATAACAATGAGTTAATCCCAACCCGAATGACCACGGGTTGGCGTGTCTGTATTGACTATAGAAAATTGAACAAGGTCACTAGGAAGGACCACTTTCCCCTTCCCTTCATCTAACAAATGCTAGAAAGATTAGCTGGACGTAGCCATTTTTGCTTTTTAGATGGATATTGTGGTAATCAGGTTCCTATTGCCCTAGAAGACCAAGAGAAAACCACTTTTACCTGTGCCTTTGGTACCTTTGCGTATATACGCATGCCTTTCAGGCTATGTAATTCCCCTGCGACCTTCCAACGTTGTATGTTGAGCATATTTTCTGACATGGTAGAACGGTTCTTAGTGGTCTTTATGGATGATTTTTCAGTGTTTGGTTCGTCTTTCGATGAGTGCTTGCATCATTTGTAATTAGTTTTGACTAGGTGTAAGGAAAATAATTTAGTGCTTAATTGGGAGAAATGTCATTTCATGGTTCGTTCAGGAATCGTCTTAGGGCATGTCGTATCTTCGAAGGGTATAGAGGTAGATAGAGCCAAAGTTGACCTTATTAAAAGTTACCGGTCCCAAAAACCGTATGAGATATTAGGTCATTCTTAGGGCATGCTGGTTTTTATCGTCGATTCATTAAGGATTTTAGCTTGATTTCTAGACCTCTTTACAATTTGCTTGCAAAAGATGCTAAGTTTGTCTTTGATGATGCTTGTTTAGAGGCTTTTTAGAAGCTAAAGACTTTACTCACTACCGCCCCCATAGTCCAGGCACATAACTGGAACCTACCCTTTAAGATCATGTGCGATGCTTCAGATTATGCTATTGGTGTTGTGCTAGGTCAGCGAGAAAATAAGTTACTTCATGTGATTTACTATGCTAGCAAAACTCTGAATGATGCCCAGTTGAACTATACCACTACGGAGAAGGAACTATTATATATTGTGTTTGCCTTAGACAAGTTTAGATCCTACCTCTTAGGTTCTAAGATCGTAATCTATACTGATCATGCTGCTTTGAAATACCTTTTGTATAAGAAGGATACCAAACCTAGGTTGATTAGGTGGATCCTATTGTTACAAGAATTTTCTCCCGACATTAGGGACAAAAAGGGTGTAGAAAATATAGTAGCAGACCACTTGTCTAGGCTAGTTGTTAGTTCCCCTAGTGATTCTCTTCCTATAAGGGACAACTTTCCTGATGAACAATTGTTCTCTGTTTCCCAATTACCTTGGTATGCGAATATAGTGAACTATCTTGTTACTGGTCGAATGCCCCAATATTGGGGTAAACAAGATCGTTCTAGGTTTTTAGCCGAGGTCAAGCACTTCTTTTGGGATGATCCTTATTTGTTTAAGTATTGTCTAGACCAGATTATTAGGAGATGTATACTTGAGAGTGACCAGTCCAGTATTATTTCCTTTTGTCATGATCATGCTTGTGGGGGTCACTTTAGTGCTAAGAAGACTGCTGCTAAGATATTGCAGTGTGGATTCTATTTGCCTTCGTTGTTTAAAGACTCTCAAAGTTACTGTGTTACTTATGAAGGTTGCCAAAAATTAGGAACCATTTCCCGTAGGAACATGATGCCCTTGAACCCTATTTTAGTTGTTGAGGTCTTTGATGTGTGGGGTATTGACTTTATGGGTCCATTTCCTAATTCTTTTGGTAACCTATACATCCTTGTCATCGTAGACTATGTCTCTAAGTGGATTGAGGCGGTTGGGTGTAAAACCAATGACCATGGGGTTGTGATTGAGTTCTTGAAAAATAATATACTTACACGTTTTGGTACACCGCGAGCTATAATTAGTGACGGAGGGTTGCACTTTTGTAATGGACCTTTTAGGCTTCTGATGAAGAAATATGGTATTACACATAAGGTAGCCACCCCGTATCATCCACAGACTAGTGATCAGGTAGAGGTTTCCAATAGGGATATAAAACGTATATTAGAGAAAACAGTTAATCCTAATCGGAAAGACTTGTCGTCTAGGCTTACTGATGCCTTATGGGCTTACCGTACTGCGTTTAAGACCCCCATTAGAATGTCGCCTTATCGACTTGTGTATGGCAAGGCATGTAATTTACCTGTTGAGTTATAACATAGAGCTTATTGGGATATTAAGCATCTAAATTTTTCACTTGACAATGCAGGATCCCATAGGAAACTCCAGCTCAATGAGTTGGACGAGATTCGTATAGATGCTTACGATAGTGCGAAGGAGTATAAGAACAAAATGAAACTTGTGAAATGATAAGAATATTTTACGGAAGTCATTTTCTCCAGGTCAAAAAGTTCTTCTGTATGATACCCGCTTGCATCTTTTCCCTGGGAAGTTACGTTCTCGGTGGACGGGTCCTTTTATTGTTCGCACTGTCTTTCCTCATGGAGATGTTGAGATCGAGACACCGGATGGTAGTAGTTCTTCGAAGGTTAACGGTCAGAGATTGAAACCTTTTTTAGAGCCCTTTCCTACAGGTGATGTTGAGAAGGTCCCTCTGGAGGACCCTCTTTACCCTTGATTGACCATCGAGGCGATTGTATGTTGTATATTAGTTTTTGATTTCTCTCTTCTCCGAAGTACTATCTTTCCGACTTCTCTCTTTACTGATTCCTCATGTTACTTTACTTTTTGGTATTTCTCTTTCATTAGAAACATTGAGGACAATGTTAGATTTAAGTTTGGGGGTGGGGAAGAAACTTCTTGTTAGTTTTTAGTTGTAATAAATAAACTCCAGAGCCTAGAAATTTATGTTTATTAAGGATGGCACTAACCAATCTAATTGGATGGAAGCATTTTGGTTGTAGGAGTCGAGGAACCAATCTGATTAGATGGAAACTTCTAAAGAGTCTATTCATAAAAGCACATAGCTCAGGTGTTAAAAAAGAAAACATGGTGGTTTCGCCATATCCTCGTGATGGAAACATTGAAAGAATTCTGATCACTTCTTTTATTTTTATTTTTTACCATTGCTAGGGTGAAATAGAGTGACTGAGATACTCAAAAAAAAAATATGAAAAAGAGACCAGACCACTAGACCAACTGGAATAAATACAATAAAGTCGACCACTGGTACCCTTGTATATGCCAGCTGAGTTGACCTAGAGTTAGGATTATCGACCACTGGTTCCCTTGTATATGTCAGTGTGTTGATATTAGTCCAGACCAGTATCTCAGTCCATTAGGATAGGTTCACCCTAGACAACATCATCCACGTTTTTCTCTATTCTCTTAATCTATCCATGTGATTGGTTGACTCCGGTTTATGATGTCCAGAAACTATCTGAGTATAGCTCTGTCACTTTATATGAATTTTAGTATGCTTGAGTGCAAACTCATGTACAACAATTGGAATTTCGCATCAGGGTACTTCCTCATATAGTCAATAAGTATGCCAACTAAGGAGATTCTTTAGTGCCTTCCAAGGTTCTGCGTAGATAGCTAGGGTCTGGAGTAAAGGTTTTGTGGGTACACGTATGGTAAACCCTTCGGAGACAACACTCCGCCGCTAAGGCCACCTAGCGGTTTAACGGCTTGCTGCACGTGCTAAGTGTAGACATTTTATTTTTTAGATTAGATTTGCTCGAGACTAGCAAATAATAAGTTTTGGGGGTATTTGATAGACGCATTTATGTGTCTAATTTGTCCTCAATTTTTTGTATTGTTGGCACTCGATTTCGTACTTATTGTGGTGTTTTATGTGTTTGTAGGTATTTTTTTGGAAATAAACGTTTTTGGAAGAATCAGCTCGAAAAACTGCTAAAGGCACCCCCGTAGGACATTTGCTAAATAGTCGGTTGTCAGCCAACACAAATATAATTTCACTTTCTTACTTCCTATAATAACGTAGTATGCAATAAGAAAGAGTTCGTATCCACATAGAGGCTTTTTGTTGTTATGCAAATTTTCAGTTTCTTAGTAAACAAAGGGGGGGTTCGAGTTATCAAAGCTATAAAACTAATTTGAAAGCAATAAAGTATTAAAGTAATCAATATGGAGAAAGTATTGGTCACGTGATAGTTTCATTCACAAACACATATTTTCATCAATGACTAGCATTGAAATTTAATCTCTCATTTACTAAAAGTCCTAGGATACCTTGATCGCAAGAATACCCCGCTAATTCCCTGATTTCATCACAACCACATTAAAAGATGCATATGTGAATTCTTCCTAGAAAGCAACCTAAAGTGTAAAATCAAATTAGATTTAACTCCCTAAAAGCAATAAGCTATATGGAATAAGACTAAACAAGGCAATCGAAATGTGTAAAAGCACTAAATCAATTTAACCCAAGTTATGATTCATATGTGACTAGTAGGATATATCTCTACAAGCACTACCCACATTTATGCTACTTAGAATCAGGGATTAACAACGTTTTCGTATTGAAAACCCTAATATAGCTCTAGATATGAATGCAAATCGGATTGATTCCGGACTCAACCAATCAAACAATCAAATCATATAAAATATAAACAATGAATCATAAACAGTAAAATATTGATTCAAAACCACATCATTGAATCAAAAATCATTTGTGAAATCCACTTTATCCCATAACCAATAATATGAAGTTTAGCTACTCATAGTATTTTGATTCAACATAATTATTATCAAAAATAAAATGAAGAACATGAAAAATAAACGAAAGCAAACCCTAGTAGAATCGCTCTCCTCCAAACTCCAGTAGAAAAATACGTGATAAGTTCTTCCAAAAGAATAAAAACTTTTCTTTTTATAACCTTCCAACTTTCCATATTAGGTCTTCAAAGCCCAAAGTCCAATAACTAGAAGTCCACCCGAGCCCATGAACCATGAGTGAGAAAAACCCATGTGAAAATATGACCCAAAAATTGTTAGCCGGAAAACAGTGTTTTTGTCCGGAATATGGCAGAAATCCAGCGCCGGAAAATCACCGCCGGTCACCTGAAAAGTCAAACGGTCAAGTCGGTCAACCGGGTCAACTCGAAAAATCTACCGAGTCAACACCGGGTTAAGAAACGAGTCAGAAAGGTCCATGCCAGGCTTGTTGCAGTGGCCAAACTTCAGTCAAGCACAATGATTGTGCTTTAGCCATAATGGTTGTGCCTGCAAACCAACTCCAACTACACTTTACTTCACAGCCAAGATGGTTGTTTTTCCAGTTCATTTGTTGCCAGCTTCTTCTGTAACCCTGTAACTTCTCTTGTACTCAACCCACAAAATCACTGCTCTAGCCTTGCTGCAGCTACTTCATTGCAGCTCAAATGAGCTGTAGCTATACACTTCAACAACATCATCAGTGCTTCAACCCCATTCTACTGGGCTGCGCCTGCAAACCAGCCACAAACAGCACCTTTCCATCCATTGGCTGTAGCTCCTTCTGTCCTTCTCGAACTGCAACATTCCTCAAGCTACGCACCACCTGAATTTCAGCTCCCCTTCACTGCCTTGCAGTCACCAATACTGCTCTTCCTCTCACAAACCTGCACTCTTGAACTCAACCTCAAGCCATAGTCTCACTGCACTTGCATTCCCCGAGCATTACCAATACCATTCTTAGCTTCATAGAATCGACACCATTACTTGAGCTCATCCCTAGCTCAACACAGCAACCACCAGTGTGCATTTCTCCACTGCCACATCACTTCAAACCCATTGCCTCCACCTTGTTCTCCCTGTAACTTCCACAGCAAACACGTCTGCACAATCCAGCTCAAGCCTTCTCAGCATCATTACAGTTCAAAAACCTTGTTTGCTTCTCTGCTCATATCACCAGTTTCCATCTTCTCTGACTCATTTCAGCTCACTTCAATCCAGTAATTCAACACCACAAGACCGAGCTCAAGCCACCAGTTCATTGCAGCCTCACCAACTTCTTCACAGCGCCAGACTCCAACCCCATCATTCCTTATTCCTCCCAGCTTCAAATCATCTCACCATTCCATGAGTTTTCTCCTTGTAACAATGGCAGTACCATCTCTTAACAGCCTGTAATTAACACATCAGTTCAAGTCCACCCTACACCATTGCAGAAACACCAAAAGCAGCTCAGATAAATAGTGCAGCTTTTCTCCTCCATATTCATTCAGAAATTCCACCAGAAGTTATATCAGTCCATTAAGCCATCACCCTGACAAACAACAAACACCAGCACTGCAACTTCATTTCCTTCTTGACTCTACTGCAACCAAACCCTTCTTAGATCAATTCAACTCCAGTCACTCCCTTCTGAGTATCAAGTTCTCTCACAACAACAACTCCAACAGCAGCTGAATCCATGCTTGCCAGCTGCAACTTGTAGCCATTATCAACACCATCAGTAGCTGTAGCTCACTGCAACATGCTCATTTTCTTGACCTTGTGTTGGCTGCACTAAATGAACCTATGTAAGCAGCACCAGTTCACAGCTCCCATTTGGTAGCACACTCTTGTATCTTGCACCAGCTGTACCATTACATCCACAAGTCCCTGCCAAACTCATGATTTTAACCTGTTCTTCTGCTTCTCTACAACATCAGCAATCATCTCAGTCAAATTCAACATAGATAAAACCCATTCATTTGAACTCATCAAATTCATCATTCAACATCAGTACCAGCAGACCTTGATTTCATTAACAACATTTCTTCCTTTAACTCACAGAGAACCCATTCTTGAAGCAAACCCATCTCTCAAATCCACTGATTTGTCACCTTGCTGCTTGAATTCAAAACCCATATCCTAATTTAACATTTACAGTTCAATCATCATCTTCTTCCATAACCATAGAAACCCTAGTTTTTGTTTCCTCTAAATCGAGTAATCAACCGAACAACAGTTAATTTCTCCTTCCCAATCCTTTATATCTCTCGATCTGGTTCACAATCAAACCCATGGGAGGAAGCTCTCCGCAGATTCATCTTCACTGATTTCTCTCAGATCTCAGAGCTAATGGGGAATAACACCAAATGATTAGAGAAATGATTTTCTCTAACTTTTAGTCTTGTGTAGGAAATGGAAATTGATACAACCACCCAGATTAAATGGATAAAGGGTATCCAAAATAACCATAAGCACCCACTCATTAATTAAGGGCCACCAAGGTTCTTTGCTTCTCTAGACTAAGCTGCGGTGGTTGTATCCTATCGCTGGCTAGGTTCGGATCCCAATAGCATCGCACGTGAGAATTGACGCCTTTACGCTCCAAATGGGTAATTTTCCCTATTTTGCCCCCAAGTGCTCCATTGCTCCTAATAACTCAAAACTAAACATAAGATACATATTTCACAAAATAAATAGCAAAGAAAGCATAAATACTAGATATAAAATTAGGTGTTTTACAACACTTATCACTAAACGTACCCCATATTTGGCTAAGGGGCTCCCAAGGTTATGTGTAGCCCAAATTCGTTCTCAGCACCAATGGCTATATATAGCCCATTTATCCATCGCACCCATCTTCAACATTCAAATTTTGTTTTTGGCGGGAAATTATTGCAGTACCCGACCAGATTTAGGGTTCGATTTTTGGACATCTTATGGAGAGATTCAATGGTTGATATTCATAGGGATGACTTTATTGATCGTAACAGGCGTGGTGTGGTTGTTTGTTTAGAATAAATTTTACTAGATTCTCACATGGAAGGAAACATGGTCTCTCGGGTTTTTCCGAGTTCTGAGTGTGTAGTCAAGAAGTTTTCATGTGCGTGCTCCGTGTTATACTATTTATGGATGGTTACTCAACGTGTTGGGATTCTTATGTCACGAAAAAACAGCATGAGGAGGTAAAATAGGGAAGAAAATATCTAACTAGTTCTCGCATGGAAGGAAACAGAGTCTCTCGGGTTTTTCCGAGTTCTGAGTGTGTGGTCGAGAAGTTTTCGTGTGCGTGCTCCGTGTTATACTATTTATGGATGGTTACTCAACGTGTTGGGATTCTTATGTCAGGAGAAAACAACATGAGGAGGTAAAATAGGGAAGAAAATATTCCCGAGAATATTTTTATCAATGCCGAGTAATGGAGAATTGTTTGAAGTTATTACGTGTGATTTCTTTGTCATGTTGAGTATAAAAGAGTAGTAGGGGATGCGTACAAGGGTTACAGAGAGTTTGGGGAGAATTCAGAACATTACAGAGCTTAGAAAAGTCGAGTTGCAGAATCATCATTTCTGCTGCAGCGAAGAACATTAGACGTTGCTGAAACGTCGTTGTTGCTACAGTGACAGTGACACATATCTTGTATCGTTCTCTGTAACAGTTGGTTTGTAACAAATATAATTGTTACAAAACCCGATGTTAATCATTTTTCTCCCATTTCATCATTTGTAAACCATTTTTGATCATAAATGATATCAAGTTTTGAGTGTGTTTCCATCATGATGAGAGGCTAAATTCTCGCACAACCAAGGCAATGGATGAAGCTATCTACACATGAATAATGGGTAACTATTTTATTTTCTCTAATATTTAATTAAAATTTACTCAATCACTGCTTTTGTAGAGTTTTTAAATGTTTACATAATTTTCTTAATTACTTGTGATTCAATTATATAGGTTATACTTTGTATTAAGATAATCTATGCTTAGGGAATACAATTAATATTTGAGAATATGTTTGATTATTTGTGAATCAAGAAATAAAGGATTTAAAGGCTAATTAGAGTTATGAAATATTCAACATCATTCATTCATGTGTAATAGTGGATTCTAGTGTCTTGGTTATCTTTAATATTTTGAAATCAATCTTAAATTAAGTTTTCTTTATTTTTAAGTTTTATAAGTCTAAAATCTATTGCTTTCACAAGACTCAACGAACCTTTTTACTACAACATTATTGATTCACAACATTAGCCGTATGATAACTTTCATATCAACTATATTTTTCTTCACCATAACTAGTCCAAATGAACTAGTTAGAGAGTTTTTCAATTGCTTAGATCCTTATGTACTACACAAGACACAATTGAAGCAAAAACGATATGATTCACTCGAATCGATTCATGAACTATAAAGCCACGGTTTGCAATAGCATTCCTTAGTTTATTAAGAGAAGTTCACAAATATCGTTTTTAGACATAACCTACTCAAGTTCGCAGACTTAAGTTCCTGGATGGATTTCACAAACTCCAGCAGAAATTCTCGGTCGAGAACTTCCACTAGTTCGCGGACTGAAGCTCACGCACTACACCGGTTTCACTTGATCAACAAAGTTCGCAAACTTCGGTTCAAGCACTAAGGACTTATACATATATGTGTTGCCACAACAATTCTTATATCCTCCAATGGTTATATTGTCTAAACTCTCATTTCAATCAATGAAACATTCTCAGAGGGCATTATATAGTTGTTATTCACAAACTATTTTTCGTCAGAGCAATTTCTAAAATGATTGAAACACAACATGAATTTCGTCACTAGGTAAAGATGAACTTGGCTAAAGCGAAAGCTTTACCAACACATATTTCGAGAAATAGATAAGCGAGATATACTCAGCTCGAAATATCATATGCGTATAATCTTAGTCTGTATAGTAATATGAATTTTGTATCAAGATTGGAGATGGAGTAGATATACTTTTGAGTGATAGATAAGTTCAAGTCTCCACATACCTTTTAGTCGATGAAGATCCACTGGTTCCTTGAGTAGTCCTTCGTATTGCATGATGATCGCCATGGAGTTCTTGAGCTCAACTACACTTTCTATCCTAGTCCGAGACCTTAGCTATAGTAGACTCGAAATCAAAGACTTTATATTTTTGATCACTAATATTGACAAACATGCTTGAGATAGCAACGCATGAGAGTTTGACCGAGCAATGCTATAAAAATCTCCCCCTTTGTCAATTTTAGTGGCAAAACTATTAATACATATGGAATACAAAAATATATAAATAAACTTTGTAGCTCCTATTCCACATGTCGTCTAATCTTCAACAATACTCGAAATCTTTGTTACTTCCAAGTAATCCAATGATCCCAAAGGTTGTAAGTTTAGCATCATCGTTGTTGAAAATTCATAGCTATAACAACGAGAAAACAAGAGTTCTCAATCATTGTTATACAATGTCATAGTATCATTACACAGCGTCAAAGTCCAATTGCATCACAACTTTAACAACAATACTATGGTGATACTTCACTCCCCCTTAGTTAATACTCCATCTCACATGGAAACCACTCCCCCTTACATAATGATCCGAAAACCATATGTATTTGTAGTGTGAACTACATATTGATTCTCCCCTTTTTTGATAATAAAATTGGCAAAGGTACAAGAACGGGATCCTAATGAAATTCCCATAAGAGACATTTCATGACCAAAGGTAAATGTATATCATCTTGTTTAGATGAAATCACAAAGCCGAAGATAAATACATTCATCAAGGAGTTCATAAAGATACAAGATAACCCCTCTAATATTTCACAGCCGTACTCCCCACAAAGATTTGGCAATTAAGTGCAAGTTCAAAAGAACTCTCCCCCATAAAATGTCATTCCCAAGGGAACAATAAGAGCGACCTTAATTTCAAAATAGAAAAAAAGGATTTCTTTAGACTCAACAAATCACATACAAGTATGAATTTGAAATCCAAAAAGAAATATTCAATCATATTAACCAAGGCTAACCAAGATTAATTTGACTAAATATGCTCGACACAAGTAAACTTATGGAAACTTAAGAAACCAATTAGATTAATCACAAGAAAACTCGCAAACAATTTAATTTTCATACACAACCAAAATAATTACAAAAGTAATCAATTTAATTGGCCACACTCGACATAATAAAATCTATGGAGCAATGACTAAGTTAATCACGAATAACCAACCCAGTCAAATAAATGCTCAAACATAAGAAAACTTATGGAGTGATAACTAAATAACCACACAAGATGATTAATTTAGTTCAACATAAAGTACCTTATGGAACAACAACTAAGCTAATCACAAAAGCAATCAAGTTTTGTTGTTTTAGTGCTCAACATAAGACACTTCATAGAACAACACAGTATTTACAAAAAAATGTGGATCGGAGAATCGACCTTATACCGTGGAATAAGCAAGGATTCATTTTATTTACATCACCATTTGCACAATGACATACAATAGACATAATCCTTGAATCACAAAATATTTTAACCTATCTTACATCAATAATTGACATTATAGACTTAACTTTTTGTGTTTGCCAAAAGTATATTCATGCTTTTATCAATATTCGCATATCAATTTATGAACGACTTTACTTTTGAAAACATATGGGACAATCAAGTTCACGGTCGTGAACACACATATCCCATAAAAATATTGTAATATAAAATCAAAAGAATTAATGCTGCAAAAATCAACTTCCAAACAAGTTTAGAATTTAAACCAATAAATCTAAAAACAAGAAGATGAAAGCTTTGGACATAGCTATGTGTAATCACAATAATGGCTATTCTAAAACAATAGTTATTCTTCTAACAAAACAAGAAAAATAAAAGATTTACTAAAAACTCAAGTTGCTAGAAACCATTCATGAGCTAAAGTTCACATTTGACGGCTTCACGGGTTTCAATATTTTTGAGCTAGTGATCCATGTTATCAACTGCGTCTTCGGAGAAGATATCCTTATTGAGAATTTCTCTAACGTGTGACTTTAAGAGACCAAGGTCAGTAGTAACCTTTTTTAACTCACTTCTAATCATATCAGGATCCTTCATTGTATCAACAAGTTGCAGTTTTGCTTTCTTGTCGGTTGTCAGCCGAGCAAAAATAATTTCACTTTCTTACTTAACTAAAATAAATATAGTATGCGATAAGAAAGAGTTCGTATCCACAGAGAGGCTTTTGTTGTTATGCAAATTTTCAGATTCTTAGTAACCAATGGGGGGGTTTTGATTTATCAAAGAAATAAAAACTAAATTAAAAGCAAAGTAATAATAAAAGTAATCAATAAGGAGAATATATTGGTCACGGGATAGTTTCATTCACAAACATACATTTTCATCAATGACTAGAATTGAAATTTTAATCTCTCATTTACTTAAAGTCCTAGGATACCTTGATCGCAAGAATATCCCGCTAATTCCCTGATTTCATCACAACCACATTAAAAGATGCATATGTGAATTCTTCCTAGAAAGCAACCTAAATTGTAAAAGCACAATTAAGTTTAACTCCCTAAAAGCAATAAGTTCTATGGAATAAGACTAATCAAGGCAATAAAAATGTGTAAAAGCACTAATTCGATTTAACCCAAGTTATGATTCATATGTGACTAGTAGGATATATCACTACAAGCACTACCCACAATTATGCTACTTAGAATCAGGGATAAACAACTTTTTCGTATTGAAAACCCTAATATAGCTTTAGATATGAAAGTAAATCGGATTGATTCCGGACTCAACCAAACAAACAATCAAATCATATACAAAATAAACCATGAATCATAAACAATAAAATATTGAGACAAAACTAATTCATTGATTCAAAAATTATTTGTGAACTCTACTTTATCCCATAACCAATAATAAGTATTTAGTTACTCATAGCGTTTGGGTTCATCATATTCATATTCATAATCAATAACAAAAATTAAATGAAGAAGATGAAAAATAAACGAAATCAAACCCTAGTTGCCGCTCTCCTCCAAAACTCCAGTAGAATAATATATCCCGAAAAAGAATAGAAACCTTTCTTTTTATAGCTTTTCAACTTTCCATAATTAGGTCTTCAAAGCCCAAGGTCCAATAACAAGAAGTCCACCAAGCTCATGTGGTGAAATACCCATGTGAAAATATGTCCCAAAAATAAGTCACCGGAAAACTGTGTTTTCCGCCGGAAGTTGGCCGGAATCCGGCACCGAAACAAATTCCAGTTGACCGGCAAAGTCCACCCTGTCACCGGTAAACGAGTCAGATCAGTCGGGTCAACTGAGTGAACTCGGGTCAAGAACCGAGTCATACCGAGTTGACTATCTAACTCGGCTGATTGGTCTCTAGGCCATTGCACATGCCTGAGCTGTTGCAGCACGATCATTGTGCATCACCTCCAGCCATGACGGTTATGCACTCTTCATAGATGCAACTGCATAACTCCTGGAATTCATAATATACTCAGCATTACAGGTTCATAGCCACTGTAACCATACTCAAGAACAGTAACTGCACTTCATTCACCATCACTGCGTATCCAGTCTCTATCTTTGTTGCTCAAATATGAACTCCAACTACTCCATAACATCACACTAAGTCGCCACTATCTCATCTCAGTCAATACCTCATGCCATAACATCCCTGTAAACAACCACCACTTGATGCTCACTGCTCAGCATCTCAGCACACACCACTTCTCCATCTCTTTAGCATTCATCAGTTCAACTGCACTGCAACATACCACCAAGATCCAGTTGCACCAGCTTCACTACACCACATAGCAACAACATCTTTTATTCACCATACTCGGAACCAAATAACAAACCCAATACTCCACATCTCAGTTCCATTCAATGGCCATCACCTGGAACTCAACAGCATCACAATCACTTGGCAGCTCAACACAATCAAAAGCACCTCACTGCCTCTAGCCATAACAACACCAACAGAAAAACATGAGCTTCAATGCCAACAGCCACCAATTTCATGGCACACAATAAAGCTCTTGCAATTCCTAAACATGCATCTACAAATAACAGCGGCAACCAGCTTCAGTTCAAGTCCCTAGGTCCATTCATAGCTGCACTCCATCGGCTACAACTTCAATTACCCGTCTCTATATTCCACTAGCACCAGTTGCTACTCCAGCTGCAACTCTAACAGAACCTACACCCATTTTAACTCAGCTACCCCTGCAAGTCAAGCTACAGCTCCACAAACCATTCTGCAAAACATTCCCAACTCCCACCTACAACTGTACTTCTTGAATTGGTTGAACCACAACAATAATATTTCACCAACTTCACAGACCAGTTTGAACTGCAATTCACTACATGTACTTAACTCCCAGTTTCACAAACTCAAACACCACCTAAAGCTTAAGTGCCAGCCTGCAATATTATCTTCTCAGCCATATCCAAATGAACCTCAGCTAACTCAGTTGAAACCTCGCCATAGCACCCACATCTGCCATTTTCTCAAAGCCTCAGCTCCTTTACCTGTAATTCAACTTATTCAATCTAAGCCTTCAGTTCCACAGATGCAAATGCAGCTTCATTAATCATCCAGAATCATCCATAGGCAAATCCAATCCATACCCAGTTTTAAGTTCAACCAATTCGAGTCCAAAACCACCAAATCTGAGTTCAAGAGCAGACCTAACTCATATTCAACACTATCAATATCATCTCACATTCCATGAAACAAAACCCATCTTTAACAAATCACCAACAGCTCCAAAAGACTCAAATCGAGAGAAAACCCCAAAACTGACAAACCCTAACTCTTTAAATTTTAACTTCCCTTCAATGTGTGACCTGTGTACTCTTCCAATTCTTCTTTAAATTCCTTCATCTATCAACATAAGCATAGAAGTAATCAGTTCTTCTTAATCTCCACCTTCAATCTTCACCAGATTTACATCATCTTATGTTTCTCGAACTGAAGATTCTTCTACAAATCCAACCTAACTCAGATCGATCTGTTAATTTATCATAAATCTCGATTGCCTCTCTCAAATCAACAGCCGCAGTCTCTATTTCTTTCTCTGAATTTCCACACCTCTCTCAGACAGCAGCCGCTCAAACAAATGAGAGAAAAATGATTGTCTCTGAATTTTAGGTTTGTGTAAGAAAAAGGGATTCATATTGACACCCCACTTTAGTGGTTAAGGGGTAACCAACTCACACATGACTTGTCGGTCCTAGATAGCCGACAACCCATTTCTCTGTTCGACTGTCAATTATGGGAAACTGACAGTTCATTCTCCACCTCCTCCTTGCGCACCTTAGAATGCTCCAAAAATAGCTCCCATGTGAATCGGCCTCTTTGCCTTTTACGCTCCAAATAGACGTTTTCTCCTTCTTTTGCTCCCAAGGACTCCTTTGCTCCTAATAACTCAAAATTTAAACATAAGATACGCAATTCCCAATGATAATAGAAAAGAAAGCATTAATACTAGATATAAAATTAGGTGTTTTACAACACCTATCACTTTCTCAAAGTATTTCAGAAAGTCATGAACCACTTCAGCAGACACCATATCCTCATTCTCAACATCTTGATGTGAGTAGGCATGGTAGCATGAGGCATTAGGTGCTCCATCTTCCACAAGAATTCTTTTCCTTCTTCCTTTTAATTCAAGACCAAAACCTTTCTCAAGAAATACCTTTGCAAAACTACCATAGAGAGATGAAGAAGAAGACATCCTTGATAACCCATAATAACCTAGAGTATGCGTACGTGACTTATGTAACTCAATAGGTTGGATATTTAAAGGTTTTTGTTTAGAAGAAAGACTTTTAGGGTTTTCAAGCTGTAAACTCGAGATGGTAACCCATGTAAATACAGTGCTCCCACAAGAGAGACAAAAAACACAAGACAATTAGACAGGAAAAACAATAAAAGATATTGCAGATACTTTTAAGCAACATTGTGTGGTGGCACTAGTTTAGCTATAAACAATAAGAGAAGAGCTCAACTAGGAAAAATGCAGATTACCAAAGTACACCTGACTTTTACACATCTTGCTCAACAAGATTTTTATGAGCAAGTTCCTAACTTATGATTAATTAGCACAAGTCTGAGCTCTGAGCTCATTCAAGGAACTGTGTTTATGATCAAGTCTCTTTTTCCTCTTGAATTTTGATAGGGATCCCTTTTGATTTGAGAAATTATCGTAAAACTTACTGTCATCAAAATATGAGACACAGTTTGAGTTCTTACCAGAAGAGTCTTGACTAGAGGAGGATGACAAACTGTTGACAATTTTTTTGTATCCTTGAATTATATTTATCAGGTTACTTCTCATATCATCATTTTTACTCCTTTCTCCTGGAATTTTTTCAAAATCAAGGGACATGTTATTTTCAGAACCAGCAGTTTGGTCTTTCCTCAGACGATTCTTATTAAGACTTATGTTCTGCTTTCGAATATTTAAGGAACTCATTGAACTGACCTTCCTGGTAACATACACAGGGTACATATGAAAATCAATAGATTTCGACATACGAATGTCAGTTACACTTTTGAGGATTAAGTCTAAGGTGTGTTGAAGTTTAACAAGAGAATTTTTATTCAACTTAGAGTTTCTCTTTTGTCTAACAGAACCTTTTGCTTCGCAATAGAGACATACTTTCTGATCACGCGAGTGATTAGGCAGTTTAGTCTTTACATTCTTGTCAGGAGATTTCTTCCTTCCATATGGTGTGGAATTTCCTTGATCAGAGGAAACCAACATATCTTTCTTAATTGGAAGGAAATCCGTTTTTTCTTCTAGTGCTGGAGCATTTTTAGTTGTAGCAGAAGTAATTGGTATATTGGACTGCTTAGAGCATCTTTAAATAGAGAGCTTACTCAAGTGATGTTATATTTCCAACGTATCTTTATTAAGGCTTGCATCAAGAGTCATACATGAAGGATGATCTCCAGTATTCTCTTTAGATTTGCAGTATCTTATCATACCAAGAAGAACACTGACATGTTGTTTTAGCTGATTCAGTCTATCAGCTTGGATTCTAACAAGATTTAGAATCAACACACTCTCTTCACCTGTTTTCCATTTACTTTAAGAAATAGACTCTTTTGAAATGTAATCAGAACAACACATGTCAGGATCCGTCTATCTAGTTTGAACACGAGGTTCATCTATAATAGACGAGACATAACTTTTATTTCTGGTGATGCATTTATCAGAGATACTACTCTTGTCCATAGAGTCAGATCGTTACAAACACAGACTTGTAAGGTCTTGAACGTGTTTGCTTGCTCTGATACCAACTGAAAAAGCGGGGGTCTAACAACCACACCCAATATTTCGATTAGCAGTCTGTATGGACAACTCCGAGTTACTTTCTAGAGAATCAACTAGACAGTCAGACTCAATCAATAGAAAATATCTCAAGGAGTTTATATCTCTATCTCTCAATTTGATTTACTCAAGCAAATACAATTTGCGATTATTAATCAAAGAGAGATAACTTGGATGGTACCAAAGACCAATATCCAAGTGTCAATAAATTTAAATCAACAACCAAGAAGGTCGGATATTCTAATTGATTGAACAACACACAACCTGTATTATTTCAATTATATAACAAAATATAATGCGGAAAATAAATAACACAGACACCATAATTTTGTTAACGAGGAAACCGCAAATGCAGAAAAACCCCGGGACCTAGTCCAGATTAAACATAAATTGTATTAATCCGTTACAGACACTAGTCTACTCCAAGCTAACTTCGGTCTGGACTGTAGTTGAACCCCAACCAATCTCACACTGATCCAAGGTATAGTTATGCTCCTACGCCTCTGATCCCAGCAGGATTTTGCGCACTTGATTCCCTAATATGATCTCACCCATAACCAAGAGCTGCTACGACCCAAAGTCGAAGACTTTAATAAAAAAATCTGTCTCACACAGAAAAGTCTATAAGGATAGATAAATTTGTCTCCCACAAATAAACCTATGAGTTTTTTTCAGTCTTTTGATAAATCAAGGTGAACAAGAACCAATTGATAAAACCAGACTTATATTCCCGAAGAACATCTCAGCTTTATCAATCACATCACAATAAACTTAATCGACGCAGCGAAGAAGATTATTGAGGAATCACAAACGATGAGACGAAGTATTTGAGACTACTTATATATCTTGCCTATCGGAGATAGAAATATCAAGCCAATTATTACAATTGTACTCGTATGATAGAAAATGAAAGATCAGATCACACAACTACGATAAAAGTAGTATCGGTCTGGCTTCACAATTTCAATGAAGTCTTTAAGTCATTAACCTGGTTTTAGAAGAAGAAAACCAAAGGTTAAAGGAGAATCGACTCTAGCTTAGCAAACTAGTATCACACAGAATGTATGGGGATTAGGTTTCCCATTTGCTAGAGTTCTCCCTTATATAGTCTTCCAAATCAGGGTTTGCAATCAATGTTAGCTTAGTAACAAAACATTCAATATTCACCGTTAGATGAAAACCTGATTAGATTCAAGCTAATATTTATCAACCATTAGATCGAAAACATAGCTTGTTATACACACTTGTAATGCACGTTTCTAGGCTTGTGTAACCGTACCCAAACTTGTACATTAGTTGGTTCAACACTAGTTAACCAAATGGTTAGCCGTATGATAACTTTCATATCAACCATATTCTTCTTCACCATAACTAGTCCAAATGACTCAAATGAACTAGTTAGAGAGTTGTTCAATTGCTTAGATCTTTATGTACTACACAAGACACAATTAAAGCAAAAATGATGTGATTCACTCGAATTGATTCATGAACTATAAATCCACGGTTTGCAATAGCATTCCTTAGTTTATTAAGATAATTTCACAAATATCGTTTTTAGACATAACCTACTCAAGTTTGCGGACTTAAGTTCCCGTATGGAGTTCACAAACTCCAGCATAAATTCTCGGTCGAGAACTTCCGCCAGTTCGCGGACTGAAGCTCACACACTACACCGGTTTCACTTGATCAACAAAGTTCGCAAACTTCGGTTCAAGCACTAAGGACTTATACATATATGTGTTGCCACAACAATGCTTATATCCACCAATGGTTACATTGTATAAACTCTCATTTCAATCATTGAAACATTCTCAGAGGGCGTTATATAGTCGTTATTCACAAACTATTTTTCGTCAGAGCAATTTCCAAAATGATTAAAACACAACATGACTTGCGTCACTAGGTAAAGATGAACTTGGCTAAAGCGAAATCTTTACCAACATATATTTCGAGAAATAGATAAGCGAGATATACTCAGCTCGAAATATCATATGTGTATAATCTTAGTCTATATAGTAATACGACTTTTGTCTCAAGATATGAGATAGAGTATATAGAATTTTGAGTGATAGATAATTTCAAGTCTCCACATACCTTTTAGTCGATGAAGATCCACTGGTTCCTTGAGTAGTCCTTCGTCTTGTATGATGATCGCCATGGAGTTATTGAGCTCAACTACACTTTTTATCCTAGTCCTAGACCTTAGCTATAGTAGACTAGAAATCAAAGACTTTATAGTTTTGATCACTAATATTGACAAACATGCTGGAGATAGCAACACATGTAAGTTCGACCGAGCAATACTCTAACAGATTATGTACTAGAGTCAACTTCGTATAGGTTAGCTTGAAAGTATTAGGATATGAGACATTACAAGTATTGCGAAGTCTTGAAGATGTGAAGAAGCAATGAGCTACAACGACAACAATCATTCTTCCACTTGAGGTTAGTGATATTTGACTTGATCTGTTTCATTCCCTAACGTATCTTTCAAGTCGTGCATATTGAAAACAAAACTGCGAAGCATATTTGAACTCTAGATAGAAATAGTATTAAGGAATACGATACGAGGTTTATTGTTTAACTATTAAATTATGTAGATAAGACATCCCCATAATCATTTGAATGCTATTGTGATTATGTATGGGTATGAGGTGAGGATTTCATCCTAGGGAATAATGTTTTACATGTGTTCTGAGAAAGTAAGTTCATAAACTTGTTTGTGAACCGAAATGGAAATTTTCAAGTGTTATTGGTTCTGTTATTCATTGCATATCTTATGAACAACCAATATGTGTGATTGAGTATAACCGCTCACAACTTGTTTGTGTTCTTGGTAGAACTATTCACAAAGGCCTGACTTATGAATTGGTATGACTTTTATTAGTGAAACCGATGTTAAGTAATCACCTGAGATGGTATGATCGGGTTTGTGATTTTATGTCTGACCAAATATGGGAAAGGGGAACCGATCCTAGTAAGAGGTGCAGTACATCACAAAGGGAACCGATCCTTGTATGGGGTGCAGCAAGGTTTATAGCAGAAATGGGAACCGATCCTATGGACATGTGCAACACGTTTTTAGGCAAAGGGGAAATATTAGATATCTTTTATTTTCGAAAAACATATTTTCGGTTTCCATAAACCAAATTATTCCTTGATTTTCTTCCATCTTATATAGCTTCTTCCTGTCCGAAAGAAGTATCTTATTGTAATGGAGAGGGTCATCTCTTGGTGATTTAGCACTTTGTGCTTCAGTTATGACTGAAACTCATGATGTTCCTTTTCAAGATGACTCTCAAGATTCTCTAAGAAAACAGATTCACTCTGTTAAGGGTTGTATTAGATATCATGAACTGATGATAAAGGATTCAAAAGAAGTACTAGATAACCTTCATTCTCAACTGGAGATGAACAAATCTACTGAAAGGAGAAGTGCTCAGAGGAATTTGAATCCAGTTTTTGAATGCAATCTTCACAAAAATTGAGGAGAAAGAATAATAGACATCAATCTTTCATTTCATTCATTGATTGTATTGGTCTATTATGAATAAAATTATTTTATTGGTAAATTTTCTTGTAATAGTTTTCGGTTTACATAGCTTGTGCTTGAATGCTTTTATCTTATTGCTATGTATGTTTATGAGATGTTTGATTTCCGTTTTACTACCTTAATATTCGATCTCATATATTGTGAATCCTTATGGTTTGGGTGACTTTTTTATTTAGCAGGATTAAGTTCTAGCCCATGTTGGTAGGCTTTATCAAAGAATCATGAGGGGTTCTGGTAGAAACAATATGTGAAAAACTCACAATATGTTGAATCGGTTTTGGTTTAGCATAAAAGAATATGTGTTTCGACGGTTTTCAACTCTTGCTTGCAATTGTTAAAACCGGTTTTCAACCTTTCTCTGGTAAAGGTTGAGGGTTGTTTTTATTCTTTTGTTTTGGCATAAGGATGACAACATGATGATATTTCGACATCAATTCTCCCTGGATGAAAATGCAATCATATTGGAGAAGTGGATGCGAAATTTGAGGTAAAAATCTTGTTAGTTAATTATTTTCCTGTTTAAGAAAAGCCTGAGTTTATATTATATATATTTATTACTTTTGCTTAACAAAATTTGGGTTCAATTGATATTTTATTCCATGATGTGTGTGTGGATGTGTGTGATTCAATTGGTTCCGGTTAAGAAAAACTAATGTTATCTTGATTTATTGTGTGATATCAATCGTTTAGGCTTACAAAATTTTGGTGCAATTGCGGTGCTTTTAATGTCTACGTTGTTTCGATTGCTTCCGATTGAGGTGAATAATTATTCTAGTTGATTTATGTTGGTTTGTATGAATTATTTATGGATTAAAGAAATAAAAGGTGTACGGGATGAGTTGTTTAGTCCAATTCGATTCCGAATAAGAGAAACTAAGTTAATTATGATCTTAGTTAGACTTATCGAAGTGAGGTTTCCGTTATTCAAGTCTAATCGAATTCCTTAACAAGAAATGCTAGTTAACTAACCTAGTACTTGTCTTGTTTAAAATTGAAAGGTCTAAGTTTATGGATAATTAGGACCTGATGAGAAAAATAGAGTTATCTTTATTTTGGTCTTATCGAATTAAGCGGTTGTTTTTGAATAACCAGTTTAGCAAAGGGACTAAGTTGCTTAGTTGATTTTTGTTTTGCTAAACTAAATTTTAAAAATTGTTTCGGATAATTGTTTCCTTGGTAACATATCAAAATAAAACTATTTGTAGTTTCGATTTTGATATTGGTTATCAGAACATGATGTGTGGAACCCTCGTGCCTAACTCTACAGGTTGCAAGTCTATTTTGAGATTAGTAAGATTCTTTTCGTGTTGTCCTTTAATTTTTCATTTCTATGTCATTTTTGTGACAAAAAGGGGGAGAAATATATGGAGTAAACAAGTGATACTTCCATTGATTTTATATTGATTGGTATCGCTAAGTAAAACAACATTGGTGCTTGAGCGTTTATCTAACGAAAGAGTGAAAGCACATACTAAGGGGGAGTAACATGTCATATAAATTGGTATAACAAAGATGTGCGGATTGAATATCTACCTATCTTCCTTAGGGGGGGTATTAGATTTGTTATTATAATGTCAACAACGGCATTTTCAAGGATTGAATGTAAGAAATTTACTGTGTTGTTGAATTCGAGAATCAAGCGTATGTGTAATGAATTCTTGTAATTTGTTTATCCATATGATGTAAGAGTTTTGTCACTAAAATTGACAAAGGGGGAGATTGTTAGCGCATAGCTCGGTTGAACCCACCAAGCGTTGGTATGTCAAGTTTGGTTGTCATATTCTAGTGAATCAAAACTCATGTTAAGAGTCACTTGATTATGTACTAGAGTCAACTTCATATAGGTTAGCTTGAAAGTATTAGGATATGAGACATTACAAGTATTGCGAAGTCTTGAAGATGTGAAGAAGCAATGAGCTAAAACGACAACAATCATCCTTCCACTTGAGGTTAGTGATATTTGACTTGAACTGTTTCATTCCCTAACGTATCTTTCAAGTCATGCATATTGAAAACAAAACTGCGAAGCATATTTGAACTCTAGATAGACATAGTATTAAGGAATACAATACGAGGTTTATTGCTTAACCATTAAACTTTGTTGATAATACATCGTCATAATTATTCGAATGCTATTGTGATTATGTATGGGTATGAGGTGAGGATTTCATCCCAGGGAACAATGTTTTACATGTGTTCTAAGGAAGTAAGTTCATAAACTTGTTTGTGAGCCGAAAAGGAAATTGCCAGGTGTTATTGGTTTTGTTATTCATTGCATATCTTATGAACAACCAATATGTGTGATTTAGTATAACCGCTCACAACTTGTTTGTGTTCTTGGTAGAACTATTCACAAAGGCCTGACTTATGTATTGGTATGACTTTTATTAGTGAAACCAATCTTAAGTAATCACTTGAGATGGTACATCACAAAGAGGAACCGATCCTTGTATGGGGCACAACGAGGTTTATAGCAGAAAGGGGAGCCGATCCTATGGACATGTGCAACACATATAAGTTAGATACCATATATATGTGGGAAACCGATCCTAGTACCTAGTAAACCGAATTTCGGAAAGCTAATGTGACTATGCACAATACTCACATGGAAGGTAGAACCGAAACTTGTTTTGGTAGAACCGTTAAACCCATGATTGTGATTGAATGTTTGTTTGATCAATCACATAGTTCTTGAAAGTCAGATGAACCAATTCTAAACTTGTTTGGAAGTGTGGCAAATCAGTTTCAAGGTTGTAAGTGTGAAAGAGAACTTACAAAGTAAGGATGTCGACATACTTTGAACATGTGATGTGAATGTTTATTTCTTTTATTGTTCAAAGTTATTCCTTAATAGCCAAGGGAAGAGAATCCTAGGATCGAAACATAAGTATGCTAAAAATCTTTTAATTAAGGTAATTAACTTTATTTTGTAGGGAAATATAAGAATTAGTAATGTGCATTTACTAATTAGATTTTTCCAAGAGATTTCGATCATTATTTTTGGACAGGGCATTTCCAGGAATTATGGAAACCGAATTTGTGCTTTAATGAATATCTTGAGAATATTTTCGGTTTTGGAAATTCCTTGGTGTCCAAACTTCCTTGTCTATAAATACTTGTAGTTTTCCTTTCTAGCAAACTAATGCTTCGTAACAACAGACTTCCTCTTTTGTTGTTGTTACTGGTATAGCCGCCTATTCGGAGAGGAGAGTAACCTAATTAGGCGAAATCTCTTACGTCCGCTCAGTTTAAAGTCTTCTTTGGGATTGAGAAGCTCTAGTGTGTACCGATGGTGGGAAACTAGATAATTACGGTTTATCTTTGGTTTTCATTAATTTTATTGACTAATGGTGGTTGAAATATGATTGCACCTAGTTTGTTTATGCTTGATAATCTTCTCTTCTGATATAAGATTCACTCAAACTAGTTCAGAGTTTCGACAGGGATCTTTAGACTGTTGTTAGTTCTAAAGACGATCTTGTGATAATCCATTGTTAACATACTCCGTTCTGTGCGTGATTGATCACAAGAGATTCAAGTGATTGTGTGCAGGTTTATATTGAAGATTTAAGAAGATTTAAAGACAAAGAATATATTGAAGATCTGACTTGGGTTTATAATCTTTGGTGTGCACAATACTTGTTTCGGTAAAAGAGGATCCAATTAATAATCGTTTTATCCTTGTGGTAGATTAGATTGATTAATTGAGTAGGTCGGCATCAACACAATTCTTTGGATTAAGAGTGTCGTTGGCTTAATCTTAAAAGATTACTTCGGTAACTGAACATAAGATAGATCTAAGGACCTGGAGAAGGAGTTTATGTTAAGATAAACTGAAGAGCCTTTGTCCGACTCATGTCACTTGGTTGAATAGAGTTGATACCAAACAGATTTGTTGTTCCTTTACTGTTTGGAATACGAACCAAGGGAATTATTCCAAGTGCGTGACTTATTTATAAGTTGGAGGCGTGGAAATACAAACGAAACTAGGTGAACTATAGGTTTATTTGCTTGGTCTCAACTATACGAAATTAGGTGTAATTTTGTGTAGCGGCTTAATCCTGAGAGTATTCAATTGTGGACAAGGTCCTGGGGTTTTTCTGCATTTGCAGTTTCCTCATTAAAAAAATCTTGTTGTGTCATTTACTTTATATTTCCGCATTATAATTGTTTTATTATAATTATAGTAAATCACACAAACGTCGTTAATTCCTATTTAGTTGATAAGTGAATCCTATTGTGTTTGGTTAAGTCCGAACCTTTTCATCAAGTAACATACTTCGTTGTTGTATTGTCTCGATCTCGTATCCATAGACGATGACACGAAGTGTGAACCGATTATTTGTATTGTCTCGACTCAGTCCATAGATAATCACTTTCGGAGAAAGAACTTATAGGTAGGAAAAGTTTTAGCTTGAGGTATATTTGGGTACCCTCGCCTTATAAATAATCACTTAGACGGGTATACCACATCTGCCTAATTGTTTAAATCAATCAGTGAGTGTTCCAGTGTAACTGAAAACACACTCTGTAGTTTAGAGTCATTCAACTTGGGAAGCAAAAGGCCATCATGCACTTTTGCAAATATCTTTGAGTTTAAATCTCCAGAGATATAACCACATCCACTATGTTTCAAGTTCTTTTGAAACTACCAAGCAAACTAATTAACTGAACATTCTGATGTTCAAAAGAGTAAGCGATCCAGGGGTTTATGTGAAACCTCGTGACACAAGGTGATTGTTTATACTTTAAGACCTCATTCTTCTCACTACACTTTGTGACAAATAACCACATATGTCCCACACGCTTTACACTTGGTTGGTTAGCACTACCACACCAAATACCCGTATATTTGTAAAAGAACTAAGTTCTACCTGGATTGTGTAGGCCAAATATGCTATTTGAAATTAATCAAAATAAATCATGGTTCGATATCATTGTTCTCTATTTATAGAGAAACTATTTATGGATTATATCATCATTGTGCACGCATGATCCTTCCATTGACTCATGTTCATTCTCATAATCCTGCAGGATTTCATTGTTCTCTAGAATCATTTAAAACTTTGGAGTGTCCTCCCGTTTGATTCATGGACATTTTTAGAGACAATCTTATGAGATGATTTCACATGATATGATTAAGTTGTGCCTAACTCAGCTATTTCCTTTCTAGGTGAGCACTGATCGAACCTATTGGTCTCTCCATATTCCTTTATGGAGCCACAACCTCAACCACACTTCCAAAGTGTAGTTGTAACACCATAGTTTACGGTGCATATCCTTTACTAAGGATTTTTAACCTTACAAGCACGTTTGCAGTTGGTATGTGTGATCTCGTTAGTTAAGCGATATCAGTGTACATTCCAAAAATCGATAATCCTTTTTTCACTTCACATTTCCATTTGTGGAGTATACGAGTCTATAAGAGAAAAATGGGAATACACCACGACATTCCCTGTCGTTCCCTCATAAAATACTTTTTCATGTCTCCCCATAATGACGGGAAGATTATGCCATTAGAGAGACTATCCGCAAATCAGTGGTTGAGAGATCGTCTGTTAAAAGGTTTAAAAATACGGATAATTGTTGGAAATTGTTTTCCAACATAGTCACTTAATCTTTTTGATGACCCATCATAGTACGATGTGGAGTCGTAAGGGCACATATATAGTGCAACCAAAAATATGCATAAGAACACAAAATGTCAGGCTTATATCCAGTTACCAACTGGTACACAAAGAATGGTTGACTAATTGTGGGTCTAAAATGAATAAGTGAATATGCATGTAATATTGCATATTCCCAAAGCAGTTAAAGGTAGGTTTGTACGCATAACCATGCCTTATGCACCATTTGTAACCTTTGATGATAGCCTTTGCGAGACTATGGGGTATAGGATGCTCTACATTGATCCCATTAAACATGCAATAACCATCAAGTCCTTTTGATCTATTCTCTCTAGCATTTACAAGGGGTGGTGAGTCCTTACATATATAATATATGCTAGTAGTTTTCCAAACACAACATTACTTGGGAACAATAACTAGTCCAAAATGTCAAAACATCCACAAGACCCATAAGTCACTTTATTGGCCCGCATTCAACATGGATATTTTTCTAAATATCACATTATTTTCTTTGTAATATGGATTGTATTCCATTAGCATCTTAGGATGGTCTCGATCCTGTTTTATTAAAGACTTTGTAAAATGAGTGATATGCTTTCTTACTTAAAAGAGCAATGGGAAGCGGGGCTTGTGTATCTAGTACTTTAGAAAACACTTATTGAGAGATATGTCGTCACTTCACATTTTGTCAATCTTTTCCCCGTTGTCTCTTTCACTCAAATAAAGTGATGTACGTATGAGTCATTTGAAAATGATCATCATGTCACAGCCAAAATGGCTTTATGGTTATGCCAAAGCATGTATGAGTCAATACCCAATATTTCATTATCAGGGTCAATATGGATTCAATAATCCAAATACTAGTGATTTACATTTCACCAAATTGACTTATAAAATTTCTCTTAGAATATGCTTCCTTTCATATTCATAAAAGAAAATAAAAGATGCAATCAATTACATTTTTTCATCACTGTGAGTTTCCATGTGATATCCACTTGCATGGGTTTCTTTGGAATTTAACAACATGTGATTAGCTCTCGGTATATATAGAGCTTTTGTGACTTTTAATCTTTGTTTTCTCTTGGCAACAAAGTTTGAGCAGTGCTTCGCTCGATGATCCAATAATTGTAGTCACACTATAAGGAACTAGTTCAACAACTAAACTAGTGTATATTCCTTAAGCTAGTGGGAGGGAAACCACTATATGTTAGACATCGAGTATTGAGAGACTTAATAAGTAGTGTAGTCTTACTATGTAACAAAAGTGAGGTTCAACTCAAGTACTTTAAAGTGTTATGAATCATGTGGATGAAATTCACATGATGATCCTTATACCTCAAGTGTTTTAGAGTACTTATGTCTCGTGGAAATGATATACTTTTCTTTCCATAAGTAAAGACAACGGATCTAGTTCAATTGAATGAGATAATCAAATTTGGGTAAGTCTATTGGCAAGGCAAAGTTCTCCTTGCCATTAAAGTTGATGTCAACAGTATGACCTTCCTCTAACATACAGGGAGTTTGTGGTTCTTTAAAACTCCCTTCATAGATGGAAATTGGTTGCTTCTACGGTACCCGCATTATATTGCTTGTACCAATACCTATAACAAAGTTCATTTCCAACTTTTTCACATGTTCTAGTATACCAATATTGGTATGATTTAGCACGTCTAACTCTTTGTTCTTCGAGGTTCTTTTCATATTTACCCTTAGCACAATTACCTCAAGTTGAGATATTTCTTTATCCCAATATAAACATTGTTGTTAAGAGAATCTCACATGCATCCCAACCACTTACATCGAGTTAAATAGCTTACTAAGGACCGTGAATCTCTTGTTAACATACTTCAGCATCTACTATTACTTTAGTATAATGGACGAAGTTGAAAATATAAAAACGAAAATATTTTTATGACTCATGTCACCTTTTGTAAAGCCCTTGTAGACACAAATGACTTATGTATCAGAGGCTCCTTAATGACGCTCAAGTACTTCTGAGTCCAAAAGGTCAAATTCTAATCGAGTTGGTTTAGTCAAAACCCGTTAAACGGTTTGGTCAAGACCTGGTCCATTGGGTTGACTAGGTCATGGTAACAAAAGTACACATATATGGTCCATTATATATGAATTACACGGGCCCATAGATAATAAACTTGAAACTATTGGAAATTTCATCATCCAACTGTGGTCATCAGAAACTAATTGTAAACATATCCCATGATGATGAAATTTTACAGAAGATTTAGAAAAATGATTCTCTAAACATAATTAAAGTTCAAGGTAATCCAACGGCTAGATAAAAATATATACATGACACCGTATGACTGTTCCAATTCACACTTTTATGGACACAGCTGGAAATATCACGTACTTTTGAGTATTTTCCATGGTTGGATCTTTATGAAAATTTTGAAATATATCAAGAATAACAATATGTAAACAATACTAAAAGTAAATCATGATCCAACGGTGTAAATTCTTTAAGAATTAAGTTGTATTACACTGTTATAAATTAGAGTTTTTCCTGAACGTACACAGATTCATTAAAAATCAAGTTTTGCGGACTGCATCTTATTCAGATTTGATTGAAATTTTAATAGAGTATGTAATACCTAATTGGGTTGAACATATTAGAATTTCATTAAAATCTATCGGTTAAATCTATATGATATTATACTATGAAAATGAATTTTATTTGTTCAAAAGAAATACCTGGTAATGCATCCATGATGATAAAAAAAATAGGATAAGAACCACGCTAATCTTCAATAAATAATCCATAAATAATATTGAACGAAGAAGAAAATTACACGTTGGTAGAGTCGTGCTGATAACGTGTTGCAGTAGAATCATAGAGAAGAAGACAAATAGGCAGAGAAGGAGAAGGATTTTTATTCAATAGAATAATCAGGTTACATGGATATCATATCCTTTATGTACATGTAAAGGTAAACCCTAGGTATCTAGTTGGACCGCACATCTATAGGTCATAGGCTCTACAACAAAAAATTAAATGTTACAACTGTTACAGGGCCTACAGCCCATGGATGTGCGGTCCATCTAGTTTCCCCTTATGAGATATTTTGTAAAAGGGTCGTATGTTTATAGTGAAATTAGGGCCTGGGTCGTAAAACATGTGGTTGATGTATTAGGGTCGTAAACTAAGGTTGATCGTCATAATTATTTACCAAAATGTCCTTATATAATAATAGTCATATGACATTATTTTTTATCCCAAGTTAAATACCTAACCAAAGTTAGAGACATTTCATCAAACAGCTTAAGGAGGAGACAAATTTCACCCTGAACCTAATTGATGATGATCGACACCAATTAATACCCAAACTAATTGTTTCATCTAGTGTCTGTTATCTCCTCTATACACATTTCAAACAACCAAAATAACAAAGTTTTTCACATCTTAAACGTCTTCGTCTGACATTGTTCAATCAATTGTACATCCATAAACTCTAAAAATTTTAGTTCTGCTAATATTAAGCAAAATATATGGGTTCCCCTTTGACTTAAAAAATTCTTCGACCATCTTTTTCGAAAAGAAAGAATGACGAGAAGGAAAGAACGACGATTCCAAATGAAATTTGCAGTTCCAATATTAAATTGAATCATTCGTATCCAAGAACTTCTACACCTTGTAGCAAAGAAACATTTACAAATCATAAAACTCAACTAAATGACTTGACATCAAGTACAGAGAAACTTTCACAGAATCTATAAAATAGGGTCATGTTAATCTCTTGTATAAATTGATGGTATTGAAATACCCAATTTGGATAGAAATGATACCTATCAACTGTTAGTTATTTCACTTCCAAATCTTCAATTAAAGTTGTCATGTTTTAAATTCTCCATCATTGTTTTTTATGATCCACAAATCATCCCCTTACAGTGTATGTAGTATGTACGTATCACCCAATTATGGAAGAAAAAAAGAAAATTCATCAGATGGGAGGAAGAAGATGGGAGGGGATGAAAGCTAGATTTATTGAAAATACGTAAACGGTCAACGTTAGTAGATTGACAGTCAAGGCTTTAAGCAAAATTAAAAAGTCAACTAATAATTTTCTAACAGTCCTCGGTTAGTCTACGACCCTATTACATCAACGTCATGTTTTGTGACCCAGACCCTAATTTGGCTATAAACATACGACCCTTTTACAAAATAACTCATAAAGAAACCTATGTATTACAACAACTGGTCTCTCTAATAAGATATTCTCCTTGTTGTCTCTACATCTTCTTCCTTCACCTCTGATTCTCCTTAAACACGTTATCAGCACGACTCTACCACTTTGTGCAAATTTTTTTTATTAGTTTTATCACTCGAGATAAACCATGGGTTCCTTTAAGAAGATATAAGTGTGGTTCTGATCAATATTAATTTTTATTATGGATGCGTTACTAGGTATTCTCGTTCCACAGAAGAATCTCGTTTTCATAGTATTTTCTAGGGCTCCATGAATATATGATTGTCAAAAATAAATATTTAACCGTTGAATTTTCACATAATTTGGATATGTTTAACCCAATTATGTATTACATGTCATATAAAATTTCAATCAAATCGGAATATGATGCGATCTCCAAAACTTAATTTTATTAAAACTGTGTACGTTTAGAAAAACCCTAGTTTATAACAGCGTCGTAAAACCTAATATTTAATAATTTGAACCGTTGGATTATGTTGTATTTTCAATATGTGTTATATATATTATTCTTGTTGACATACTTTAAAAATTTCATGAAGATCCAACCATGGGAAATACTCAAAATTACGTGATATTTCCAACTGTGTCCACATAAACACTAATTGGAACAGTCATACGGCGTCATGGATATCTTTTTATCCAGCCGTTGGATTTATTTGAAATTTTATTATGTTTGTTGAAACATTACTATGAAGTTTACAAATTTCATAATCATCCGAGATGTTTCCAATTATTTTATGATCACTATAGTTGGATGATGAAATTTCCAATTTTAGGGTTAACAATATGTTTTGAGCTCATATGCTAATAGTTTCAAAGTTATTATCAATGGGCTTGAATACTTCATATGATGGACTTTTTATGCTTATCTTCGTTAATTATGACCTTATCAACCCAATGGATCGGGACTTTTACCAAATAGTTGACCAGACTTTGATTAAACCAACTCGACTCGAATTTGACTTTTTGGACTCAGAAGTACTTGAGCACTATTAAAGGATATTTGATGTGGAAGTTTGTGTACACAAGTATATTACTTCTATCATAAATATAAATATAAATATATATATTCTACCTATAACGATGCACCGTTAAAACATGAAGCTGAAGTTTTTACGTTTCTTAGGCAACATATTAAGTTTTCAGATTATGTAATGCTCTAAATGAAGTTTTTGAAACATTCACGAAATCCCCCCCCCCGAAAATTTGAATGTGTAGTGGGATGGATTCCACTTGCTAGACTATAAATATAGGTTAGCACCTAAACTTTTGTGAAAACAAATTCACAAAACGTGACATGATTCAGAAAAATCTTATCATTTTTATCTTTATAGCTTCATCCATTATACTAAGATTCACGGTCTTTCGTAAGATATTCAACCTAATGCAAGTGGTTGGGATACATGTGAGGTTCTGTTGAATATCAATGTATGCCTATTTGGATAAAGAAATTTCTCAACTTAAGGTAACTGTGGCAAGGATAATTATGGAAAGTACCTCGAAGAACAAAGTGTTAGACTGCTAAAGCATACCAACATTTGTATACTAGAACATGTGAAAGAATACACATAAATTATGGTAGAACTAGGTATCACCGTTGCCTTACGGCCCCAGCTCAACCTCTCAGTTTAGTCTTTAAGTATTCATATTTTGTTTCTAGGTGTAGAATTATTTTCCCGCATTCTTGATTTTGTTAGTGTCGTCTAATTCTACAAATTGTCTAAACGTGATGTCGTTCCATCCTTTGGCTAATTTTTTTATATTGTCTAAATTTTGTCTATTTTTATCTTCTCTTTCCGTTGTCGTATATATGATCTCGTTGCAATGATCTTTAATCCAGTCACTTTAGATTCATAAAACTCAATCTGATAATACCGCGAAAACATGGTCTCATACCCACAATCTTGTTTAGATTATTTTTTTCCCCGAGGGTCATTATGCTCCCAATGCATTCTACATATTCTGGTTGGATTAAAGAGTAGGAAGTACCCATAAGGACTGCCGTAAATATCTGTTGGTTACTCTATCTTCCATAACAGAGTTCATGGAAGATCTTTATTTTTCTTTCAAATTCAAATCAAAAAGTGGAAACCATAAGATATAGAAACGGATGGAACTTAGACACATCTAGTGGTGAATCCTTGGGCCAACACCTAAAAGAATACTTGGGCAAGGAAGGAAATTGTTTCACAAATTCATATTCAAATTCTTTGTGCTTGTATCCCAAATTTGAAAAGGCAAGCTAATTGACATTCAAATAATCTGAAGGATGATGGTAATGTTTTACTAAAATTTAGTACAAAAATGATATCATGAATATCCCAAATTAGAAAAGGCATTAGAGGACCGTCGGTTTTGGGATAAATAACATAATCCACAATTCGAGTTTTCGATCATTTCTATGTAAACTCAAAGCAAAAGAACACATTAGTTAACAAATACATGTAGTACATAGTTATGTCCAAGTCTTCTATATCTGTTACCAAAATTAGTAGAGTTAACTTCTATTCATGCAACATCTTTCATGCTACCACCATTACATTACCGAATATCTCCTTGGTGTAAATGTATGTGAGAAATCTACTCCCAAAAATTTAACACATATCAAAAGGCACATAAGTAGATGTGGATTTTTGACAAATAGAATATCAAGTCAAAAAAATTGAATACCACTGGTCCCAAAAAACAGGAAGAAATATATCCTAGAAATCCAACAAATGTTCTTAATAAGAAAAATTAAAAATTGAATCTCAGTGGTTCTGATCCATCTGTGAATGCTCTTAGATAAAGCTAATCTTTGTATAGTTATCTTTGGCATCCTTGAGTTTCTCCCCGATCTCAGTTGTATGATTGTATCCAAGTGAAGGAATTTAAATCAACAATGTCATCTACGAATGCTAAACTTATGGACTGGCATAAGTTAAGCATTAATCCACGGTATTGAGTCATCCTCTACCAAACTGGTCTACATGTCAATACAATGGGACCCACTGCAGACGCAAAGAAGCAGTGGATAAGTTGTAAGCCTCACCGATAGAAACCCAAGTGGTGGCTAAGCTGTAATTCTCTTGCATCTTGTTGCAAAACAAAACCAACAAATTATAATAATTGTTTGATATAAACGAATCCCAAGCTTAAAGTCTACTAATTATAAGAATGTCACCCCGAATGATCTTGACTGATTTTCCCGCTTAGATTAATCCGACACCGATAAACCTGGCATCATCCAGGCTGGAAGCAATTTTTGCAACTGCAAAATAGTCCTGAACCTCATAGTTAATATTGTACTACGGCAAAGCTCCTGCCAAACAAAAACCTGGGGAAATTATGAGACAAAAAGTGACCGAAAAAAATGTGCATGTAAGATTATCAGACATATACATAAAAATATTTTTAGTTTCTCTTAATTTTACAAGGGAAGTTACAGCACCAATTGACATGCAGATACCGTAAATCACACTACGTGTGGAAGTAAATAGCAGAGGAGCTGTAAATTTAACTTGTGCAAACCAAAGTAATTAAGAGCACGAAAACCCATCAATGTGAAATAAGCACATGGCAAGCAAAACCCTAAATCACATCAAGCAACCGTTAGAAGGCAGGTGCAATCGGAGAATCAACGAAAATTTGGAAACATGTCTTAGCTGCATTAGAGTAACGCTGAACAACATACCTAAGCCACCTTAGAGTTTTCTTCACCAATGCTGGGGTTTCAAGAAACAAGTGTTAACACAAAAAATAACGAAATAGAAAAAACAGGTACATTGAAAGGTATTTGTAAATATGCGTGCATGCTTTAATAATCATACAAATGTATATACTTAAAGAATGAAAAAATATTATAGTTATTCGTATAGTTAGCTACTGCTAATCTTAACTACATAAAAAACCATTCATAAATTTCTTCCATTATGAGATATTCATTAAAGAAGATAAATGTTAGTAAGCTAATTCCCATGTCTGTAAGAAGATCCCTATAAAACCATATCTTGTCACGGAGAAATGAGTTTATATAAATATCAATCTTGTATGATAATTCAATATATTTGCAAGATAAAGTTTTTAAATCTTAAATAAATTTTTATCAAAATTTTCAAAAATATTTTACCTTTGATGATCCTTAGCTTCCTAAGACTGGCGTAAGAAGAATTCCAGTTGCAAGGTTGTCAACGGTTTTATTTTGAAGTTGGATAAACATCGAAAATTCATGTAGGTTCATTCGAGTTCGTCATTCTCTCTGCTTGTATATTTGATAACCAATTTCCAGATAGGTTCTGCAAACCTAAGTCTTTGTTAATCTCTCGGTCCTACTATAAAAATACAGCAATCCAATTTTATCAGTTTAAGCAAAAGCTTAAGTAAGAAAAAATAATACTTCACCAAAAACAGTTGTAGATGGTGGATTTTCAACAAAGGTCAAAACCGTAAAATCATGATACTGCATGTTCCTGATACGGGTTCAGGCATGTGACGATTCATATTTTACGAAGCCATGATGAATATGTTTTCGAAAAGCCTCTACCAACCGAGCGTTCGATACCTGACATTTCATTGTGACCTCTACAGGCTATCGGTGATACTCACTGTCCCTGACTACATGAGAGAGACCCCCTCTACATAGAAGAACGATTGGGCGGTTCTCCGTCAGATTGAGAGAAACAACGCCTTCAGGACAGTGACACTCACTGATCCTGACTATGTAGAGCGACGTGTATATACTCGGGTGTTCTCCGTAGAGTCTGAGAGCACCCTCAGGATTTGCCATCTCTTGACTATGCACATAGATTAATTATGTCGTGATATTCACCACTGAATTCCAAGAATAATCTATTATTGCTCCTATTCCATGGTCGAATCCACGGCCTGATCCCATGGAATGGCAATAACAATTGCTCATATTCCATGGTCGAATCCACTGCCTGATCCCATGGAATGGAAATAATAATTGCTCCTATTCTATGGTCGAATCCACGGCCTGATCCCATGGAATGACAATAACAATTGTTCTGATTCTATGATCAAATCAACGGCTTGATCTCATAGAATAACAATGAAACAACTATATTATCTCATTACTCCGATTTCATGATCGAATCTACTGATCACATGAAATGGTGATGGATAAATCTCAATTATTCCGATTTTATGGTCGAATCCATGATCCCATGGGATGGTAATGCGCGTTTTATTATTCTGAATTCGTAGTCGAATCCACGTCTGATCCTACGAATTAATAATGAAACATACATTCACTTTTATTACTTAGTCCCATGAATTATTCTCCATTGAATTTCATAAATTGGTAATAAATACTAAGTAACTGGGCATCTGGACCATCACTGAGTAAGCCCCACAAAAATGGTGCAAGTGTACTCGACAATGATGCACGACTGAGCACCCGGATGCGCGAACGAGCATCCAAAAACATGAAACAATGGAGAGTTCTCCACAAAATAGGAGAGAAAAATAATAAACAATAAAATAATGGGAAGCGCCCATGGGCCGGGCCCACCAGCCGGTCGCATACTTCCCCATTATTTTTCTTTATTTTCTCGTGATTTTCATAGACCCAAGGAGATTTCTCCATCTTGGCAAAATTTCCCAATTTGTGCAAAAACTCGAGAGTTCTCCATAACTTGGAGGATTCACCAAATAAATTATAAAATAAGGAGAGGTGGACTGGGCAACTTAGCCGGCCGGCCATGCCCAAGCCGTGGCCAGTTCCACACCTCACAATCCTTAGCTTTTTATAATTATTATTCCAAAACTTCATGGATTCTCCATATCTTCAGGGACTCTCCATAACTTCAAGGATTCACAAAAAATAATAATAAAATAGGGAAATGTGTGTGGGATCGGGTAACTTGGCCGGCCGGCCATGCCCTAGCCATGGTCGGTCCCACACCTTGCAATCCCTAATTTCTCATTAATTATTTCCCTCAACTCGTGAAACTCTTGGGTTTGAAAAAAAATCGTGACTTCTCCATATTTTCTCAAATATTGCTCGAATAACGAAAAAACCAAAAGCCAACATGGTCACGCGGCCGGCTAGCCCCTCACAAAATTTTTGGATTGTTTTAATATTTTATTTTAATATTTCCAAAATATTGATGAATTGAGCATACATGCTCATTCCACTAAAAATCGAGAATTCTCAGCCAAGATGAAACTCTTCTGAAAATTCACAACATCGCTCAAGCGCGCATCAGAAAATACTGAAACTCTCAGTATGGAGACACGGGCGTCATGGAAACACGTGCATGCCTCCATGACCGAATAGGTTGCTTCTAGGGCTTGCACGAAGCCGGTCCCACACGTTTTCGCAATTCCGACCTAATTTGCTCAATTGCTCATACTGGGCCCGAGATCTCTCCAACCAACTGGAGAATCCTCCAATCGACCAACACTTGGTCATGTGGTCACCAAGAGTCGGCTCTTGGACCTCTTGGTTGGTCCCATCTCTCATACCTAGGTTTTACACCTAATGATGAACCCAGCAATATTTTCAGTAAATGGTGAACTCCCCATTTAATCATCACTTTTCACCAACTCTCAAACTGAGAACCCTGGTGCATGCTCACTCGAGCGCTGGGCATCACATGGACACTCCTCGTTCCATGTGGTCGATCCCTCTATCACTCATAATTAATTTTTGGCAATTCTCCAATGGATGGAGGATTGTCCAAAAATTAGGGTTTCAAATGAACGCTCTGTGAAACCATCATTCTGAGCAATTTTGAACACTAATAAATTTATGTTGATTCATCAATCAACATCTAAAATTAATTAAACAATATTCGGTAATCTACTAATATTTTAATTAATATTTTACTGGGTCACATCACTAGTAAATAATTCGCTGAACCGAGCAATACTTGCTCAATCGCCAGAATATTAGTCAATATTCGACAATTCTCTAGTATTTGGTGAATTGGGCAATACTTGCTCAGTTGCCCATCAAATCCTTAATTTTGGAGAGTTGAGCAATACTTGCTCAACTGCCCATCAAATCCTAAAATTTGGTGAATTGAGCAATACTTGCTCAGTTCCACATCAAAATCCCATAATTCGGTGAATTGAGCAATACTTGCTCAGTTGCTCATTGAATTCTCATAATTCGCGGCAATACTTGCTCAATCACTCAATTAGTTAGTAACTTGTCATACTAACATCTCTCCAGAGAACTACATGTTCCACCCATGAATCGCTGAGCATTCACCATTCATGCTTGATTCACCAAACTTAAGCTTATTGTCTAATCAGTCAACAATTGATTAAACCTAAACACGTCTGCCCCACAGACTCCACGATTCGTGAAACATCATTCACGTCACAAATGGGGGGATATCACTTAGGGTTTTGGTCTGACGGTCTACGGCACGTGGATTCATCCCACGACGAGAATTATGCGTAAGTCGTGTTAACGGTTGAAGGAGTTAGCAAAGTAGTGGGTGCACGATCGGTCAAGTCTCCGCATGATGTGGAACTGACTTTACCACGATATCCCACTTTCCCACTCTTTCACTCAAGAAACCGTCACAATTACAGGGGTCAGTGGTATTACTACTTTAACAGTATAAATAAGTCTCTAAATTCACGATTGAGGACAACGAATTACAACATCAGTAATTGACATTCGAACACTCGAATACACGTCTAACACTGAATTTCTCGAGTAACTACTATCAAGAATTCATCAATCACTCAGAACTTATCAGAACTCAATAGTTCACCAATACTGTAGAAACCTTCAACACACCCACAATCCTCGATCATCACTGATCCCACACAATTCTCAGCTTCCCTCCTACAGATCAACCCATCTCCCTCTTTGCGATCGAACTGATTCTGGAACGACCATTGTCTTGGTTTAGGCCGGAGTCATACAAATTGATTTCCCGAATCTAATCACCCCCTTTACAGCGGTGTATCTGTGTAAGGATTAACATCTTGCCCGGCTAAGGAGTCTCGACAACTCGCTCGACTCTCCACTTTCCCAAAAAACCGGCAACACGTTTTCCCCATCCACAGATTGGCGACCACAGTGGGAGATTAATATCTCGATTGCAGTCTCTCATTTCCGCAAAGATGGTCGATCTTAGGTCAGGTTCAGTTACACATCCCAACACCAATAACGCCAATACCAGCAACAACACTGGTGGTACTCCGGAAATAATTCTCGCTTCTAATGATGGTGGTGACATTACTCCTCCTCACACCAATGTCGAAGATCATCCTCTTTTCGGGCGGCATCTAGAAGAAATCAGAGAAAATCCTCCTACCATAGGCGATCTCATGAAGGTCCAGGAAGTTCTCGCCAAAAATCAATCTGACACGGATGTTACACAGAAGAAACTATTCAACTATCTCAAAACTCTCACTGATAAGATGTCAGACAAAACTCAAAAAAAGGGGAAATACAAGGAAATATCTCTAATAGACCCCGAAGTTATTCTTGTTCCAGATGACGATGAAACCCGCAAATCCACAGAGCCTTAACCCGCCGGCTTCCTCACTCGTGAAGACTTGGAGCGCTTTATGGAGAATAGAGGAAGGGGTCATACAATGACCGTGCACTGTCATCAACCTCCGTATCCTTCTTCCACGCAGAGGATCCCTTTCCCAAAAGGCTACACCTATCCAACGTTCACACTCTACAACGGAACGGGAAATGCTCGAGAACACGTTTCTCGATTTCTGGAAGCATTAGGAGAACATGAACATAACCATGTTGTCTGCTTGAAGGAGTTTTCAAAATCCCTGACGGGTCGTGCATACACTTGGTACAATAACATCGCACCAGGAAGCATTGCTAATTGGGGAGAAATGATTAATGCTTTCTACAGGAAATACTTTTTTGTTTCTGAGCAAATTACCCTTTATGACTTGGGGAGGATGGCTCAGAAGACTACTGAAAACCCTAACGATTACGTGAAGAGTTTCAGGATCCAAGCTCTGGATTGTCATGATCCAAATGTTACTGAACAACAACTGGTGGACTTGTGCATCAATGGGATGATCCCTGTTTACAGAGCTGTAGGAGGGAAGCTGAGAATTGTGTGGGATCAGTGATGATCAAGGATTGTGGATGTGTTGATGGTTTCTGCAATGAGCTATTGAGTTCGAATAAGTTCTGATGGATTGATGAATTCTTGAGAGTAGTTACCCAAGAAATTCTGTGTAAACCAAAAACGTTGTCCCCTAAATCATGGATTCATAAACTTATTTATATTGTCAGAGTTGTGAACACCTTGATCCCTGTAAGTGTTACGATTTCATGAGTGGAAGAGTAGGCAAGTGGAAGATCGTGGTAAAGTCAGTGCCATATCGTGTGGAGACTCGACGGATCGTACACCCACTACTTTGCTAACTCCCTCAACCGTTTACACAACTTACACACATTTCTCCTCGTGGATTAATCCACGTGTTGTAGGCCACCAGACCAAAACCCTAGTTGTTATCCCCCAATATGACGTGATTGATATCTCACGAATCGTGGAGTCTGCATGACAGACGTGTATTTAATTTGTCAGTTGTTGACTGATTAGGCAATGAGCCTAGGTTTTGTTGAATCGAGCATGTTTGACAAATGCTCAGCGATTCATGAATGTTAATGTTGCTCGTCTGAGAAAATATTGTAAATTCAACGAGTTGTTGAATATTGATGAGTTACTGAATATATGTGTATTATTCGAGCAACTGAGCAAGTATTGCTCGATTCGACGAAATACTGATAAGTTACTGAATATTGATAGTTGGGTCAATATTCAAGCAACTGAGCAAGTACTGCTCAATTCGACGACTCACTGAAAATTGAGAATTTGACGTGCAATTGAGCAAGTATTACTCAATTCGACAAATGACTGATAAGTTAATAAATATTGATAGCTGGATCAATATTTGAGCAAATGTTGCTCAATTCGACGAAATATTTATTAGTGATGTGACCCAATAAAATATTAAAATATAGGTAGATTACCAAATATTATATGATTAATTCAGATGCTGGTTGCTGAATCAATATAAATTTATTAGTGTTTGAACTTGCTCAGAATAATGATTTGTTGAGCGTTTGTTCGAAAACCCTAATTTTTGATGAATTACTCATTAGTTGACGAATTTCTGAAAATAGGTCATGAGCAAAGGAGTGACCGACCACATTAGACCATGGACATCCATGTGATTCCCAATTACTCGAATGAGCATGCACCAGGGTTCTCAGTTGGAGAGTTGGTGAAGGAATGATGATTAAGTACCGGTTTCATCATTACTGAAATATTGCTGGGTTCAGCATTAGGTGATAAAACTTAGGTATGAAAGATGGGACCGATCAAGAGAGCATGGGACCGGCTCTTGGTGTTCACGGGACTAGTGTTGTCCGTTTGAGAAATCCCCAGGTTGGTTGGAGAGAGTTTGGGCCCAATATGAGCAATTGAGCAAGTTAGGTCAGAATTATGAAAACATGTGGGACTGGCTTTGTGCAAGCCCTAGGAATGACTCTGGTTGGTCATCAAGGCATGCACGTGTTACCATGGTGTCCGTATCTCCGTACTGAGAGTTTCAGTATTTTCTGATGTGCGTTCGAGCAACATTGTGAATTTTCAGAAGAGTTTTATCTTGACTGAAATTCTTGATTTTGTTGGAATGAGCATGTATGCTCAATTAATCAATATTTTGTAAATATAAAAATAAGAGTATTTTAACATCCAAAATTGTCGTGAGAGGCTAGCCGGTCATGTGACCACGTTGGCTTTTGAATTTTCATGATTTGAGCAATATTCGAGAAGTTATGAAGAAATCATGATTTTTGCTCAAACCAAGGAGTTTCATGAATTTGAGGAAAATAATAATTATAAAGACTAGGGATTGCAGGGTGTGGGACCGGCCATGGCTAGGGCATGGCCGTCCGGCTATGTTTCCCGGTCCCGCACTCCTTTCCCTATTTTATAATATTATTTTTCATGAATCCGTGATGTTATGGAGAATCCATGGGTTTTGTTGAAACAGAGGAGTTTCATGAAATTGGGGAATAATAATTATAAAATACTAAGGATTATAAGGAGTGGGACCGGCCACGGCTTGGGCATGGCCGACCGGCTAGGTTGCCCGGTCCCGCACACCTTTCCTTACTTTATAATATTATTATTTTTCATGAATCCATGAAGTTATGGAGAATTCATGAATTTTGAAAAAACAAAGAAAGTTGCTAAAATCAAGGAGTTTTTCATAAGTTCATGAAAAAAATATCAAATTAGGGCAAAATAATGAAGGAAGCTTGGGGACCGGCCACAATTAGGGCATGGACGGCCGGTCGGTGGGCCCGGCCCTGGGCGCTCCTTATTATTTTATTAATATTTGTTGTTTTCTCCTGTTTTGCGTAGGATTCCTCAACTATTCATGTTTTTGGATGCTCGTTCGTGCATCTGGGTGCTCAGTCGCGCATTGTCGAGTACACTTACACCATTTTTGTGGGGCTTATTCAGGGATGGTCTAGATTCCCGACTGTGAGTATTTGTTGCTGATCCATGAAATCAGTGTAGAATAATTCATGAAATTGAACAAATAAAAATGAGTAGTTATTTATTATCAACTCATAGGATCAGGTCGTGGATTGGACTATGAATTCAGAATAATAAAATAGGCATTACCATTCCATGGGATCGTGGATTCAACCATAAAATCAGAGTAATAAAATTATCTTTTACCATTTCATGAGATTAGCAGTGAATTCGATCATGAAATCAGGGTAATGAGATAATATAAATTGTTATTGCCATTCCATGGGATCAGACCGTGGATTCGACCATGGAATAGCAACAATCATTATTGTCATTCCATGGGATCATGCCGTGGATTCGACCATGGAATCGGAGCAATAATAGATTATTTCGGGAATTCAGTGGTGAATGTCACGGCAGAATTAATCTATGTGCATATTCAGGAGACGGATAATATCCTGAGGGCGCTCTCGAATCCTTACGAGAATGCCCGAGTCTATACACGGTAGCTCTACATAGTCAGGATCAGTGAGTGTCACTGTCCTGAAGGCGTTGTTGCTCTCAATCTTACGGAGAACCGCCTAATCGTTCTTCTATGTAGAGGGGTTTGCTCTCATATAGTCAGGGAACAATGAGTATCACCGACGTCATAAAGGCGTTAAGCCATCTCAACAAATAATTATGTAGGAGGACCGCCCAATTCTATTATTTTACATAGAGTGCATAATGAAATGCCAGGGATCGAACGCTCAGCTAGTGGAGGCTTTTCGAAAGACACGTTCATCATGGCTTCGTAAAATATAAATCGGCACATGCCTGAAGCCGTACCAGAAACATGCATTATCATGATTTTATGGATTTGACCCTTGTTAAAAATCCACCATCAACATTAAGTCCCCTGGTTAGTGAGGAACAGTCATGTTCCACAGTAAGAATTAGATGGTGATTTTTAGTTGACGAGATTGTGGTTGAACTCAATCTACAAAGGTAGTTTCAGAATCCTCGATTTGCTCCAATGGTGTCATGTACGAGAAAATGTTCCGGTGAGGACCCTGATAGTGTGATAGAGTGTTATTTTGTGGGCATGGAGAGGTGAAGTGTTGCTGATTTGGTCAGTTAAAAGCCCAGTTTTGGTCGGTTTAAGATTTTTCGGGCCCGAGCCCAAAAGAGAAAACCCGTGTTTTGCTAGGTTTTGGAAATGAAAATAATATAAAAGGGTGAAGCCCTAATATTTTATTTTAAAGTTTAGTTGTTCATGAGTTGTTCAAAATAAAATTCCATGTGTGCATGTATGCGTAAGTTTCATGAAAATTTGTTAAAGAAAACATATGCACGTTCGTTCGTTAGTTTAAGAAACGAGCAATAATCCCTAATATGAAAGAGATACATGAATCCTTGAATAGATATGATTTATTTACAGTAGATAAAATTTTGTTTATGAGGATTCATGAAAATCAAAATTTTATCTTTTAAATATGTGAGATTTCACAAGATGGAATAAACTCTCGTTTCAAAGTTGAATGCTCGAACGAGAGAAAAAAGTTTTTTTTTTTAATAGACATGCGTCCGTTAGTAATAAATTTTTTTGTCTATGGGCTTTCATGAAAACAAAATTTTAATACATGAATATGCGGATTTTGACTAAATTGAAAGACTCTCGGATGCTCGCGAGAGGGAGCAAAATATATACATATATTTTCAAATTTACGTGAGTTTCACGTTGAAATATATATTTTTGTAAAATCAATGTTTTGATTTTGAACAACTGTTGAGAGTAGAAAATTATTCATGGTGAAATAATGTCCGTGTGTAAGTTTTCACAATTGTAGAGTGGACTTCTGTCCAATTTTTGAAAAATCAGTGAATGCTCACACAGTAAAAATTTACGTGGGTTGTTCACGATTTTATGAAAGATTTTGCAAAATCAAGTTTTGATTTCAAACTATTTTTAAAAGCAATCAATAATGTTTTCATGAATTTCGTGATTTCATAGTGTACGCACACATGGTAGAAAATCAGTGAATGCTCACATGAAGGGTTATGTAAATTATTCATAGTTTCGCGAAAAGTCAGTGTTGACTCTTGAATGATGGATTTTGCTCGTCTTCACAGGTTTGTTGAAGGTGTGAGCAAGTTTTCAAAGTTTTACGTTATTATCACTAAGTTCGTGAAACCGTAAATAGGTAAGAGTTGAGAGTTACCATTTTTGTAAATGCTGATGTGAGCATCCTAATTATGTTTGTTGTGCTTTACTTCTTTGATGAAATCTGCATCTACGGATAATATATTGAAGTAGGAACATTGTATGGACGTCACATCAACTTTGCAAGAATGATTGGTTCCCATAATGATACTTCCAAATATGATACTTCCAGAGATGATATTTCTACAGATGCAGCTTCAAGAAATGGTGCTTCTGGGATATCTGAGTGATGTTGAGAGATCCTTCACACTGAGTTGTACTCCTGATTACTTAGTATCAGTAATGCACGGGAAGTCTCTAATAGAGGAATATAACATCGAGAGAAGCTCGACAAATGGGTCCCTGTTCGATTGATGTGGGTTACCTAGAAATAGCAGTAAGTCTTCGGAGTGGAGAATCTAGAAATAAGGATCATAGAATGATATCAATCACTGTAAAGTCCCCGACTGTCTCTTTGGTGAGTTGTTAGCGCTCCTTATATCATGATTTTTTCTTGTCCGTGCAATTAGGATCATGAAACCAATGTTCGTTACTTCGTTTCAGAAATTTTGCTCCATCGAGCCTTGACGGTCTTCAATTCATTGCTGCTGAACAAATAATTTCTGAATCGAGCGCCAAAGAAGAATTCGATGTAAGTACCTCTTCGTATAATCGTTCATGGCACTCCTTGAATGAAATACCACTAATTGTTGTTGATGTATTCAGGAGGAGATTTCCATGGAACAATGGAGTACTAATGATTCCCATTCATCTTCAAAGGATGGTGAAGAAGAAAACCCCGGATTTCGAAACCGAGTGAAAGCAATGATGTTTCCAATGGTGATATTGGCAATTCCGGTCCTTTGAGCACTTTAGGGACTACTCCAATAAGTACCCATCATATATTTTATTCATAGAAGCATGAAATTGATGACTTGTTGATGAATGAATGAAGATTCTCATGAATAAGTGAAAAGTTTTACCGAAATACGTCACCAGCAAATTCAGAACTCAGCCTTTTAACAAAAATGCCGTAAAATCTTCATCCGATGTCATATTTTCGCGATCTACCCATGTATCCTTATGCCCAGGAAATTTCCAAGATTTTATAAAGAAGACTTTTAAGTTTTGAGCACGTTTAGGGGTCGAAATGGATGAAACAGTAAACTTCTAGGAGACCTTCAGAAAATTTTCATCTGGCATGTGGTCCAATATTTTGGCCACAACTCTTCGATATTTTCTTCAATTGATGTGAATCTTGGATATGTTGTAGAGGACATACATACGAAGAGAATGGTATATTATCCATCCCTATATGTTTCACCAATTGCTCCCAGCTCGCTTCTTTGTGCATGCCAGTGAAAAATCCTCCCAGACGAGCTTGTTGTAAAACGCCCCTGTTGTATCTTCAAACCATTTTCTTGTGTCTTGAACGGTTGGTGAAGGATTTCAATGTCATTGATGCATTTGATATCAGGACCCCTTGATTGGTACATGAGCATGGTGCTTGCAGCCATCT